>OY294067.1:174916051-175298551 GCA_958510875.1 Endomychus coccineus | reverse complement strand
AGAAATGTTTCCAAAAACAATTGGCAATAGAGGTTAGATTGAGTTCATTACCGTCTACACAAGATGCTGCTTTTTACCACACGCTACGTACGTTTTTTCAAGTTTGTGTGGGGAATGGTGACGTTAGTAAGAATCCTCTTGAGGTTGGATGAAAACAAACTGCAGAGAATGAACTTCTTATCTTATTCAGTATTGAGCACAAGATTTGATGACGCATGCAATACAAGTTTATTTGGATCAGTTGGCATATCACCGATATAATTTGTTTGGTTGCTTTTCTTGAATGGTTTTGGTTTTCCATCTGCCTTCCGTTTAGTACAAGTGGTTATTTTGTGTGGGCCTTTATTTCAATTATAAATCCATTGATTTTGTTGATTTGAATCCAGCCTTACCAATATCATTAGGCTTTTGAGTAACAAGAACTTCATGACTAGAGTTTTCTTCGCCATTTAAAGCCATTCCATACATGCAAAGTCGTGTAGTAAGATTATCTAAGTTCCTTCCATTTTTAGAACAAGTATCCAACTTGAACCTAATGAAGAATAAGCTTCTGGAAGTAAATCTAATTTTAACAAGTTAACGACAACATCCATCTTTTGTAAGTTCAATATTTAAATCACTGCAGATGTTTTTCGATTCAGAGTTCCTTACATTTTTAGAACAAGTATCCAACTTGAACCAAATGAAAAATATGTTTCTGGACGTGGATCTAATATTTAACAAGTTAACAACAACTCAGGCAATTTTGTACATTCATCTTTTGTAAGTTCAAGATTTAAATCACTCCAGATGTTTCTCAAGGTGTGACTTGCAATGTCATCTACTATATCCCTCTTATAACAAAAAAATTGTAAGCATAAATCAACTGATCTATCCTCATCAAATCCATCAAAGACCCGTTTTAGTTCATTCCAAACATCAACAGAGTTTGTGAACCACATTACTAGTCTTAATATGTCTTCAGTCATGTTCGTTGTCAGTAATAGCAAAGCACTGTTGTCAATTTTCATAAACTCTCCAAGTTTGTTATCATAGTCTGCCTTCTCCTTCGCCGTTGCACCAAGTCCAAGCGGCTGAGGAGCTGCATCTTACCTTCCACCATAGCCAGAGCTGTATAATGTGCAATAGGATTATCGCTATATATTTCCAAGTAGTTCAATTAGTTTTACCTTCAAGCAAACCAATTTGTAGCTTCAGGAATTTCATCTTAGCACACATGTGAAACGTAAGCAAGAACACAAGTACGACTCCAATGAACAGTTTCAAAATCTGTTTATGTCTGGGCCCATAACCATTTGCGATTTCTCAAAAAACCAGTGAATACAGTTTCTCATAATCTAATTGTGTTAAAATAAGTATATTAAAGTAGATTTTAATATGAAAAAGTTATTCAAAGTCAATTAATTATTTTTTTATGACATTCAATTCTAATTTCTTAAGAGCAAAAACTATCTTTTCACACAGAAACCTAACTCAATTATCAACCAACATTAATCTATGTTCCTCTAAACTAAAAATGACAACTTCAATACATTTTTCTTTATCTAGAAAATTTCGTGTTATATCAACATAATTCACATTCTAATCTGTTTAGAGAAGTACTCCTGTTAGTTATGAAAGGAAATTTTTCTGACGTGCAAAACAATATATGAAGGTTTCCACATAGTAATTTGTGTTATTTCTTCTACAACTTGCTCCTCGAATACAAACACTTCCCTTCGCAGCCAAAGCGTATTAATGTACTCTTGAATTTTCACGTTGATCATCTATTTCGTCATATATTATTTTTGCTAATGAATCTCCTTCGGGTACGCTCACATGATATTACTATAACATTCCCTGACAAACCTTATAAATGAAGTAGGTTTTTTTTCATGAATATTGCATAAATTCTATAACTCTGAAACTACGACGAGCTTGTTCATTAAATTCTGGCTAATGATTCTCCTTAGGTTACTCTTACATGGTAACACCATAATATCTCTTGACAAACCGTACAAATAAAGAGGTGAATTTTTTGGAACATTCGATATTGATTTAAAAAAAATTATTCATTTATACTGTGTTTGCTAAGAATGTCATAGTGTTACCAGGTATGAATACCCGATGGAGCTTCATTAGCCGCAATTTCATGAACAAATTCGTCGTGGTTTCAGAGATATCAATTTTCGAAAAATTAATAAAGCAATAAACTGTCTTCATTCGTACTGTTTGACCAGGAATGTGTATTACCATGTAAGAGCACCCCAATAGGCCCAACTTCTGATTTGCTTGTTCCAAGTGAATTCTGAAAAATTCTGTTTGTATATTGTTTGCTTTGGTGTACAATGCAGAATCCATCCAAAATAAATGGGTGGACCCTCCCCTTCTATTAAGAAATAGTATGTTAATAAGCAATGATTCGCCAAAATGAAAAAAATGATTTATTTGACTCCAAAATGTTATCGAAGGGGGCTTTCGAGGTCGTTGATTACGAATCCGGGGTTCAAAATTGCGACAAACGCGGTAAAACAATACATTTATTAACAATTAGTTGATGAAGTCAAAACTTATTTATTCCGGCTGTAAATACCTCTTAAGGGTATTTTTGGGTCACCAGTTACGAATTCAAGCTATTCGTTCATAAACAATATGTTAATAAACAACAAAATGTGTGAACAACGTAAAATTCGTTTTTTTGGCCTCGAAATACTTGAGGATTTTCGAAGTCTCTGATTACGAATCCAAGATCAAAAATTATTGATGACCCTTTTATTTCTACGAATAGTTCATATATAAAATTTACAAAATACTCCAAGTTCAATTTTTTGTCTTCAAAATATTATCTAGGGGGTTTTTGTGGCCGCTGACTACAAATCCTAGGTCCAAAAATATTAACTTTATTGATTAATTAGCAGTAGATCATAAACAAAAACACCAAAAAACTCTAAGTTCATTATTTGGGTTTAAAAATATTACTTCAGGGATTTTGAGGTGGCTGATTACGAGTCCTAGGTTCTTAAATATCAACGAACATTTTATTTCTTAATTAGCAGTAGTTAATAAAAAAATTGGAAAAACTCCAAATTCTTTATTTTGGCTTCGATAGATCTATTCTTTTTTAGGAAAGAGAAAATGTGTCTTACAATTATTATGAGAAGAAGAAATCGTTTTTTATATTGACTTCACGCGCCATTACCATTTGAAGTAAAACAAGTGGATGGTCTTATTTTCTATAATAACTAGCTTTGAAAAAAACATATAGATATGAAGACCTAAATTTTGGGGTTGCGTAAATGAGTCGGGCAGTTAAAGTGGACAAAAGTTACTAATTATAATTGATATCGAAGTAAATACATATCGAAGGCATGTTATTTTTTGACAAGTTCATACTTTAATTGTTTTTAATTCTTATTTATCTAAGAGTTATTGATGAAAAAACTGATTCAGAGGTTGAAGTCTTGAGTTATTACTTCAATATGCATTTTGATTTTTTCTATATCTTGTTCCCAATGGAAGATAAGCAAGGTCAAATGTCAAAATTTGGGGCGTCACAGCGCGTGGGTTTATCAATAAGTGACCAAAACTTACAAATTATAATGAATATCGAAATGGAACTAGAAACTAATCAAAGGCGTTCCTTCTTTTAAGAAGTTGATACTTTAATTTTTTCAAAATATTCATTTATTTACAAGTTGATACAAGAATTGCGTGCGACTCCCGATATATCAAATACCTCGCTAGATGCGGCTATTATTTCTCGTAATCCGATTTAGTTTGGGTATCGAATGAAACAATTCCAGGATTTCTATCTAATGCCGTTGCTTGTTCAACGCGACAATCATCTAACATAACTATATTACAATATGTATCTGACCAGATTTGAATGTAATAATTATGAGTACATATTCTCTACGCTGTATACTTTTACTTCTCGTATTATAAACCTATACTAAAGCAATATGTATTTCCCTTATTTGATAATACACAAAACTATTCATGAATTATGAGCTTTATTCAACGTCATCTATAATTCTATGAATAAATGAATTCTCTGTATCTGCTATTTCAGGAATGTGCCAATTCAATTCAATTTTGTCTTGGCATTAACAGCGGGGAGTATACCTGCAGGGCGTGGTAGCGGAAACCAATACATTCTTTTCAATAAGGAGTGTAGTAAACGACGAGAAATTCAATAAGGATAACTCGTGTCTTAGGAGTTGCTATAACCTATGTGGTAAGGCTTGTTAAAATACGGTTCGACAGGGTAAAAATACAGGGGTTTAAATAAATTTCCCAAACTATTTACGCTACTTTAAAAGTCGAACTTCTAATAATCATAAAGAGAGACCCAGATCATTTATGCTATATTCAACCGGATAAGGGTAAACCTAAATGCAGCCATCTTTTGTTTGTCTTTTATGATATATATATATATATATATATATATATATATATATATATATATATATATATATATATATATATATATATATATATATATATATATATATATAGTTTATTCGTTCAAATTATAAAGATACCCTCAATGGTCATAGAACACGTCAGAACACAGTGAGAGAATTGAAATATAGTGTTATAATGTAATAGAATGAAATATACAATTAAAATTGGCAAATTGTTCTACAAACATGCAATAGCACACTTTATAAAATATTTAAAACTCTCAATTTTGGAACACAAAATTTATACACAATGGAATTTCGATTCAATATCTATCTGGGAATCAGTATAATATTATGCGAATGTTATGCTTTACGAATAAGTATTTTCAACTATTTTTCAAGATTAAAGTAGGCAGTTCTTTTAGTGATGAATGCAATTTATTCAATATTTTAAGGATGGAGAAAGCTTTGTAAGTACGTGTAGTTCAATTTGCTGTACTTATAGTTATTTTTGAACCTTGTGCCATGATAGTGATTCTGTAAATATTGAATATTTCCCGATTATTGCTGACACAACAGCAAAATATTTTGGTAAATTGTTTACTTCTCACTTATGAAACTACAACGTTACACAAAATCCATACACAATAGAATTTCGATCAAAATATCAATCTGGGAATCAGTAAAATAATCATTTAGCGAATATTATGCTTTACGAATGAGTATTTTTTTAAAACATATTTTTCAAGATTAAAATAGGCAGTTCTTTTAGTGATGAAGGCAATCTATTTAATATTTTAAAGATGGAGAAAGTTTCTTTGTAGGTACGTATAGTTTAATTTGCTTATAGTTATTTCTGAACCTTGTGCCATGATAGTGAATATTTCCCGATTATTGCTGACACAACAGGAAAATTTTGGTAAATGGTTCACTCTTCACTTATGAAACTACAATGGAACTTGTGTTATTTCATATTTAAGCAACGATAATAATAAGTGTGTCATGACTGTAATGTTGTGGTGTTCACTGTCGGTTTTCTATATTTCCAATTCAATCTGTGATTATTTGTACTCACAGAGTTGTTATTTTTTCTACTGCTTTGTACTTTGTTATTATAATCTAGATTGTTTTATACCATTCTCTTGGTGAACCGTGACATAATTATCTTGACCACAGAAACATCTTATTGATTTTAGTATGTACATATTTACAGTTTGAACCGATTCATTATTTACAGCTAATCGCAATTTATATTTTTACATTGAATTTCAATAACAACTCTTGGAACTAAAAAATAAATTATCATCAACGTAGAACCATTCTTATTATTTACTGTAGTGGCACTCGACCACTACAATTCGTGACCCCGACGTGATTTTAAACAAGAGGGTCTCACAACCACAATTGGTGACTTACTAGAATTTCGAACACTCCTACCAAAATTTCGACTTAGATTTCAAACATTCAAACGACACGTACTAGAATTTTAAATACTCCGATATGGTTTTGGACATCTAAACAAGAACTTTTGACATCCCGATGTTACATGAACCTAATCCCATAGCAGCATCCAATAGCCACTACATTTTCTGGCGATTGTTCAAACGAATTTAAGCTGATCAACTACAGGAGTGCAGCTCTTTCATTTTTACATCACTTTCGACTCTTTCAAACAAGTTAGTGAATCTCACTTTTATTCCTCTTGATTATTGACACCTCATCGCAATTAATATTTTTACATTGAATTTTAATAACAACTCTTGGAACTAGAAAATAAGTTTTCATCAATGAAGAACCCATCTTATTATTTACTATAGTACCACTCGACCACTACAATTGTTAAAAATATAACTTATGTCTACCTACACCTTGATAGTTGAAAAATCTTGTTTTCCGGATGGATTCCGCGTCACAATAGCTCGACTTGATGCCGACGTTTCGCCAACCATTACAGGTGGCATCTTCAGGGCAGGCTTGAACTGAAACTGGTTCTACTGGTTTCTGTAGCCGTATTTATTGCAGGAAAAATCCTTCACGCTACATAGTTCACTGCCTTTGTTCCGGTGGTTAACTTCGTTCCGGCACCTGACCCTGCCGTTGTGCGATCATGTGCGAAGTGGAATTTTCGAGGATGGGTTTCCAAATGTTGGGAAGGTAATATCCTGAGTCACGGTTCAGATTGTTCGGATGTTTTTGGATTTCTATAGCTTCAAGGATTTTTCGCTGATAGAAGTTTGGGGCTCGGACTAGGATTTTAGTATCTTCAAAAAGGATTTGATGATTTGTGTTAAACTTATGTTCCGCAAGTGCAGATCTACTGGTGTCACGAAGTTTTGTACAGCGCTCATGTTCTTTCACACGAGTAGCTACTGTACGACCTGTTTCACCAATGTAGACTTTACCGCAAGAACAGGGAATACTATAAACACCTTCTGAGTGGAGAGGAGGAAGGTGATCTTTAATAGGTTTGTAAAACTGAGATAATTTTGGAAGTGTGGAAAAACGGGTAGAAATATTATGTTTTTTGAAGATTTTGGAAATTCGATCTGTTATATTTTAAATATATGGAAGATAGGCCGTGGATAAAGCAGGTGGGAGGGTTTCTGGCTCAGGTCGATTTGGAATTTTAGGTGAAGTGTATTTCTTTATGGCTTTTTGAATGTTGTAATGGGAGAAATTATTTGATAATAAGGCAGATGATAGATGTTTTAATTCTGATTTTAAAGATTGAGGCTGAGATAGGTTGACAGCTCTGTGGACCAGGGAGTTTATGACAGATTGCTTTTGGGCAGGGTGGTGGTGGGAGAGACCATTGAGGTATCTATCGGTATGGGTGGGCTTCCGATACACAGAATGTCCTAAAGTACCGTCAGTCTGTCGACTAACCAATACATCCAGGAACGGGAGTGAACCTTGCGATTCGACTTCCATGGTGAAAAAATTCATTACATCCCAATATCCGTTTTGAAATATATAAGAACCGGGATGCTGTCATTTGAATAAGAACTGTCAAGTAACTGCCAACCATAGCAGTACTAACCTACAATCCTTACTTCAAAAAACGACTGAACTTTGGATGAATGTGCGTGAATAGTTGATCTATGGTAGGGCATCGAATCGCATTGTGTTCATCAATGATCTACTATCCTTTCAAAGGTTTATATTTACAAAAATATAAAAATCTAACAGGACCAAAGTGGTGTAATTGGTAAACACCCTGGACTAGAAATCCAGAAATGTGGGTTCGAATCCCGCCTATGGTTCAATCTGTTACGTTTATTCATCTTTATAATCCTATGTTAAATTATCTAAGTTATCTTCATAATTCAGAAAATTTAATTCTATATCTCTCAAGTTACATACACGAAATTTTGGCCAAATAGGCAAAGAAACTTTAAACTTGTTTATATTTAACCAGAACAATTCTCACTCAGTTCTATTGAAATATATAAGAACCGGGATGTTGTCATTTGAATAAGAACTGTCAAGTAACTGCCAACCATAGCAGTACTAACCTACAATCCTTACTTCAAAAAACGACTGAACTTTAGATGACTGTTCGTGAATAGTTGATCTATGGTAGGACATCGAATCGCATTATGTTCATCAATGATCTACTATCCTTTCAGAAGTTTATATTTACAAAAATATGAAAATCTAAGGTCTCAGGTCTTCTCTTCAGGGCTGCTGCTCTGCTTCGAGTTAACTTGAGTTCACCTATTATTACACTCCTTCTATGACTTACTGGTGTAACAGAGTTGAAATTCAAGTATCTACCTGAGGAAGTTGATTTGGTATACCAGGTAGTTAATATGTTTGTATCATTATTGATTAGTGTCATATATAGAAAATTTAATTTTTTATTAACTTCAATCTCTGAAGTGAATTG
The DNA here is from genome assembly GCA_958510875.1 of Endomychus coccineus. Classification (NCBI taxonomy): domain Eukaryota; kingdom Metazoa; phylum Arthropoda; class Insecta; order Coleoptera; family Endomychidae; genus Endomychus; species Endomychus coccineus. The sequence goes on along the minus strand of OY294067.1, from coordinate 175,290,277 downwards.
TAATTTATTATGATATTGATTGAATTTTTCTTTAAAGTCTTCTATACAGTTTTCGGGACAACATGTTATACAATCATCAACAAAACGTTTAAGAAAGGGGAGGGGATAGTTTAATTTTTTTATAACCGAAGTTTCAAGATCCTCCATTATTAATTGTGCAATAACACTAGAAATAAGTGCCCCCATGGCGCAGTTATTTGTTTGTGAATAAAAGACATCATGGTACTGGAAATAGGTTGCATTTGAAGTGAGATCCAAAGCTTTTAAAAATTCTTCTTGAGCTAAATCACTGTGTTTTTTTATATCCGAATATTTATTTACAATATTGTCAATAAGTTACATCATTCATATATCCCAGGCAAAATAAATATGTTTTTGAAAACAGGCGTCGTGGTAGATTGTCTGATAAATTCGGATAAATTTTACTCGCAACTTCGCCTCTATCCCAACTTCGGCAGTACACCCGTCATATATTTTGGATGGAAAAGTGTAACTTCACACTAATTATTTATATAATTATTTTATTTTTTATTTAAATTATTTTCATGTTATTTGAAAGAAAAAACTATTTTTATATTGCAGATATTGCCGTTTGCCAGTTACTTTTGTTATGAAAAAAAAGTTTTTCATAACATTATTTAAATTCATCAATTTTAAATTCTTGTTACTGCCAATTGACTGCTTAGTTACATACATAGTTTTTTTCTGGTTCCCATTTTCGCAGTAGGCAACGGATGACAGCTATCCCGATTCTACGAGATTTGAATGTTTTAGTTCAGTTCATTGATTCATATATTTCGAATTTCGATTCTTGTACCTCGAGCTTTATATCCTTTGCAGCGGTTTATCTTCTGATTCGGATGAATAATTCGAATTAACCTTATATTCGCATTCTACTAATTTTTAATTCGAATTACGATTTTCACTACTGAAAGCAAGAAATAAAACTACCTAGCTAATTTATAGATTGTGTTGAAACTCACCGTGGTGCAACCTTTCAATCCTCACGCCAAATACTTGTCATTTTTTATAGTGTTTTATTTTGAAATTTAAATTCAAAGTCAATTGTTGCATTGTATGCTTTATCACAAATTCGAGAATCTATATTTTCTCTTTCCTCAACTTTGTAGAAAATACTATGCTGACTTTAAAAAAATGTTCTGTACTCATATTTCGTCACAGTTGGATATGTTTAACGTCCAATCCAATTAGTTTGAGTATAAACAGAAAACTCAACAACTCACTTATCACAACTAACACTATTAGCCACATAGCTATCTGTTTTTTTTTAAACCAAACGCTTGCCTGAAACTACTAGTTTCAAAATGTTCAAGCATTTAATTTTCTGAAGTGGATATATCACTTGATACTAACTTGTAAATCATTTTAAAAACGATTCCTAATGAATTCTTACAAACATTCCCAATTTGTGTCGCTAGTGCCTTTGAGGGGCTCGGATGCGCAATTGCAGAATAACATCCCTCGTGCATTCAAAATACCTGTATATGATGTAATATACAAATGTGTAGTGATTAGAGGAAATTATAAAATATATGGATATTGCAACTACCTATTATTATCTGCAAATATAGTATTCAACAACAAATCTGTATGAACATTAGAATAAATTTGAAATCATGCTCTTATCTTGGCTTAGTTATAAATTTTACACTGTGTAAAATAAACTTCGTTTCTGCCAATTCTGCCACGTTTTGTTCTCATAGCCTTACAGGGTCAAAACTGAGGCTATGAAGAGAGGACACAATGTAATAAATTCTGAACGGCCTCCCAATGGTGTTAAGAATATGCAAAACAGGCAAAGCTTACATGTGGTAAATTGAAATCAATAAGGATCATTTTAATTTGACACAATATAATATGTGAAATGAACTCAAATTAGTTTTTGTTCACTAAGCGCTGGAACACTGCGTTTTAGCGGAAACGGTAAAATTGTATCCCACCAAACGGGGACCAGTACAATGACATAATATATCCCGCTTAACAGGACGGCATTATGGACAACTTGCTTCGGGCACATCGGAGACCAACAGCCCAACACCCGATCAGTGTGTAACCTCACTCTCCTGTAGTATCTTCAAGGTAATACACTCGGCCAAAGTCGATTCTATACTAGCCAGGAATAATGCTGAAGCTGGCAACACTGTATAGTATCATGACATATTACGAGCATGGTAACAGGTAAAAGTCTGTTAAATAAACGATATATTTCACCCATTTGACATTTATCTCTTAAGCGGGAATAGTTTTGTGCAGTTTGAATTTGTGTGCCGTGTATTATATTGAAAATTAATGCGTGAATTTGCATGAACCTATTGCATTGTGATAGTTACTTGTTTTGTTTTCATAAATAGGGTTATATTATAATCATACTTAGTTGTTGTCTTTCAGAATGTAACTCATATTATCAATCTACTTTAAAGAAAGAGGAATCGGAGAGAACTTTTGCCTTTCCTAAGGAAGATGTGAACAGACAATATCTAGTGTTCATTTGAAATATATTATTATTATATTAAATTGATGAAAACTATTTTACCAGACGGTACCTTGAATAACAGTAATTGCAAACCAAAGTTGGAACCATCAATTTTTTCAAATTTTACAACATATCTATCAGTAACAATTTAGATAGTTATAAACATTCGGGATTCTGCATTAAAAATTTCATTGAAATTGTTAAGTTATCACCATTATTGAATGTAACAGGAAATAAAATGGTCCCTCTACAAAAATCTATAATTAATTATGGTACAAAGCAAGAGTCTTCGACGTTCTGTATTCATATACATATCTGAGGGTGAAACGAAAATCTAAAAACCATTTACGAAATAATGATGACAACAAAATTAAGGAAAGGGAGCAAGATTCAATCAAGATAATGAAATGGGGTAATTTTATCCTCATTTCATCTTTTACAAATTCTTTCATTACAAGGTAGCAAAAGTGCTCTTCTATACTTAACAACAAGTATATAATTTTTCATAGAGTCATATTTTCATCTTGAGAATGCATGTTTTGTTATATCCATTTTAATATTTTATGGGAAAAAACCTTAATCCTTCGATCCTAGCAAAAATATCCACACTAATGTGATATCTTAAAGCTACATTTCATTACTAGGTGCCTACTTATTTTCAAACACCAATCTATGCAAAATTGTATTTAAACCTTAGACTATTTAACACAGATAGACAAAACATTTCATTCATAAATACTTCAAAAACAGAATCCATGATTGTTTAAAACGACGTAATGCGTGCAACGAAGGCGGACTATTCTCTCTCTTATGGTGGCGTACCATAAAGACAACACTGTTAAAAGCTGAGAGCGTGGCTCGTCAGTGGCGTAGCATAGAGTTTTATTTTAATACGCAAATATCTTTTAATTTTTAGTTGTATAGTTAAAGGTTTCACAAAAATATTTAAAATTTATGATGAAAAAGTCAATTTACGATTTTGGACTGTTTTTATCGGTTTTCCAAATTATCCTTAATTTTGGATTATATAGTGTGAGCCAAAGCAACAAATAGGAAACTTCTTCGGGTATTATGGGAAAAGAAACAACAACAAATTAAAAATCTGGCTTATGATTTCTATTTTACTTAAAATAATCTTTGTTGGTATTTACATATACACATTATATATATTTCAAACAAAATTATGGTGAAATAGTTATTTAACAATCAAGTGTATTAATCGCCATTAATATATGAGTTAGTTATAAAATTTTTCGGTCGACGAATTTAAAATAAATTAAAAATGTTCGATTTTTAGTTCAAAACACGAATATTTTAATAAGTTTTCCATAAGTTTTCCTTGTTTGAAGCAAAGAGTTCGAGGAATCGCTTTCAAGTAAATAGAGACATTCAGGACAGTTAATACATTTTTTAAGTCCCCTAATAACAAAACCTGCTATGTATTCAACAACATCCTCCACATATATTGTAAGATCCCAAGCATTGGAGCCCACATAGGATTCTTCAATGTCATTATTTACTTTTTGAATAAATGTTAAATATTCTCCACTTTCTTCTGAATTTTCACCTTTATCTGTGTTTGTTATGTTATTTTTGGATCCACATGTTGAAATTGTCAATTGTTTCAGGTTGACCGCGTTGCCACTATCTGGCCCTGATATTTCTGATTTTCTGATTTAACTAATAATCTTTTATATGCTGCTTCAAATTGTCTCGCGGTCGGGTTGTTGTTATACCCCCCCCCCCCTTGCTACGAATAGCTCCAAAAACAATTCCAAATGGTCTTGTGACAATTTGTATGTTAAAATATATTTTAACGCCTTTTTTTTTCTGTCACAAGATATTTGTACATTTTTTGTAAGACTCTCCATGCATATAAGAAATCCTAAAAAGCCTGTTTTTCTGGATGATTTTAAAATCGGCCTATCGTTTAGAGTAAGTTCACAAATATATTTTTTAATATTTTCAAAGTATTCAAAGAAAAGTGTTTCTGTTTTAGGTGATAAGGGTTTTTTGTAAAAATATTTAGCAAATCTATTACGGGAATTTAAAATATCAAAAATGTTATTAAAATGAAGTAAAAGAATGGATGTGCCTTCGGAATTTTGAAAATCAGGTACTTTGAGATCTTCTCTAAAATAGGAAATGGCATCACTCACACTTCTGCTTACGGTTTGGGTTGCGAGGCGAACTCTCATTTTTTCCCTTTCCCACTGAAGGTGTCGCATACGTAATTTTGTGGCAGCATGCAAGCCTTCTGCATTTTGATTTTCAACTAATTTTAACAAAAAACTCCATTGAACTTCTTGTTTGTCACTATCTCTAATACCAATTTGGCTAGCCATACAATTTCTAACAAGCTTAATCATGTGGCAAGCGTCAACAAATATATAAACTGGTTCCTTGGAAATGGGGTGATCAAACCATGTTTTCAAATTGACAGGATCTTTAAAATCCGCCCCCAATTTTTCTGCCATCGCCAAGCTAGCTGGTGCTCCGTCAAACGTGAAAGAATTTACTAAGACCCCACTTTCAAAAATAAATTCTAAACATTTTTTCACCAGACCAGCTTTTTCTGTTGATGATAGACCATCTAATAAAAAATAGCCAATAGGCACCTTCCATGATCCATTCACGCTGACCAACATGAAAACCAATGCCTCCCTGGCTTCTGGAAGGGTGTCGCCATCAATGTTCGTTCCTACATCTACATACCATGTACATTTTTCCTAGTCCACTCCACCTGACGTCTAATGGACATTTCGTCCATAACCAAGTTACAAACTAACTGGCTGGTTGAATCTTTTTGTCTAAGTGTCAAGGCGGTTAGGGCTTCGAGTGTGAATCCGGGGCTACCATCTACAGACCTATACCATCTGGATATTGTTCCTAGATGGGGAAGCGTGCGATTAAATGTATTTCTCACGAAATTATATGCTTTTGAGGAATAAAATGCCAAAGTTAATGCAAATGATCGTGAGCTTGGATTGTATCTTTCCTTTGTCAGCCCTTTAAGCATCCTCTCAAAAACGTCCAGAGCAGGTCCAGATATTGAGGTCTGTAATGAATAGGATATATATCAGCGTTAAAATAAATACATTTTATACTGTTTCATTATAACATTATCATAAAAATATGAGAATAATTTAAATAATTTCTTACTTTCATTGCACATTCAGAAGACTCAGTAATCAGCGACTTTTCTTTCAAATACTTTAGAAGGTCTTTGAGGGTGTTTATTTTAATTTTTAATCTTCTTACAGTCATCTGCAGATTGTGGATCTTCTTTCGTTGATTAGCAACAGTTTTTTTCACCACTTGTAAGATTTTTCTCCTTTTTGTAGGAGTTGAAAAATCACTGCTGGTCATATCTCCAACATATGACCTTTTCCTAAAAAATATTCTACAGAAAACATTCACTAGATTTATTATCGATTAAAATAATGTGAAACTTTCATCCTAAATAAACGTTTAGGCATAGAAAAAAGCCGTTTTTGAATAATGTAAAGTTTTGGATCAACTTATAGGGAACACAGAAACTGCAAAATTGTGACTTTCGAAATTAAAACAATTTAAAAAATTAATTTAAAATGTTTGAAAAGTCACATATTTTTTCTTTTTGTACTGCATTTATAATAATCAATCTCTTTTTTATTAATTTTTAGCTAAGAAATTTTTGGTAAAGCCCTAGTAATAAAATAAATCCATATTAATCCAACTTTCTACCGATAACTTTTGATATTTCTTAAAAAAAAACAATTAATTTCCATACCTTTTCTTACGAGGTTTGTCCTTGTTTTGATTTTCATTAATGATTTTTCCTCCATATAAAGCCTCTGATGAGGCTATCGGGCTATTCCTTCAGATGCCTCTTTAGTTGCCAATCTAGAAAATAATTGAAATTGAATATTATGACAACAATAATAAACTTTCCAAAATCTAGAGGATGATTTGGTTAATTTTAGTTGCATATACTAAAAATACCTTTGAAGCTTTTCGGTTTCAGGAGCAAATGAGGTGGTTGAGGAGGAAGAATAATTTATTTCTTTTTCACTTTGTTCTTTAAACAAAACTCTGTAAAAAAACAATTAATATTATGAAATCGTCGTGACTAATTCAACTATTTCAAAAAGGTGAGCCTTTTAATTTTCCCTTGATCTTTCATCTCCCAAACTATACGAAAATTTTCATGCAAAAATATGGTCATAAAATTGTCCGGATTGTTTCTATTAATTATAACCTAACTTACTCAAAAACGAAAGATGTGGATTTTTAACAATTTTATTCATTCTTTTCTCACAACTTGTAGAATATTAATATTCTACAATTCATATAATGTGTAAAATATGATAAATATGTATGGACAGTAATAATTATGACACAAATGGTGCCTCGTAAGGTACGTAACAATTGTGAAAATTGTTTATCCCTTAAAAGTGAATGTTGCATATTTGTTTGTTTAATAAATTAACAAAAGATGTGTATCGCATTATTGAGATTTACTAATTTTTTACGGATAAGTCGGTTATTTTATCAAAACATTAGAGAAAACCCTGCAAAATGTGGAGAAATAGCAAAAACAAAAATCTGAAATTCAAGTTGTTTCTTAAAATCCAAAATCATAATTTGTTTTCATTGTTTTTCTACAATTCAATAGGCGATGTATGCTCCGGTTCTTTTATATTTGATCATTTTTCATTATCGTAAGTTATGGTAAACCTGGATCATAATTTAATTTTTGTTTTCATGTTTTATTAGTTTATTATATTTTTGTTTTAGGACAGATAGCGCAATCGCTAACACAATGCCTACTTCCGGTATCGCTGAAGAGGCTGCCCTCTTAGGGTAAGAAACACACCACACGTTCATTTAAATTTTTCATGCACCGAAACATGATTTGCCTTGTGATATATATATATATATATATATATATATATATAGAGTTCTCTTTTACTTGCTACGCAATCCTACTATTTATTAGTTTTATTCCTCACTAGTCAGCAACGACTACCCTTCCTCTATATATATATATATATATATATATATATATATATATATATATATATATATATATATATATATATATATATATATATATATATTAGAGGAAGGGTAGTCGTTGCTGACTAGTGAGGAATAAAACTAATAAATAGTAGGATTGCGTAGCAAGTAAAAGAGAACTCTTTAAAGGTTGTCCTAGCTTTCGGAAATTTTTATTTCCATCTTCAGGGAAACTACAATAATTTACAGTTACAAAGATAAAATTGTTATAAAATAACATATATGACTTACAACTTTGATGAGGTTGATTACAGAGATGTTAACATTCTGATGGAAAACGTTCACAGCGATGATGATGATGAGTAATAAATTATATTTTTGATTCATTTGAATTGAAGATTAGTGTACTTTATAAGATTATTATATTGCAATTACGTCATATATTACAACAAGCACGCGGTATTAGAAGTGACAACAGAATATTCAACCCAAACCATAGAATTGACACGTCACACTGAAACAATGCATCAAGAACTCCTTAATTAATTGCATTGTTCTTGATGCATTGTTTCAGTGTGACGTGTCAATTCTATGGTTTGGGTTGAATATTCTGTTGTCACTTCTAATACCGCGTGCTTGTTGTAATATCTGTCGTAATTGGAATATAATAATCTTATAAAGTACACTAATCTTCAATTCAAATGAATCAAAAATGTAATTTATTACTCATCATCACCATCGCTGTGAACGTTTTCCATCAGAATGTTAACATCTCTGTAATCAACCTCATCAAAGTTGTAAGTCATATATGTTATTTTATAACAATTTTATCTTTGTAACTGTACTTTTACTTCCTACGCAATCCTACTATTTATTAGTTTTATATATGTATATATATATATATATATATATTCTTTTATTGATATTCTTGAACCATTTGTAATATTTGTATGCTTTCCTGGTATATTGGTTCGTATATATACGAACCAATATACCAAGAAAGCATACAAATATATATATATATATATATATATATATATATATATATATATATATATATATATATATATATATATATATATATATATATATATATATATTTATATATATATATATATATTTATATATATATATGTATCCCGTTTTTGTTTACACGATTTGTTTCATCATATTCGTCGCATTTTTTGATTTTGAAATAATTATAAAATGGATATATGTAATAAGAATGACTGGTCCGACTTGTTTTTGAATAAATAGTTTCTTCAGAGGTACTAAGATTCCATCAATTTTTGTTTCTCTTAGAACCATGCCATCAGACAGTATGGACGATATCGAGCTCAAGAATATTCAACTGCAGTTTCCTTCGGCGCGTTCGTTATCAAGAGGTGACTCGACTTCCCACGAAGAATACATAGAAACCGATCGCGGAACTCTGTTGGTATCAATACAGGGATCAAGAAGTAAACCAGCCATTTTGACGTATCACGATTTGGGACTTAATTGTGAGTATATTCATACAATGTGCTCTTAGAAAATATATCGACATATCTTTTTCACTTAGTCTTTTCCAGTACATAATTCCCCCTCATCATGAATACTATGCATACTGGTTTAAACAGTAACTTTTTCGCCAAAGCTAGGTGAATGAGGATTATTATAAATTTTTTTATATTTTGAACGAAATCGTATATTTTCAGTGTTTTAACCTTAATTTATCTCTAAATAATATATCAGAAGTGGGTAAGTACCTATTATCTGTAAAGTTGGCGACAGAATTCAAATTATGATGTCTCAGTGAAAATTTTACAGTCATGAAGTATCATGTGCGGTGTTGGCATTAAATAGTTTTCCATGTCGTATATAGATTCCAAAAGCCGGTATCTTCCATTTAGGAGTGATCAGAAATATTATTCAATTCTTAAAGCATAAATGTGAAATGTCAGAAATTATTTAAATTTTTCATTTATAATTGAATCGATTCGGAATTATGTTGTTTCAAGATTTTAATTGAGATTAGTTACTTAGTGAATAACAACAATTTTAAAATCGGAAGATGTGTTTCTGTATAGACAAATATTTTACACAGCAGTACTTCGAGATTATGTTAATAATGGTAGGATGTATTCTGGATTGTGACATGCTACGTACAGTGTGTCTCATTTTTAGCTTGATGTTTTGGGATCTCGATAACTATACGAGTTAGAAGGTGAGTGAAATGAAGAAAGTTTTGCCGAATCGAATGAGTTACTACTGTAATATACAAATCACCTAACCAGTGTATTGGTATGGATCAAGGATTCGAAGAATATTAATTATGTTGAAATATACGAATAAGAATGATTTGGTTAATTAATGAACCTTTTACTTTTCTGAAATATATATATCGACAATCCAATATTTCTTATGAGAACAACTCACACACACAACTCTTGAAAATTGTTGTTACCATGATACCTAAATGAACTATACTGCTTTTTCCAACAACTACTATCCGATTCCAGAAACTTTCAATTTTAATTTAGAAAAAGTTAAAGAATGTCATTCTCTACAGTTTCTGCAGTTGTTTGAAGATATATAAATGAGCCAATTAAACTTTTGCTCAATCAACATCAACCTTTTTTAACTACTAGCTATCGTATTCTTAGGCCCATCATCAAGTTTTATTTTTCGAATACGGACCTGCATTCATTCTTACAATTTCGATATTAGTAGTTATCCTGTTCTATGTGCCACGTTTGATTATTTTACAACGGTTTGGTAATATTCTGATTCAAGTTCGTATTTTCTAAATATGGAGTCTGGCCAGTAATTGAAAAATTTACAAGAAAATTTACAACCCCTGAAGATGTGGCACTGCATCAGCCCTACAATATCGCTATGTAACTGGCTGCTTTCTAATTGCACTGGAGAATAATTAAATACTACCAAATCATATTGCACTCTAAACCATCACTCCACATATAAGGGCAGTATGGCGTTAAATAGCTAGTTGTGAATTCCTACTTTTTCCACGGAAACGTCTCACCCTTCTTCGTTGATAATGAACCCACAAACAGAATCGGGACTCGTCTCAAGTAATGATTCTATTCATGCACCCGATGTATTCGTTTACTAGACCGTGTAAGGCATCTAATGAACGGTCGGTAAGAACGAAATAAATAGGATCGTATTGGTCGATATACGGACGAAATAGGCACTCTTCGTTGTAAAGTTTCCTTCCACTAATTTCTCACAGTTCGCGTTGCGGAGAATCTATCTCTTACTGCCAACATTCTCAGATGACGTTCTTCGCGATATGTAGCCACTGAGTAGTGAGTACTAGTCATCCTAAGACCCTGATCCGCGGCGACGCTCATGAACACCTTCTTCGGATCGACCGACCCGTTTACGGTTTCCAACGATTAGCCATTTCCATAAGAGAAAATCCGGCCTACCTCATACCAACAGTCCCGGCCACGTTCAAAATCACCTAATGAACGATACTTTGACTTTGTCGAATTCTAGGCATCTAGGCTAACTAGAAATGTATAAGCAGGGCTGACAGGAATTTATTTTTAGGAAAAACTAATTCAAAACGTACTTTTTACATGAAAATCACAAAAAATAGCGGTTTTTATTCAAATCAATATATTTTATGTGCATCAGCTTTTCGACAAAGACAAATGTGATTCACCACAAGTGACTAGCACTGCTAAGTCTTGATACAATAACTATTAGGCGTTGGGTTATGCTGTAAATTTCAATGCGCATATATTCACAATTACGTAATCAGGTGCTTAGCGAACCTCTCGATTATGGTAGGGTAATTTTATTGAAAATGCCGAATGTTTGTAAAATAATCAAAAAAATTTCAAATTTTATTTGAAATCTTACAACTACAAAACAAAGGAAATATTGATTTCCCGAGAGTCATTGTTAAAAACACCTTTCAACAATTAACAGAATTACGCGTACCTACATTTCGCTGAATTGAGGAACTTCTTCCGTCTTCTTTTTGAATAGACTAACTATTAGTCGGCATTCCGGAAAATTATAACTTCCGAAAATGACGACTTTCGATTATGCAGATATTTGCCGATTTTTTTTGTAGTAACTGATATATAAGATGAGAAATCGAAACTACGTTTTAAGTATTTAGATTTTTTAAACTGGAAAGCTTCCGATAAATTTTCCTTTGCTCTCTTTCGTTGTTGTCCAAAAATATTGTTCTTTCAACTTGGGTGCAACAACGAGAGATTTGAATTCCACAAGTGCCTTATTTTCATGATAATTGGATGGGGTTAGAATCTTTCATCTCGAATAAAAATGCTATCTTTTTCGTAGTAGAATCTCGCGATGGTTCTGAATTCTTTGAAGATACATGTGTCGAAAATTTATTCAAAAATTTCACAAGGTTTCAAATATATTTAGTTTCATAGATACCTTCTCAACAGTATGTTGCTTTCAGATATTTCCAGTTTTCAAGGGTTTTTCAACTACATTGATATGAGGGCGCTACTTGAACATTTTTGTGTATATCATATAAATGCACCAGGACAAGAAGAAGGAGCTCAATCACTTCTAGAAGAGTAAGTTGAGTTGATCCGTATATCCATGCGTCGTTTTGATTATGTAATAATATAACTTTTCCCACAGTTGTTATACTAGTATTTGATAACAATGTTGTTTCTTTTACTTCCTTTTATTTAGCAACATTTAGCACGTTCAATCGATCGATGTAGTTACATATACTACTTCGTTTTTCATCAATTTTAACTTAACTTCGAAATGAAAGAAGTGAATCACAAGATCGCAATCTTAATAACAAGTAGCATCTTCATAATTTCTCAATTCTTATCATTTGACGCGCCCATTAGGGTTTTCTTTTCCTCAGAAAGTTATTGATTTTAGTCAAACGTATAATATTACATATTTTTTGGTTTTGGTATAATTATTAACAATAAGGTAATTTTAACTTTAAATTGAGACTATAACATGTACGTGCCCCAGTATTCAAAACGTAATAAATTTACATTTAGTAGACACCAAGCAAAGAAATTATGTTTTTATTTCTAAGCCATAAACCGGTATATACTAGGAGACGCAAAAGTAATCAACTTATTGATGCACTTATTTTTGACTTTAAACTTTAAAGATGCTCTTATTTTTGCAAATGCCATCCTCTGTCATCGTGACATTTGAGAAAAGAAAGCTGTCCTGGAGCATTATACTTCTCAAGAACGCGCAATAATTGTGTATGTTATTGAACAATAATCGGTCAGTGGTTTCAACAAAAGTGAATTTCGTCGTAAATACCCTGGCCGTGCAACTCCAACTGGACAATCATTGTGGAGTTTAGCCACTCATCTCATTGACACTGGCTTAACACGGGACTTTCATAGGCACGGCCGCCCAAAGACCAGTCGTTCTGTTGAAAATATCGCTGCTGTCTGGGGCACCGAAAATCATCAAATAATGAACGAAGAGCCATTACATGCTCTCAAAATCAGTTTGGGGCGGGATTTTTTTCATTTACTAAGAAATTATAGCCTCAGGAAATCGGATGATTACTTTTGCCTAGATGTTCTAAACTCATGTCGACTTAATAAAAGGTTTCATCTTTGCAGATTCATCTACCCAACAGTGGACGAACTAGCGAATCAAATATATTATGTTTTGACACATTTTGGATTGAAACAATTCATCGGTTTCGGCGTCGGTGCCGGAGCGAATATTTTGGCTCGTTTCGCTCTCAACCACCCGGACCGCGTTGCAGCTCTATGCTTGATAAATTGCGTTAGCACACAAGCTGGTTGGATCGAATGGGGCTATCAAAAACTCAATGCCAGACATCTCAGGTCTAAAGGAATGACTCAAGGAGTTTTAGAATACCTAATGTGGCATCATTTTGGAAGGGTGAGTCAAGAAAGTCTCATTCCAATTGAAAATTATTATTTTTTCCTAATCCTGATGATTGAACGGATGCTATGTTTAGTTAACAAAATAATTAAAAGTTAGATCACAGCATGTTTCATTAAAAGTTACGGATATTTATTAGTTATTCGTTCATTTGTGAGTCGATTCGATTTGGGTGTGGATTCGGTTATTATATAGGGGCTAGAAGTGATATAGTGTTGTCAGCTTGACCAGTTTATCAAAGTTTTCGAATACAACAACTAACCATTTGATTCAATAAACTGTTACAAAGCTCTTCGTTTATTATACCAAATACTACAATTTATTTGTAATCTTAAATGTAATTCCAATACTATTGTAGTATTTAATGTTTGAAGACAAAAAAAAACACTTGCGCGAACAATTTTTAATTGTATATTATTAACACTTCAGAAAACACTATAAATGTGGGATGATAATATTTCAACAAATATTCTCGAACTCAAATTAAATACTACCAAAATAGTTATTTATATTATGACTTGATTTTTAAATGAATTTTGATTGCATTTAGAACCTCTTTGATGTAATTACTTTCATAGATATTCATGTGGACACCGTTGCTATGTCGCGTGCAAGTTATTAAGATACTGTTTATGGATTGTTTATATTCACGTCATAATAATATTTCTTACTGAATTGTTCTCGAACTCTGTGTATAATGTAGTGTCACAGAGTCGGTTAACTGTGTGCTAATTTCATAGAGTTTTTTTAATTTCTGTGTTATTTTGGCAGTGTTGATCACGTAAAAAAGAGGGTCTTGCACGAACGACGCACGTGAAATGATAAGACTTTCAATTTAACAAGTTTATACAGTCCACAATAAAGTATCGGTAATTATTGCGTATATGGGTACCAGCTCCGATTTTGACGAAATTTTTTTTTACAGACTTCCTACATTTTCCTTAGAGAATCGAAAGAGAAAAGTTTCCGTAAATGTGCCGTTTTCCCAAAAAAAAAATAGTTGTCCCAAATCAGGACGTAATCAGTCACGTGTGTGAAGTTGGCAGCCAAATTTAAGCAGCCGAATCACCGGAAACAGCCGAACGACCATAGGCGTCGAAATTTAGTAATGAGAAAAATTTATACACTGAGAGTGTATTGCTTAAAGTTTTCCTCTACTCTTAGACAATTTGAAATCATCATTCACATCAAAGCTAGTTAAACAACATATTTATATAAATACCTACTAAAATAATTAATGATAGTCTATCTATAAATAGGAAAACTATATATAGAAAGAAAGTCATGCTGAAGGAAACGAGAAGCCAGCTTGGTATCAATACAGAAAATTGAGAACTGTATGAGAAAACTTTATACGAGTGGAAAATCTCTTCAGTGCCGTCGAAGGGTTAGTATTGCTACCTTTATTATTCTAAAAATTGATTTCATGCTGAAGGAAACGATAAGCCAGCTTGGTCTTGATACAGAAAATTGATAACTATATGGCATAACTTCATACGAAAGAAAAATCACTTCGATGCCGTCGAAGGGTAATATTTCTACCCTCATTATTTTACAAATTAATTGATTTCATGCTGAAGGAAACGAGAAGTCAGCTTGATATTGATACAGAAAATTGATAACTATATGGCAAAACTTCGTACGAAAAGAAAATTTCTTCAGTGCCGTTGAAGTGTTAGTAGTGCTACTCTTATTATTATGAAAATTGATTTCATACTGGAGGAATCGAGAAGCCACCTTGGTATCAATACAGAACATTGAGAACTATTTGCACGAAAGGAAAATAACTTCGGTGTCGTCGAAGGATAATATTTCTACCCTTATTATTATACAAATTATACGACGGTGCCGTCGAAGGGTTATTATTGCTACCCTTATTATTATAAAAATTGATTTCATGCTGGAAGAAACGAGAAGCCAGCTTGGTATTGATACAGAAAATTGATAACTATATGGCAAAACTTCGTACGAAAGAAAAATCTCTTCGGTGCCGTCGAAGGATTAGTATTGCTACCCGTATTATTATAAAAATTGATTTCATGCTGAAGGAAGAGAGAAGCCTGCTTGGTGTTAATACAGAAAATTGATAACTGTATGGCAAGACTTCGTATGGAAGAAAAATCTCTTCGGTGCCGTCGAAGGGTTATTATTGCCACCCTTATCATTATAAAAATTGATTTCATGCTGAAGGAAACGGGAAGCCAGCTTGGTATTGATAGAGAAAATTGATAACTATATGGCAAAACTTTATACGAAAGGAAAATCTCTTCGGTGCCGTCGAAGGGTTAGTATTGCTACCCTTATCATTATAAAAATCGATTTCATGCTGAAGGAAAAGAGAAGCCAGCTTGATGTTAATACAGAAAATTGATAACTATATGGCAAAACTCCGTACGGAAGAAAAATCTCTTCCGTGCCGTCGAAGGGTTATTATTGCTACCCTTATTGTTATAAAATTTGATTTCATGCTGAAGGAAAAGAGAAGCCAGCTTGGTGTTGATATAAAAAATTGATAACTTTATTGCAAAACTTCATACAAAGGGAAAATCTCTTCGGTGCCGTCGAAGGGTTCGTATTGCTACCCTTATTGTTATAAAAATTGATTTCATGCTGAAGGAAAAGAGAAGCCAGCTTGGTGTTAATATAGAAAATTGATAACTATATGGCGAAACTTCATACAAAGGGAAAATCTCTTCGGTGCCGTCGAAGGGTTAGTATTGCTACCCTTATTATTATAAAAATTGATTTCATGCTGAAAAAAAAAGAGAAGCCAGCTTGGTGTTAATAGAGAAAATTGATAACTATATGGCAAAACTTCGTACGAAAGAAAAATCTCTTCGGTGCCGTCGAAGGGTTAGATAGATAGATAGAGTTTATTGACCATTTGTTAAATACATATTAAAGTACATTAATGGTAAGTCAAACATGTAAGTAGATTTAAAATTCATTAATTAACACACAATGATAATAAAGAGTTAAAATATGAAAATATTGTATTAACAAATTGATAAAATATGAACATGAATACACATAAATGAATAAATGTGAACAAATAAATAGATAAATAAATAAATAAATGAATAAACATGTCGAATGATTGAATAGATATTATTTATTTAACTGACAATAACTTTCATATTCTTGAATGGAATAAAAAATATTTTTGTGTAGGATGTCTTTTAATTGCTTTTTGAAATTAATTGTGTTTTGTGCTGTTAGACATTTTGGTAACATATTATACAGATGTGAACCCGCATAATAAGGCGTTTTTTTAATTGACACTCTTGTAATGCATGGTAATGCTAAATTATTTCTGTATTCGTGTAGAATAATTATGATTGTCACCCACCTTCGATAAATGGTCATGTCTAGCATGAATGAATATAAGGATCTTTAGCAGATATATGGAAGGGAGAGGTAAGATATTGTGTTTTTTAAATGTGGGTCTGCATGTTTTGCGAAACTCAAGATTGAAAAATAATCTTATAATTCGTTTCTGTAATTTAAAGGATCTTTCGGAATCGCTAGACTGTCCCCACACTATAATATGATAAGACAGTATCGAATATATGTGTCCATAATAAACAGACATTAGGCAGTCTGTACTGAGAACGTTCTTTAGATTTGATAAATTCAAAACTGACAAGGCGTTAGTAAGTCATATTCTTCTAGATATTGCATAATTCGGTTATAAACGGCTTTTTCAAAAATTTTTGAAAAAGTGCTTAATATAGATATTTGTCTATAATTACATATGTCTTCTCTATTTTCTTTCTTATGAATGGGGGTAACTTTTGCTACTTTAAGTGTGGGAGGAAATGTTCCTTCTGTGACGGAAATATTGAGCAGATCTGTTAGGCATGGTGTGAGTTCATCTGCCACTTGTTTAATTATACCTATGGGAACATCATCCAGACCGCACGATGCCTTATATTTTAAAGACATTATTATGTTGTTAAAATGAAAAGAAAAATAATGAATTACCTACTTTACTTGTAGTTTTTATAGTTTCTATTCTGTTTGTGTGCGTGATTGTAGTACTCACCGTCTCAGTAAAGTATGTTCCAAACAAATTGGCTATCTTTTTTGTGTCAGTTATTAAATTACCTTGATGTTGTATTTGTGAAACATGATGCTTTAATTTTCTGTCCGATTTTATCTGTTTACTATTCCCCACATGCTTTTCATTTTATTAGTAGAATTATTTATCGTATTTGAGAAGTGATTAATTTTTTCTTTTTTAATATCATTTTTTATTTTATTTTTGAATTTCTATAGTGAATTTTTGGTTTCTATATTATTACTATTTTCAAAAATATGATTAAAAAATCGAAAATTTGCCATATTATTTTTAAGGTCTTCTGAGAATTTTATATTCATATCATTATTACTAGTTAGGTTTCTGCCGTTGATTAAAGTCTTTGGAAAGTTGTTATTAAATATTGCACAGAACATTAACATAAAATTCTCGAACATTCTATCAAAATCGGTTCGCGCATTAAGAAGTGTAAAATTTGAGAAATATGTCTTAATATTAGTTTTGAATTCATTTTGACAATTATTCGAGTACAAGTTTTTCCTATGATAAAATGAAACTTTATTGTTGTCTTCATATTTCAGAGGGAAGTTGAATAAGATTGCTCTATGATCAGAGAATCCCGGATCAAGTACGGTTTTTGAAATTTCATTTTCATCAAAAGTGGTGTAAAGATAGTCTACACCAGTTTTTGTTATTTTTGTTACATATCGTGCAATTCTAGTAGGTCAAATCGAACAATCGTGTTCGTTCATTGGATTTAGTAAATATGTCGATATTCACATCACCGCATATGATAACATGCATAAATTTAATTGTAACATACTGTAGAGTGACCTCAAGTTTCTGAAAAAATAAATTTATATCTGCTTTGTGCGATTTATATACAACTAAAATACATACCCGATCGTTTATGGTCAAAATGCCAGATATTCCAGAATGAATTTCTACAGCGATATTAACAAGATATACAAACTTTTTAAAGTTGTGTGAAAGTGCATTTCGAACATATATAGAAATACCACCATGTTCTGTATTTAAACGATTTAGATTTGATGTTAATGTATAACCAAGATTTTGTGCATTTAGATAGAATACATTAGTATTTTCGACATGTTTATTTTTTAAAACAGATAACAATATATTTTCATTTCTTGCTACGGTAAGTTGGTTGCTGTTCTGCGTTGAATAAAAAATTTGTTAGTGGTCACTCCTTCAGGCCAAAATTGCGAATCCATAACTTGCATTTCGTACTCCTTTGGGAAAGTAAGTTTGAAGGAAGCATAGATATCTGGTTGTTGAGATTTAAGTTTTTGACAAATTACATTCTTAATTTGTTTTTGACAATAGCTTTTAATGTCATCTTCTGTCGTAGAAGGATCTAGACGACTTATGTGTGCATTCGCAAGAGAAACTTTAGGTGCTGCTACAAGAGATTCATTTGTTGACGTTCCAATTATCGGTTTCAAAATTTGTTTATTTATAGATGTTTTATTTTTTGGGGGAGTACTTGCCACGTCGTCAGCAGCTTTTTTATGTTTCTTCCTAATGTCCATTTATTTGAAGTAGAGGGGATTTTTGTCAGTGATTCTTGATTATTTATTGTTAAGTGCGTACCTTGATTATTTGCCGTTTCAAGGTTTATTATATCGTGTACAACTTGGGCGTATTCTCTTTCAAGCTTATTTGGTTTGGTATTGTTTTTATTGTTGTTATTCAACAATGTAGTCGTGTTGATTTGCTTGTTAGCATTGGTACCTTTTTGTGAATCGGCATCGCGAGAGACGATAAACTTATCAATTTTTTCTTCCAGATGTTTTATGTATTCAGTTTGATCACTGATTAATTGTTTTAATTCCAAATGTTCCTTATTAATTTCGTATCTAATGTTACTCGTAATTTGTTCAATTAATATTGTTAAATTAGAGTTGAGAGATGTATTACATACTTGAGTCGTATTATCCTTTATGGCTGAATAGTTGACATCTTCACTTGTTGCGATAAAAACTGCATCATTACACTTAGAACATTCCCAACTTTTTTTATTTTCACGTTTATGAAAACTGTCAATACTCATATCAGCACATGGTATATGCATCGTTTTATTACACTTACTACACAGAATTTGGGCATCATAGCGACTTAATTTGATATCACAAATCGCGCACGATAAACTGCGTGCATTCTCTACTGGAGCCATCCTACTACTGTGTATTATTGCTACCATTATTATTATAAAAATTGATTTCATGGTGAAGGAAACGAGAAGCCAGCTTGGTATTGATAAAGAAAATTCATAACTATATGGCAAAACTTCGTACGAAAGGAAAATCTCTTCGGTGCCGTCGGAGGAGGATTGCTACCTTTATTATTGTAAAAAATGATTTCATGCTGAAGGAAACGAGAAACCAGCTTGGTATTAATACAGAAAATTCATAACTATTTGGTTAAACTTCGCACGAAAGGAAAATCACTTCGGTGCCGTCGAAGAGTAATATTTCTACCCTCATTATTATACAGATGAATTGATTTCATGCTGAAGGAAACGAGAAGCCAGCTTGGTATTAATACAGAAAATTGATAACTATATGGCAAAACTTCGAACGAAAGGAAAATTTCTTCAGTGCCGTCGAAGTGTTAGTAGTGCTACTCTCATTATTATAAAAATTGATTTCATGCTGAAGGAAACGAGAAGCCAGCTTGGTATTAATACAGAAAATTGATAACTATATGGCAAAACTTCGTAACAAAGAAAAATCTCTTCGGTGCAGTCGAAGGGTTAGTCTTGAATCGATAGTTTATTTATGATGTTCTGTGAACTTATATGTATATTTATCGCTGGGGTCCACCCTGAGTGTTCGATGCGTAAGGACGCTAGTATATTTTTTGTTTTTAATTGTTATTTTTAACTGACATAATAGTTAGTATTGCTACCCTCATCATTATAAAAATTGATTTCATGCTGAAGGAAACGAGGAGGCAGGTTCGTATTTATAATGAAAATAAATATATTAGAAAATTCCCTAGAAGTGAAAAATCTTTCTGGTGCTGCTGAAGGGATAGCGTGGCGACTCTTAGTATCGTTATTAATTATACATATGACAAAATCGTAAATAAATTCAAAAACCTGCGAGACCATTTGATTGTGAAGTATTCCACCCTCAATTTAAAAAAATATAATTTCATGTCGAAAATAATCTAGAAGGTTCTTATCGTAGAGAATGAAGAAGATGACTACATTTCTGTATGCCAAGAGAAGCAAGATTCTAATGTTACAAAGTCATTTATCATTATTTCTTTCAAAGAAAAATCAACTTTATTATTTTTAGTAACGATATATCCTATTTTTGCTTTCTTTAATTCTTTATAATACAGGGTATTAACTGGCGTTTTCAAAAAATGTTAGTTCCTCAGAAGTTGTCCATTTCTTTTCTTCCATTGATAAGGGTAGGGAACATGATGTTCCAAAAATTATTGTTTCTAAGACCCGCACAATTTTTATACCTAAGAAGGTGAAAATTACCAAATCACACCAGTTTCTATTGATAATTTCAAGAATATCTTGAATCTGATAATGATAGTTGTGATTTTGAAAGATATTGGAGTTGTCACGGTTGAGAAAATCAAAGTTCACCGTCGAAGGATCTTGATGTCGTACTGTGAAAGGACATTTTATTTCAATAATACCTTGGGAACCTACAAAACCATCTGGAGAAGTTGTTGTTCGGGAGCTAAAAGAAATCACGTTGTAAGTTCTAAGTTTCATTCTCGCTGTTTTAACAAAGTTTAAGATAGTTTATAAGATGTAAAATGTTCAATTAAAAGAATATATCTCAATAAGAAAACTCTAATCCTGTGTCAACTTGCATTTATTGAATTACACGAACATAAATAATCCACAGTCCTACGCTCTAAGTAAGAACAAATTTGTTTTGTAATTAATGGAGGGGGGTTCTTGTAAACACAAAAATAAACATTACTTTAATGCAGTAACTACTTGTATACTTCACCTGCCAAATACAACATGACCAATTTTTTTCTTTCTTTTCACTTTAGCTAAGCAGACTGTATGTGAAGAAAGTCATATTGGAATACGGTAGTGAAGTGGTGTGTTGAAAAGACTAAATCGAGTACATAATGGAAGGAGTACCATCAGTAAGAAATAGACAAATTGAAAAAGTAGATGAACTAAAGTGCATAATTTGCCAACAAGATAAAGGTAACCTCGAAACATCGACTACAGAAAATGGAAGAAAACGAATTTTGGAGGCAGCAGAATCCCGAAGAGATGAAGTCTTTGAACGATTACAAGCAGTAGACCAGAGTGCATTCGTTTATCACGTGGATAATACTTGCTACAAGCGGTACACATTACGTATATCAGTGGAACAGGAAAGAGGAAGCGAGAGGAAGCAGATGATGGCAATGGTATTGAAACGGCCATTGCAAGTTCCACAAGAATCGGAACACGGTCATCTGCTGTGCCACGTAATCGTCCAGCCATCAATGTAGATGTACATCGCCATTGCAGCTGCATTATATGCTCTCATCAAAAACATGGTTCCATTTATACAAAGTACAGAATATCTGAATGTGAAAGAGCCACAAAATTCTTGAAGGCTGCAGTGTTTTTTCAAGACGAGGTGTACTTGCGTATTTGTGATTTAGAAGATACCTCCAGTGTGTTTGGTGCCGATCTCTATTATCATTCCAATTGCATGTCAGCGTATCTTCTGAAATACGATAGGGCTATTGCAGGAAGCTCTCATACCAAACCGCCATCAAATAAGAGATTTGTGTTCTGTGGAATTATGAAACAGATTGAACCTTGCCTCAAAAGAGGGGAAGGATTCCCACTCAGTGCTATCAGGGATGAGGCTAATGAACTGGTAGCTTCGGCACAGTTCACAAATAAGGAAATAAAAATATTATTGATGGAACATTATGAAGACAGATTACGGGTTGCTGTAGCAAAGGAAGTCAACAAGTCAGCAATGGCGTTTCTAGATGTTCCTGTGGGAGATGTTGCTGATACTGTCCGCTCTTTTGACGCTATCAAATCTGCTGCTAGTTCAATTAGAGAAGAATTATTGAAGATGAATTTCAAGTTGCAGGACAATTTTTGTGATGCCAAAGATTGTGAGAAGTCATGGAAAGATATTACTATTCCAGAACCAGTTCTGTCATTTCTCTCTGAATTATTCAAGTTTGAATCTACGTGTTTCAATGAAGTCTGCAATGGCAAAGATGAAAATGATGGAAAACATGTTTCAGATTCAAAAAGATTGAAAATGCTGTCTTTGGTACAGATAATGTATTATATGTTGCATAATGGCAGAAAAAAAAACCCATTGCATGTGATGACTGGATTAACAGTGCATGAAATTTGTAGGAGTAGCACACTCATCAAGAGTTTAAACCATTTTGGCTTAAGCATTAGCTACGATGAAATATTGAGACATCACAATGACTTGGCCTCATTTGTTGTTGAAACCAGTCAAGGTAATGTGCCATTGCCAAATCACTTTGATCCAGCGGTATTCACGATGGCAGCTTTTGATAACTACGACCATAACGAAGCTACCTTGGCTGGAATAGGTGGATGCCACGATACCGTATCGGCGCTATTCCCAGATAAAGGAAATGGACATAATAGCAAGCCACCAATATCTGAAACTAATGTTACACACGGAGGTAAAACTTTCAAATCGGAATTGCCCTGTCAGGAATTAAGAAAATTCTTTAAGCCAACCAAAAAACCAAATCTACCAGACAGTTACAAAGTTGAAAAAAATGCTGAGCTTGTAACAGCAGAAGATTACAAGGTTATGCAGAGGAAGGACTTGGTTTGGTCTTTGAGTCGAATTGGTATGACCGCACACAATACAGTTCCTACAGCAGATCCTCAAAAAATTCCCTCCTGGAGTGCATTCAACTCAATTGTTACCGAAGAAACAATACCAGAGAGTGCAGTTGGATTTTTACCAGTGCTTCCTTATCCAGTCACGGAATATGATACCGTTTACACAGTCATGAAGAATTTTCAAAATGTACGCTCTCAACTAAGTCAAGCCAAGCTACCAATTGTATGTGATGAAGGTGTGTTTCACATTGCTCGTGTAATACAACTAATTCGACCAGAAGAGTTCCAGGATCTTGTGCTAATGATGGGCTCATTTCACATGATAAAAATCTTCCTTGGTTGCATGGACAAATACCTTAGAGGAAGTGCCGCCGAGACTGTGTTAACAGAGACAGGTGTATTTGGAGTAAATGTAGTAGAATCGGTATTGAAAGGTTCAAACTAAAACCGATCAGTCAAAGGAATGTTTCTTCTAGGAGAAGCAATGGAAAGATTAAAACTGATCGAATTTTTCCAGGAATTTGAGCATGGGTTATATCAAGAACTATTTGAAGAAATATGTAACTTGCAGAAAATGGTTTCTTGTAAGAATAAAATTAGATGTCAGCAGCTTTTCAAGCAAATTTCAGAAAAGATCGATGGTTTTGAAAACGACTTATCTAAATTTATGGAGACAAGACGAAACAATTCTGAAACTTGCATCTACTGGGACAACTTTTTGCTAATGCTTACGTATTTGAAAGATTTATTGAGATCGGACAGAGAAGGCAACTGGATCTTGTTTCTACATACTGTGAAGCGTGTTATGCCATTATTTCTTGTATTTGACTGCTCAAATTATGTTCGATGGTCTTCAATTTTCTTAGAAGATATGATTAAATTACCGCAAACAGCTCCTGATATATATGAAAAATTCCTGCAAGGAGGATTTGTTATAAAACGATCTCAGAGGTGTTTTAGTGCAGTGGGGGTAGATATGGCTCTTGAGCAAACGATTAATCGATCTCAGAAAAGTTCTTCAGGAATAATTGGTAATACAAAGAAAAAAATGTTTGTTGCTCAGTGGGATATTCTGTACCGTGAGCTGTTGGCACTAAGCAATGTATATAGAGATATTAGTGGAATTAACACAAGCAATAGTGAATTGAGCTTACACCATGAGTTCAACAATTCAGAGACACAAAAGAATGAAGACATTGTTTGCGCCATGGTTGCGTATCTAGCGTCATAGGCTAACCCATTTATGATGCAGGACACAAAATGTGGCAAAACCATGCACAACATATTAACTAGGGAAAGTGTTCCTTCAGAAGTAGCTATAAAGCTTCTTCAATTCCAAAATATCGGTGCTGAACTTTATACTTCTTTCCGTGATAAAAGATCCATTAATAAAAGCAGTACAATCTGGGATGTCAATCAAAGACAAAATCTTCCAACATTCCAGCAACGCAGCATACGAACATCAACAGCAATTGTTAAAAAAAGGACAACGAAAGATGGTAATGAAGGAGCAAAAACTCTTGATCTTGCACGTGAACGGAATTATAACATGAAGACTCTCTTTTCGTATAACATTGTTCTTTCAAATAACTACTTGTTTGAAAATGATGGGAATATTACCAAAGCTATTCAAAGCAACTTGATGACAGAACTTGAAAAACTCTACAACCCAGTGATTATGTTACACAAGATAAATGGGATCAGCTTCAAACTGCATGTCTTGTCGATGTTATGGCAAATATAAGGGGTATTGAAATGAAGAAACACGAAAACTATGGTTCATTCGGTGATGGCTTCCTAAATATGATTCGTAGCAGGCCTGGCAGTGCTACAAGGATGGATTTTATCTTCGATACATATGTTGCAGGATCTGTGAAAGATGCTGAAAGACTTCGTCGTACAAAAACAACACCGATAGACATCCACTCCATAGCAGCTAATGTTCCTCTGCCCAAAAACCTAAACCCATTCTGGCCTTCAAGTAGTAACAAGACAAAGTTACAGGTTTTTTGAAAGAACGCATCATCTCTGAAGCAAATACAAAGTTCCCTCATGCTACAGTTGTAATGAGTGGTATAGGCGGTGATGCTCCCACTCCTGCAGTTAGTTTCCAGAACAGCATAGTACAACTTCCTGAGCTATGTTATGACATCGAAGAAGCTGATTTAAGCACCATACCCCATGCAATGCATGCTGCAAGAGCAGGTTATAAAAGAATTGTTGTGCAGTCTTCGGACACAGACGTTTTGGTTCTCCTAATTTATTACTGGAATGTTTTAAATGAACAAGGACTGGAGGAAGTTTGGATTCGGGCAGGTGTTGGTAATTCAGTTCGGCACATTCCTGTGCACACTTTGTGTGCAAAATTAGGCTCTGATGTTTGCCGCATTCTGCCATCTGTGCATGCTATAAGCGGTTGCGACAACATGAGTAAATTTGGTACCAAATCTGCTGCGCTAAATGCAAATGTGATGTATTTACCGGGTTGGGAAGGAGTGCAAATTATGGAGAAGAATGTTCAGCGAATGCTGAATCGTACATTGTTCAACTATTTAAGAAGGACTCTTAGTTCAAAACTTTAGACGAACTACGATATTGGCTATATCATCACAGTAAAGCTACTTCCTTGCAAGATCTTCCTCCAACAAGTAGAGAAATCACCAGTCACATCCGAAGAGCATTCTACATAACCCATATGTATACAACATGCTTGGAGAGACCCAGTAAACTGGATCCCCTTCAATATGGCTATGAGTACTCTCTAGATGGACTACTACTTCCTTCAAATGATAGAAAAATTCTACTAGACGACCTTATTTTCATTTTCTGAAATCCGGCCAGGACCCCAGATGTCTACCCTATTTTGTTTTATGTCCTGATAGTATATTAAAATATTCCGCAGGGTAACCCTCTATACATAACTATCCTTACACAACCACCCTCAGCCACTGTATTACGTACCATCTCGGACATTGTCTTTGATTACGAGTAGTTATCTCCAATGACTCTATTTCTTGTTCAGTCATCGTCATCGAATTCAAGAATGACCGACACTTGGATGGGATATCAAATACATTTCCCATACTTACTGACTTTCTTGAGCTAATGAACATAATTGACAAATATAGGTTCCACTGTAGGTTTCATTTGGTTCATTCGTGACACACGTTTGGTGAATCCACTTTTCACATTGATCGCATTTTACCCAGTCTGTAAACTAATCGACAGTACCATGGCCACAGTACGCACATGGGGCATTATCTTCCGGAAAAATGATGCTCGTGTCACATTGCTTATTCTCTTCCTTCCTTCTAACTGATTTGAGGAATCTGCCATTGAAGTGAGTATTTACATGTTTGTTCGATCTTTTATTCCATTCTTCTTTAGAAACTTTCTCATCAAATGGGTCTCCTATTGTTAATCGACTTTTGCCAATATCCAAACAATGTTCCACTTTGAGTGATAAAATATCATCCCTCAATTTCCGTACGAATTGAGAACATCTTAAGTTATGTGAGCCACCCATTGAACTTTTTTTTAATTGCCCAACGTAATTTTCTACAGCTGAATTGCTTACAGAACATTGACCTGTCAACATCAAAGCATTCTAAAGTAGACAGAGAGGTATATATTTCTATAAAATCAAATCCATGAATGTATCATTAAAATAGAGGTAATTTTCAACTCCTCCTGTATTTTCCAATTTTATTGCATTGATTATTTGCGAAAATCTCTTGAAATATGGGCTACATTTCATTAGACCATCTGATTTTCATTTTGCCGTTTCGTATTCATTGTGATTATCCGGATTATCGTTGTCCAATTTTCTGACAGTTTTTACTAAGATCAAAGCAGCTATGAGATCCTTCAAAAAAGTCTGTTGCAAATCATTATTTGCAAGTTTATTGACATCTTTTGCAACCATTTTCATATGATGTGTACAACAAAGATGTATTCCAACCAGAGATACGACTTTCAAATTCTTACAATTATCGTTCAAAATATAACATTTTTTGAGATACTCGAGCAGAGAACATCTATTGAAAGCTTTGCAGATTGCGTGCAAGTTAGCAATGCTGAAATCAGATAACACTCCAGAAAATGCTAGCCAATAGCTATTGATCTCGCAGAAATAGCGAAAATCATTCATGATTTTAAATATGGAATTGGCGTCATGAGTAGATGATATCATAGAAAAAATAGGATAAATTCACTTAGAACGGCTGTATAAAAAAAGATTCGATTTGAATTAGGAACAAGACTCCGAACAACACCTCCTGTAGCATCAAAATGTATAAACTGCATACCATTATAAAAATTTTTTATGCTGAAGGAACGAGAAGCCCGGATGATATTGATACGGAAAGTAGATAATTATATAGGAAAACTCCATACATGTGTAAAATCTTGCCAGCTTGATATTGATACAGAGAATAAGTCACTATATGAGGAAACTTTGTGATGTTGGAAAATTTCTTCGGTACCGTCGTGGGGTTAGTATTGCTACTCTCATTATAATAAAAATTGATTTCATGCTGAAGGAAGCGAGAAGCCAGCTTGATATTGATACAGAAAATTGACCACAATATGAGAAAACTTCGTTCGCGTGGAAAATCTCTTCGGGCCGGCGAAGGGTTAGTATTGCTACCCTCATTATAATAAAAATTGATTTCATGTTGAAATAAACGAGAAGCCTGCTTGCTATTGATACATAAAATTGACAACTATATGATGAAACTTCGTACCAGTGGAAAACCTCTTCGATGCAGTGGCGGCTCCTCGAAGGAGGCTAAGGAGGCTCAGCCTCCTCACCAATTTATCTTAATGATCATTCTCCATTTTATTTCCTGTTTCTCTGATAATTCTTTAAATTTTACAATTAATTCCCCGTTCTCAGTAGTTATTTTCAATCCGGCAACAGTGGTCAGAGGCTAGATTCTCTATATATCTCAAATGCTGAGCATGTGTTGTTCAACACAGTTGCCGTTTTTCCGACCAGTCAATCGCCAAATAGCGTGAAACGGCGAAAACGGCAACAGGGGAGGGAGGCTAGCTTTTCGTACCCATTCGTCGGTCGAAAGAAATACGATTACTTGCGCTCCCGCCTCCCGCTGCTAGAAGAATGCGGTTAGTTGTTGTTTTTATTCCACGAGGCGTAGTAAGGTTAAGTAGTTAATTTTTAAGTTATAATTTATCTAATCGGAATCGGTGAACGTTAAAATTATGAGTGACTTAGTTGCAGAGTTCTTAGAAAATCCATTTAGTGGATTAACATATGATAGAAAAGTGTTCTTCAAAAACAAACGGCCTTTACCGGATTTGAAAGGATTAGTGAAGGCAGGGAAGTATCAAAATCGATCGTTTAATACTGATAATTATAAAAAATATGTATGGTTAACGGGATCTGATGTACACAATAAATTATATTGCTGGTATTGCTTGCTATTCACATCAGATACAACTTCATGTTGGGGGCACTTGGGTTATAATGATTTGAAAAATTTAGCTCGTGGCCTAGAAAGACATGAAAAATCGCAGGAACATATTACATCGTGTATTAAGTTTAAATTAACCGGTAAACAGAATATTGTTAATGCGATTGATTCTACACGAACACGCGAAATCGAAAATCATAATAATACAGTTAAAGAAAACCGCGAAGTTTTAAAAAAAATCATTGATTTCTTATTGTATTTATCATTTCAAGATTTGGCTTTTAGAGGGCATGATGAAACTGAAAATTCAGTTTTTTTTTTTTTTTTTTTCTAATTATATGGCTTTGGTCTTAACCTTTAGCCAACAGCCTCTGTCACGTACAGCAAGGGTACAATATCAATAATTAATTGGAATAAAAGAATTCAGAATATAGTAAGGGTGCCATTGCCAGCGTCATAAAACTTAGTTATTACAAATCATCCACCTAAAAAACTCAAGGGATTATAGACAGGGATACTTTTCACGTTAAGGGGTCTCTCATAACGTCTTATTACACAAAACATAGGAAGACCATGGGTAATGTCCAGGTTTTTAACATAGGTTGAGAGGGAGGTTACACAAATACTAAATATCTAACCTAGCAGAAACAACAAATTTATACAGCAGTTGGTATAAGCTTATGTCTTGAGTGCTTAGCAAGTAGTTTATATTTAACGGGTAATTTAAGTTGTACGGCCTTAACTGTTCTATTAAGGTTGCAGTTTCCAATTGACGGAGCGGACAATTAAAAAACAAATGATTAAGGTCACCTACTTCGCCACATTCACACAGATTTGTGGGAAGTATTTTAATATAATTTAAATGTGCAGGAAAGCGACCATGATTAAATTTCAATCTGACGATAGTGGTGTATATTTTTCTTGGCAATTGTAACGTTTTGTGATACCATGATTTTCTTGGAATTTCTGGATGAATCAAAAAATAGTTTGTAGGTTTTCGCAGATTTTGCTGTTTGTAAAGTAATATCCATGTTCTCCTAATCTCTGATTTGTAGTTGCAGATGAAATCACTGTGTGGTGTGACTTTATGTAGATAGTTTTCAAAATTGGTGGCTTGCTTTGCGTACAGATCAACCTTTTCATTTCCCTTTATTCCACAATGCGCTTTAACCCAAACAAAAATAATACTATAATTTTGTTCAAGTAATTCCATGTATTTCCGGACTATCATTAGAATAAGGGGCGAACTCTTACGGTTAACGTTTTTTAATGATTTCAATACGCTTTTGCTATCTGATAATATAATCGTTTCTTTAGCTACACAACGCTGACAATAGTTCAAAGCTTGTAATAGCGCCATAGCCTCAGCAGTAAATATGGAAGAAAATTTACATAGTCGAAAATTTATTGTATGATTATCATCGGGAATATAAATAGCGAGACCCACTGATTCAGGCATTTTTGAGCCATCTGTGTAGATTTTTTTAAAATTTTCGTAATGTTCCAATTCTTGGAGTAATATTTTATGGTTCAAGTTATCTATCTTAGAATAGCTAGGTAGAATGACAGGGATATCTAGCAATATTTGCTTGTAGGGTCCGCAAAAATAGTTATAGCAGCTGTTATTAAATAAAAATTGTGATATGTCACCCATTGATTCAACAGCTTGTGCACAAGGAGGAGAATTTCGGTTTTTCCAATATGAACTTGTCAGGTTATCCGTACATAAATTTGTTATTCTAATACTCAGTTCTTCATCAAATGATGCTCGCAGTTTAATAACGAATTTATACGCAAGGAATTGTCTACGTAGAGTTAATGGTAATTCATTGCACTCAGCCTGTAAGGCACAAATTGGGGTGGAAATCATGGCTCCACAACATATACGTAAAGCTTTATTTTGTACACATTCCAATCTTTTCAGCATGGTATTGTTGCAAGATCCATAAAAAATACAGCCATAGTCGATAATAGAACGTATAGTGGTCCGATATAATAATAGAGCTGTACTTATATCTGCTCCCCAAGACAATTTTGTGACTAATCGTAAGATATTGAGTGTCTTTTCACATCTGGAAATTAAGTATTTAATATGTGGAGTCCATAACATCTTTGTGTCCAAAATGAAACCGAGATATTTAACTTCCTTGCAATATCGAATGTCTTGATTGGCCAATTTAAGACTGTTGTACGCTGGAATTCTGTGCCTCGTGAAAATGGTTACACAGGTCTTAGTAGCGGATAAGTTAAATTGTTTTTTGTTAGCCCAGGCTAAAATAATTTTCATACAGATATTAAGAGACGTGTGACAGTTTTCCATGCTCCTTTCAATGCAGTAAGCAACAATATCATCGGCGTATTGAACAAATATAAATCTACCAAATGTGGCCAAATCGTTGGTATAAATATTAAATAGAATAGGGCTGAGGACTGAGCCCTGTGGTAAGCCAGCTGAAACATATCTGGGACCTAATTTAGATCCGTCGTTCGTTTTTATATATAGCTTTCTATTTCTGTACAAGTTCACTATGTTTCTAGCAATTTGAGGTGGTATTTGAATATTACGCAATTTAGATTCAAGAATGTTTAAATTAACAGAATCATAAGCTTGTTCGATGTCAAAAAATAGAGCTCCAAGATAATCATTGGCAGAAAGTGTCTTTTGTATGTCTGTTATTAGCTGTCCTGCGGCATGAATTGTACCTTTTCCGCATCGGTAACCATATTGATACGTGGGATAATACTTATGGTGTTCCAACCACCATTCCAAACGTAATTTGATTAGTCTTTCAAGTGTTTTTGATATACATGATATCAATGAAATTGGCCTGAACTTGGTCACGTTATCGTTGTGCTTGGGAATAGGTACGATTGTAATAGTTTTGAGCTCTTGCACATCATTGCCAAAAAGAAACATTTTATTGAATATTTCAAGAAGTAAATATTCACCTATCTCAGGTAAGTTCTTGATCATAGGATATACTACATGGTCGTAGCCAGGTGATGTGTTGGTATTACTTTTTAATACGGATCTCAATTCTGCCAAGGAAAATGGTTGCAAAAAATGATGATTATTTGGAAAACTATCATTAGGTACGCTTGAAAAAATAGGCAGCTCTGCAGTATCTGGTGTAAGACTTGTTAGAAGGTCCATAGCGTCTGAATTGGTGATCTTTGAGGTGCTTTTGTTAGATATAATACCCTTCATTTTCTTCACCTGTTTCCAGATTGAACTCGTAGGTGTGCTTTTATTCAATTTGCTACAATAACATTTCCAACTTGCACGTGCTTTGGATTTAAGAAATTTTTTGGTTGTGGCAAAAATTTTCTGGCACTCTATGTAGTTATCTGTAGACGGTTGTAGTTTATACCTATTCAACGCATTTTTACGATTTTGAATTGCTGCTGTACATTCGTGATCCCACCACGCTGGTGAGGGCTTACGTTTTGGAATAAAAGGAACATTTTTCTTGAAAACTTCTTCACCTACTTCATTCATACCATTCATAAGAATTTGATATAACTCATCTGCGTTAGCTTCATCATTATCAATAGTAACATTTTTGAAGTAGATGTCTAATTTTGATTTGTACATATGCCAGTCAGTTTCATTGAAATTCCATTGACAAGAGGGATAAACGGTTTTTGTTTCTCCATGGTCAAAGTTCATTAGTATTGGATAGTGATTTGATCCAAGACTATCTGGCAATACTTCCCAATTGATATTTGGTACTAAATTCGGTGTACAAATAGTTAGATCAATGACAGATTTATTATTAGTTGTGGTTGGACTACCATCATTCAATATCACCAAATCGTTATTTTCTATCGCGTTCATAATTGCATCACCTTGGCTATCATTCTTATAACTGCCCCATGAAAGTCGGTGGGCGTTAAAATCACCACCAATAATAAAAGTATTTTTACATTGTGAAAATAAATTATTCCAAGTTGTAGAGTTGGTGTCATTGTCTTGCGTACGATAAATGGATAAGATGTCTAGAGACATTCTTGTTTCAAGAGTAACACCCACAATCATTATGCCACCATAATCCAAATCGTCAAACGTTTTTACTGAATACAATAAATGATTAGCTATTATGATAGCAACCCCAGCTTTACCATCAAATCTATCTACCCTCACAATATTATATCCATTAATGTTAAAATTTTGATTTGGTTTTAACCAAGTTTCAGACACTAAGACAATATCGACCCGTGAAAATTCAGTTAATAAAGGTAATTTTAGGGAATTGTTAGATTTGTTTTGTAAATACGACAGTAAGCTTCGCGATTTTATGACTAACGCGTCAGTATTTGCAGGCATTTGTTTTGTTTTATGCGGGTATAATGGTTGAGTGACACCACGCGAAATAAGGTTAGATTAGAATTCGTCTGTTCGGTAAATTATTAATTGTAAAAATGGACAACTAGTGGAAAGATTTTTAGGGTTCTACGATGTTAGTTCGGGAAGAACAGCGGTCAATTTATTCAATTTTTCAATGGAAATATTTCAACGATTCGACTTTGCGAATAAATCAGACTTACGACGGCATCTGTAATGGCGGGACATTTAAACGGTCTTCAAACAAACGTAAGTTTTAAATAACATGGTAGGAAACAGAATTCCCTGTAATGCTCGAACTCGATGGAATTTCACATCACATGCAATGTTTAGTTTACCATCCATAAAAATAAAGACAAATTAATTGAAATATTTGATTTTATATTAAACAGTGATGACTTTTCAACAGATCAGGTTTCATTAAATGCTGCTGTTGGTTTAAAATCTTATTTAGAAAATGAAGAATTTTTGTTTTTTCTTGATACTTTTAAATTAATATTTGAACAAACTGATCTTATTTTTCAGATTTTACAACATAAATTCACTAATATAATTTATTCAAGAGATCGTTTAAAACATCTCATTGATAAAATTTCAAGTTTCCGTTATACAGAATTTCATTTTAATATTTTAGTTGGAAATTATTCAACTGATGAGGCTTCTCCCGTGAAAAGGAGGAACACATATAATTTGGTAGACAAGAAACTACATTATAAACAACTTTTTTATGAAATTTTAGATACTATTAAAGGTCAAATATTGAGATTCGATTTTCCGATTTACATGAATTGAAGTTTTTCGATTTGACGAATAGAAGATTTTTCGAATCTTTTTCAAAAGAGTTTCTCAATACACTTTCAGATAACTTAGTTCTAAAATATAATTTTTTTGATAAAATAGCGCTGCACAATGAATTATGCGTTGTATACTGGGATAAAGATATTTTAGGCCAGTACGACAGTCACGCCGATATGATAAAATATATGATAGATAATGATTTGCAACAAGTCTTACCTCAGTTTTATAAACTACTTTGTTTGACAGTCACCATTCCTGTCACGTCGGCATCGGTGGAGAGATCATTTTCTACTCTCAAACGAATTAAAACATACATGCGAAATACAATGGGCCAAAATCGTTTATACAATGTTAGTTTAATATCTATTGAAAAAGATTCAGTAAAACACTTAAAACATAATGATACATTTTATGATAATATTATTGATCATTTTTCGTAAATTAAAGACCGTAGAATTTCGTTAATATATAGAAAAGTTGATAAAATTAATAACAAAAAACAAAATATGAAAAATTCCAAAAAAAAAGAAAAAAAATTAAAAATCCAAAAAAAAATAAAAAACAAAAAACGAACAAAAAAAATTTGTGGGCAAGAGAAACTCTATACCTCCACGTTGGTTCTTGCTGGGTAACAATCAATTTTGTCACTGAAGGTTAAATTAATTGGCTGAATAGAGTATATTTTTACAAAAACGTTTTATGTCCAGCCTCCTCTCTCAAAAAGTTCACGAGCCGCCACTGCTTCGATGCCGTCCAAAGGTTAGTATTGCCACCTTTATTATAACAAAAATTAATTTTCACTGAAGGAAACGAGAAGCCAGCTTGGTATCAATACAGAGAATTGATAACTATATGATCAAACTTCGTACCAGTGGAAAATCTCTTGAGTGCCT
Source organism: Endomychus coccineus (assembly GCA_958510875.1). Taxonomy (NCBI): domain Eukaryota; kingdom Metazoa; phylum Arthropoda; class Insecta; order Coleoptera; family Endomychidae; genus Endomychus; species Endomychus coccineus. Next base: position 175,255,514 of record OY294067.1, on the reverse strand, counting down.
TCGGAAGGTTAGTATTGCTACCCTTATTATAATAAAAATTGATTTCATGCTGAAGGAAACGGGAAGCCAGCTCTGTATTAATGCATAAAACTGATAACTATATGAGAAAACTTCGTACTGGTGGAAAATCTCTTCGGTGCCGTCGGAAGGTTAGTATTGCTACCCTTATTATAATAAAAATTGATTTCATGCTGAAGCAAACGAGAAATCAGAAATTGAAGAAAATTGATGATTATATGAGAAGACTTCCTACGAGTGGAAAATCTCTTCGGGGCCGTCGGAGGGTTATTATTGCTACCCTTATTATAATAAAAACTTATTTCATGCTTAATGAAACGGAAAGTCAGCTCGGTATCGATACAGAAAATTGATAACTAAAAGAGAAAACTTCGTGCTGGTGGAAAATCTCTTCGGTGCGTTCGGAGAGTTACTATTGCTACTATTATTATAATAAAAATTGATTTCATGCTGGAGGAAACGAGAAGCCAGCTTGGTATTAAGTACTTCAAATTGTTGGTAACTATATAATTTTACATTGAATGGTACGCTCACTTCCTTTATAAATTCTGGATGGTCGTATTGCATGAGAATGATATCAATTAATTCTTTTTTGTTCCTATCCAATTGAACCATCACTTCTGATTTAATTTTTCTAATCACAGGGTCGGATTTAATTTTGTGTAGAGTCTTTCCGGTTTTCATTAATTTTTCATTTGCATCTAGGAATGTTCTCTTCTTATAGTTGAGAGGCATTTCATGAATTAGTTTTTTTTTTACTAACGTCCGTTCAATTCCTTTCACGTGGCCAGTTAAATATGTTGGATGATTGAAATCTAATGAAGTGCTAAAAACATCTGCTATTTTGTCGTGGATATGTTTACTCTTTTATTCATTTTATTATACTTTACATATGTAAAAATGATGATACATGTATTATTTACATACTTTTATTTTCTATTTCTGATATAATGTTGATAATATTTTCTATTTAGCCTGCCATCTGAATAAATAAATATCCAGATTTCGTCGTCAATTGTGAATGTTCCTTCAAATAATTTGCAATCTTCCAATGAAGTTTTACTCTTAATATTCAGTAACATATTTTTCGAGTTAACAGGTAATACTTCGACTGACTTTCCTGGACTCGATAAATTTAATAAAACCGAAGGAATATCAAATTTCTCTTCCCCATCTTCTGATTGACATTCTGTAGAGCAGTACACATCGTCAAAATCCGAATCGGATTTATGATTCAATACTGGTTTTTTATAGAGGTGATTGAATTGGATTCTGATATTAAATCTAAATTAATCCCATTTGGCTGTGTAAATACAACATTTTTAAATCTCTCTTCAGTTGTATCAATTTGTTTCATGTTAGTTTCTAAAATGGTTTTTGGCGTTGGGCTGGAAATGCGCCGATTGTCTAAATATTCCTTGAAATTTTCTTCGTTTCCGAACACTTCTTGGAAACTATCAAATTGAAACGATCTAACATCCTCACCATGGGGATGTTTTTGTTCATTGATATGCGAGTTATGAATTCATCCTTTGGGAATTGCTTGTCATAGATCATATTTTTCTGTTTATTTTGCGTTTTCATACAAGTCTGATCAGTTATCTGAGAATGAATTATAATTTTGGGAATGGATTGAACTTGAGTTTTAAATTATCTCCAGACATTATGAATAATTTTTCTGTTTCGTACTGAATTTTTCAAACCCATATCCCGACAAAGTTTTATAAATTGGAAATTCTCCAATATGGGCAGTAATTTTCTAAATCTTGCTTATTAGCCAATAGTGAAATTTTAAGTTGATTCTTGAATAAAAATTTTTTAATTGCATTCTCTGGAATAAACTTATGGAAGAAGTATGATTTAAAACTATCATTTCATTTATAATACGAGATATAACACTCGCAAATCCATATTTTGTGATTTTTAAAGACGACGCAATTTTCACTGATATTGCATGTTCGAATATTTTATTTACTTCCTAAGAATCACAATATTCACGTAATTCTATAGCAATTGTTTCGTAAAGTCGAATTTGTGATATGTGATTTTTCTTTTTATCCATCTTGCAAAATATAAATTAGTAAAATAGACTCAAAAATAAGTTCCTGCTTATATTTGAAAGCTTTGGTGCATAAAAACCAATTTTCAAGAAGGATAATGTAAAAGAAGTCTATTACTTCATAAATTCATCAAAATCGAAAAAAAAAGATTCAATTCTCATTCAAAACTTAGAATGAAAACGGTGGAATGTATAAAAAAATCTATTACTTCATAGATCCATAAAATGCGAAAACTAAAAATGTTGAATTCTCATTCAAAACCTATAACTAAAAACGTTAGAATGTATAAACAAAGTTGTAACTTCATACATCCATAAAAAGCGAAAACTACAAATGTTCAATTCTCATCCAAAACTACTTATTCAAAGTTAAAGATATACAAGGCTAATTGTACGCAACGAGTAGATCGACCGCACGGTGAAGAATGTATCCTAATATCGGTTTCTCATGCCATGAGGTGCAAACGATGAAAACACCGCGTTTCATTAAATGATCATATTACTCAAACAATCCATCAGAAATCATTCATATTGGATATCTGAGAATCATTTTTTTACATATACGTAGGATATATCTGAAATGATTTACATGATATATAAAAAGGCACTTTATTCTTGCGATTTTTCTAAAAATCAAAGATTTTTAGAATATTTAGATACAAAATAAACTTTTCTTCCCATTTATATTGTTCATGTATGAATTACTATTTTTCGTATCAATACCAACCTGACTTTTCATTTCCTTCGGCACGAAATTAGTCTTTTTGACATTGAGGATAGCAATACTACCATTTCGACGATATCGAAGCAATTTTCCACTCGTACGAAGTTTTGCCATATAGTTATCAATTTTCTGTACTGATGTAATGAGGCTGTTATTAGTTAGGAACTCTTATTTAAGTCATAGATGGTATTTAGACACTTGTTGTGCCAACAGGTCCTATGAACTATATGAACTAAATAAAGGTTACAATTAAGCAACTATCATTGACTAAGCATATGCATCGATCGTCGACCTGATGGTCAACGGACATTGACCAGCTGACGCTGCACCGATCAAACATTAGGTAAATGTATGAATATATGTAAAGATTAGTTGAATTGGAACGATGATACTAAGAACATCTAAATAAATGCCTTAGACCGAGTACACCGATCTTTTATTATTATATGGCGATCCTACCATAGGCACTTTTAAAAATGCCAACTGCGAACGGAAAATAGTGAAATTGTCAAAAATCAGAAACTCCAAAATAGGAATCATAATGTGCGGTTCGAGGTATAATAATCGAGAGAACATCGAGATTCTTGCAGCAGGAACTGGATCAAACAACGCCAATCAGGAAAACACATCTTCATTTTCAAGAAACGAATGGATGACGGTGTCAATTTTGGCTATAATTTTGTTGGTAATCGTGTTCTACATCTATAACAAATGGCAACAAAAGTGGCGTGCATCGGTTAATCGAGAAATCGAGATGCAGGAGTTGCGGAAGTCGAGATCATTACTGGACAATGATCAAAAATGAAATAACGAGATGACGACATCGCCTAAACCCATCAGCGGCGGATCCACCTCGTCAGCCACAGCAGCGTTCAACAACCACCAAAACAATGCAGTGATTTAAGTGATGTTCAAAAAGTTGAGTGATGAGTTAAGTGTCGCGTGCATAAAAATCAAAAACATAAAAACAAACCTACTAAAAGACAATCAAGAGAAAAGGAATGACATTGGAGTAGTAGAACGTAAGTTTATAGATGTTAATTCAATTGAAAATAAATGTAACGAGTTGTACACTCAATATGAAAAAGATGTAATAGTTCATGGTATCAAAAAAGATACAGAAAGGTTGATAATCAATATATTTCATGATATAAATTCAATAATAAGTGAGTGTAAAGAAATATTAAGAATTAGGAAAGAAACTATCGGAATATCTTATGTAAAGAGCGATCAAACAAGTAATAGTATCGAAAGCATAGATAAATCACAAAAATTAGATAATATGGCAGATTTTGACTTCAAAATAGCAGCTACTGTGCTTCCAAAAACCACGAATCAGGAATCAGTTAAAAGTTTAATTAGGGGGATAAATTTATACGAGCCCAGTCTTAACCAAGCCGGTAAGAGACATACAGTTAATTATGTTTTGAACAGTTGTTTGTCAACCAGGGACAGCGCCCGAATGAAAAGAAATTATAACACATTGGCAGAACTGATCAGTGATTTGGAAAGTAAATTTTTAACAAAACAAAGTGCGAATGTTATCTCTACAAAACTTTTCGCGATGAAGCAAGGCAATCTCTCTTTGAACGACTTTGGCGAAAAAATTTGTACATTAATGTCTGAGTTAACAATTGCCCAAGCAGAAGGTGACGCAGCCAAATTGGAAATATTCATGGAAGCAAACGAAAAGACAGCAATAAATGTTTTTGCAAACGGAATTCGTGACCCAGAGTTGAGGGTGACCATGAAAAGCAAGAATTTACAAACGATAACGGATGCGATTAGTTCGGCTAATGAAGAAAACGCCCTGATTCTGTCTAATCAGAGATCGAATCATGTAGTCATGTATGCTGACAGAGCGCAAAGTAATGTTAAGAGTAGATATTTCAATAATAATTCTAGAGGTAGATTTAATTCAAATAGGGGTCACCAAAATAACATATATAGGGGAAAACCTCAAACAAATTTTAATAGAAATAGAAATTTCATAACTAACAATACTTATCAAAATAATAACAGGGGAAACAGACTCAGTCGTGGAACGGGAAACGGAAGCCGCAGAGTGTATGTTGCGGGTGAACAACAATACGCGGAAAACGGTGACGAATTTTTTCGTGACCAACGAAATTAGGGAAATTATTTTAAGTGTTAATGGCCTAAATTTTGTTAGGTTAAGGTACGGCAATACAGATGTTGACCTATTAGTTGATACAGGAGCATCCATTAGTATATTTTTTAAGGAAAGTTTAGTTGAAGGCTTACAAAATATTAATAATAATGACAAAATTAAAATCTCAGGTATTTCAGGAATTGTCGAATCTGAGGGATCAGCATTTATCACGTTACACTCAAATCAAGGTTCAATAAACCAAAAGTTCATAATAATGAAATCATTTGATAAAAACATTGATGGAATTTTAGGATCAGATTTCTTTCAACATTATAAAGCATCAATAAATTATGAAAGTTCTAAATTATCATTGTACAGTTTAAATCAAAACAATTATAAAATAAATTTGCAAATGCATTCAAAGCATAAAAATTCAATTATAATTCCAGCACGTTGGGAAATTATAAAACAATTCAAAACAAACAAGGTCAATAGTTCAATAGTTAGTAATGAAGAAATTGGAGAAGGAATATTCGTAGCCGGATCAATCGCGCGCAGATCTAGTGACGGAGAAATCCCCATTCAATTTTTGAATACAACTGATAAAGACATAGAAATAAAAAACTATGTCCCGAAATTATTAGATGCTGAAAATTACGAAATCATTTCGTTTTCAAAAAATGATATCAAAACAGTAGAACGAATAGACAACATATTGAGTAAAGTTGATTTATCTCATTTGAAAAAGGAAGAAAAATATGCTATTCAACGAATTTGTGCAAAATATGCTGATGTCTTTCAGTTACAGAATGATCCTTTAACTACGACAAACATTTATAAACATAAATTACAACTTGAAGATAAAGTGACACCCACTTATTGTAAACCCTATAGATTACCATATGCTCAAAAATCACAAATAGATAAAGAAATAAATAAGATGCTAGACGATGGAATAATTGAGCCTACAAGGTCAGCTTGGTCAGCACCTTTATTAATAGTACCGAAAAAAGCTAATGGAAACGAAGAAAAGCTATGGCGTGTGGTCATTGATTTTAGATTACTAAATAAAAAGATTAAGGATGATAAATTTCCACTTCCAAATATTAACGAAATATTAGATTCCTTATCGGGAGCGATGTATTTCTCGCATTTAGATCTTTCTCAAGGTTATTATCAAATCGAATTAGATAAAAATAGTCGTCAATATACAGCATTTACAACTAATAAAGGGCAATATCAAATGACAAGGTTGCCAATGGGAATCAAAATAGCCCCGAGTGTTTTTTCGAGAGCCATGACAATTGCAATGTCTGGTCTCAATTATGAAAGTTGTTTTATTTATTTAGACGATTTAATAGTTTTTGGAAATTGTCTTGAAAAACATAACATAAATTTGATAAAAGTAATGTCAAGACTAAGAAAAGTGAATCTCAAACTAAACCCAAGAAAATGTGAATTTTTGAAAAAAGAAATTCTATATCTAGGTCATTTAATTTCAGCGGGAGGTATTTCTCCTGACCCAGAAAAAGTCAAAACAATTAAACAATACCCTGTTCCATCTGATGCAAACTCGACCAAACGATTTGTAGCTTTTGCGAATTATTATAGATCATTTATTCAAAATTTTGCTCAAATCACAAATCCGTTAAATAGATTATCAAGAAAGAACACGCCTTTCGTCTGGACAGAAGAATGTCAAAAAGCATTTGAGACATTGAAGCAAAAATTAATTAACCCCCCAGTTTTAGATTATCCAGATTTATCAGAATCAAACACTTTCATTTTGAAAACTGACGCGTCGGGTACAGCTTTAGGGGCGGCCCTTTTTAATAAAAACGATAAACCGGTAGCGTATGCAAGTCGAGCATTAAATCCAGCTGAATCACGGTATTGTACAATAGAAAAAGAATTATTGGGTATAGTTTGGGCAGTAAAACATTTTCGACCTTATTTGTATGGAAAGAAATTTATAATTCAAACAGATCATCGTCCCTCAGTATCTTTGTTTAACATGACTGATCCATCTAGCCGATTAACAAAATTTAGATTGATATTAGAAGAATATGATTTTAAGATAGAATATATTAAAGGGAAAACAAATGTAACCGCTGATGCTTTGTCAAGAATTACAATTACATCTGATGAACTCAAAAAAGCACAAAATCATACAACCGCAGTATTAAATGTAATAACAAGAGCCCGTAGAAAACAATTAGATCAGGAAAAAGAAAAATCAAAATCAAAAATAGTAAGCAATAAGGATAGGATTGGCCATCCAGGAATTGTTGAATTACTTAAAAAACCAAAGAACGCCACAGAATTAAAAATTGTTAACAATAAGTTATTTGAAGAATTTAAAAATAAAGAAGGAATGAAAATGTTAGAGAGGAATATCTTGATAAACACTAGTGTAGAAAAAATATTTATGAGATGGAGTGATGCATCTTTAGCGTGTGAGCTTCGGTCATCGTTAAAGGCCCTCCAAAAATTGTGCACAAAAGAAAAAATAAATGAATTAGTTCTCATAAAAAATGAAGAAAATATTATAAACCTTGCAAGGGAAATAAAGAAACATTCCGATATATTAGGCGATATCAATATTACAATACTACGAGGCAAAAGAACAATATACAATCCTGAATTACAAAAATTATTATTAAATGATTACCACATTTTGGCAACAGGCGGTCATTCGGGAATATCTAGAATGTATAATACAATCAAGCAACATTATTTTTGGAAAAGTCTTTATAAAGATGTAAAAAAGTTTGTCAGTGAATGTGACGAATGTCAACGCTATAAAAATTCTGTACCGAATATTCAACCCCTTTCCATAACAACAACAGCATCAGTAGCATTTGAAAAAATAAGTTTAGATTTAATGGGTCCGATATCAGCCGATATTGAAAATAAGAAATACATCTTAACAATACAATGCGATCTGTCAAAATACGTTGAAGCCTACTCGCTGGAGAATAAAGAGGCTGAAACCGTAGCCACAGCGCTGGTCAATAACTTCATCTTGCGATATGGAATTCCCAATACGGTCCTACACGACCAAGGTAAAGAATTCATGTCAGCAGTTTTCACGGAATCGTGTAAAATTCTTGGCATCAAGCAATTACATTCAACTGCGTACCACCATTAGGACATAGAGAATTCACACAAGAATCTGGGAGCTTTTCTTAGAATGCAAACTGCAAAATATACAGAAGCATGGAGTAATTGGGTACCTTTCTGGTGTTTTAGCTATAACACAAGAGTGCATACGGAAACAAAATACACCCCCTTTGAGTTAGTATTTGGTAGAGTAGCATCACTACCTTCAAATTTGGGAAAAATTGATCCATTGCATTCATTCGATGATTATCCTAAAGAACTCAAATTTAGGTTGCAACAAGCTAGCGCTGAAGCGGAACAAAATCTGCTGAAATCAAAATTGAAAAGGAAAAACTTGTTTGATCAATCGAAACAAAATTGTAATAGAAATGTAAGCTTTAAAATAGGAGAGTTAGTTTTAGTCAAAAATGAAAGCACCAATAAAATGGACGAGATATTTAAAGGACCTTATCAAGTGCTAAGAGATGAATCTCCAAATTTAGTTATAAGAAATAAAAATAAAGAATTAATAGTGCATAAAAACAGAGTGAAGAAATATCTGACAAAAACCAGTGGAAGTGATAGCAATTAAGAAATTAACCATAGTTTTAGAAGTACAAAAAAAAAAAAATAATTTTTTTCCCTTGCACCCCCGGAGGTGTAATGAGGCTGTTATTAGTTAGGAACTCTTATTTAAGTCATAGATGGTATTTAGACACTTGTTGTGCCAACAGGTCCTATGAACTATATGAACTAAATAAAGGTTACAATTAAGCAACTATCATTGACTAAGCATATGCATCGATCGTCGACCTGATGGTCAACGGACATTGACCAGCTGACGCTGCACCGATCAAACATTAGGTAAATGTATGAATATATGTAAAGATTAGTTGAATTGGAACGATGATACTAAGAACATCTAAATAAATGCCTTAGACCAAGTACACCGATCTTTTATTATTATACTGATACCAATTTGGCTTCTCGTTTCCTTAAGCATGAAATCAATTTTTATAATGATAAGGGTAGCAATAATAACCCTTCGACAGCACCGAAGAGATTTTTCTTTCGTATGAAGTTTTACCATATAGTTATCAACTTTCTGAACTATCACCAAGCTGGCTTCTCGTTTCCTTCAGCATGAAATCAATTTTTATTATAATAAGGGTAGCAATAATAACCCTTAGACGGCATCGAAGAGATTTTCCTTTCTTACGCAGTTTTGCCTTATAGTTATCAATTTTCTGAATTATTACCAAGCTGGCTTCTCGTTTCCTTCAGCATGAAATCAATTTTTATTATAATAAGGGTAGCAATAATAACCCTTAGACGGCATCGAAGAGATTTTCCTTTCGTACGCAGTTTTGCCATATGGTTATCAATTTTCTGAATTATTACCAAGCTGGCTTCTCGATTCCTTCAGCATAAAATCAATTTTTATAATAAGGGTAGCAATAATAACCCTTCGACGGCACCGAAGAGATTTTGCTATTTGCCATATAGTTATCATTTTTCCGTTTTAATACCAAGCTGGCTTCCCTTTTCCTTCAGCATGAAATCAATTTTTGTAATAATAATAATTTTGCAATGATAACCATTCGACGGCACCGAAGAGATTTTCCTTTCTTGAGAAGTTTTGCCATATAGTTATCAATTTTCTGTACTAATACCAATCTGGCTTCTCGTTTCCTTAAGCATGAAATCAATTTTTATAATGATAAGGGTAGCAATAATAACCCTTCGACAGCACCGAAGAGATTTTTCTTTCGTATGAAGTTTTACCATATAGTTATCAACTTTCTGAACTATCACCAAGCTGGCTTCTCGTTTCCTTCAGCATGAAATCAATTTTTATTATAATAAGGGTAGCAATAATAACCCTTCGACGGCACCGAAGAGATTTGGCTTCCGTACGAAGTTTTGTCATAGAGCTATCAATTTTCCGTTTCAATACTAAGCTGGCTTCTCGTTTCTTTCAGCATGAAATCAATTTTTATTATAATAAGATAAGCAATAATAACCCTTCGACTGCACCGAAGAGATTGTCCTTCAGTGAGAAGTTTCGCCATATAGTTATCAATCTTCTGTATTAATACCAATCTGGCTCCTCGTTTCCTTAAGCATGAAATCAATTTTTATAATAATAACGGTAGCATTAATAACCCTTCGACGGCACCGAAGAGATTTTCTTTTCGTAAAAAGTTTTGCCATATAGTTATCAATTTCCTGTACTAATACCAATCTGGCTTCTCGTTTCCTTCAGCATGAAATCAATTGTTATAATAATAAGGGTAGCAATAATAACCATTTGACGTCATCGAAGAGATTTTCCTTCCGTACGAAGTTTCGCCATATAGTTGTCAATTTTCTGGATTATTACCAAGCTGGCTTCTCGTTTCCTTCAGCATGAAATCAATTTTCATTATAATAAGGGTAGCAGTAATAACCCTTCGACGGCACCGAAGAGATTTTGCTTCCATACGATGTTTTGTCATATAGTTATCAATTTTCCGTTTTAATACCAGGCTGGCTTCTTGTTTCCTTCAGCATGAAATCAAATTTTATTATAATAATGGTAGCAATAATAACACTTCGATGGCACCGAAGAGATTGTCCTTCAGTGAGAAGTTTCGCCATATAGTTATCAACCTTCTGTATTATTACCAATCTGGCTTCTTGTTTCCTTAAGCATGAAATCAATTTTCATAATAATAAGGGTACCAATAATAACCCGTCGACTGCACCGAAGAGATTTTCCTTTCGTACGAAGTGTTGTCATATAGTTATCAATTTTCTGAATTATTACCAAGATGGCTTCTCGTTTTTTTTTTCCAGCATGAAATCAATCTTTATAATAATAAGGGTAGCAGTAATAACCCTTCGACGGCATCGAAGAGGTTTTCCTTTCGGGAGAAGTTTTGCCATATAGTTATCAATCTTCTGTATTGATTTCAAGCTAGCTTCTCGTTTCTTTCAGCATGAAATCAATTTTTATAATAATATGGTTAGCAATAATAACCTTTCGACGGCACCCAAGAGATTTTCCTTCCGTAAGAAGTTTTGCCATATAGTTATCAATTTCCTGTATTAATGCCAAGCTGGCTTCTCGTTTCCTTCAGCATGAATTTCCTTCTATACATAGTTTTCCTATTTATAGATAGACTATCATTAATTATTTTAGTAGGTATTTATATAAATATGTTGTTTAATTCCCTTTGGTATAAAAGAATGATTTCAAATGTCCAAGAGTATAGGAAATCTGTAAACGATACACTCTCATTGTATGAATTTTTCGCAATATTAAATTTCGACGCCTATGGTCGTTCGGCTGTTTCCGGTGATTTGGCTGCTTAAATTTGGCTGCCAAGTTCACACCGGTTTTTTCTTCTATATAAATATAGTCACAATTCCCACGAAACTGTTATTTTTACCAATCTATGGCATTGTTTTCGTAAATAAAGGCTATATAGAGGTTCAAAAGGATTCAGAAACAGTAAAATTAGTGAAGTAAAATCATAAACAGTAACCACCATTTAATTTCATTTTAAGAAGTGAAGTGTCGGACTTAGATTCTCTTAGATACCTTACATTCTCAAACCATAGAATCGTATATTTCATTGGATACGTACTATTAACGTCTAAATATATAGTCTATGGTCAAAATCTTGCTCGCAACAAATGCGCTAGGCAACGGAATAGACTCCCGCGCTTTGGCACAGTTGATATACCGAATACAATGTGTTGATTTGGCATTCCGCTCCATAAACTTTTGATTTCAATAGCATAGGGGCCAAACTGCAAACGGCTATGTTACCGCAGGTTAGTTTTGTTAATTTATATATGTTTTCTGGAATACTAGCCTAGTAAAGATTATTTCAAATTCAATTTTTGTAATTGATAGATTTTCTGATCACGGTTTCATCTATTCTTCGGTTTCCTCAGGAACAACAGAGCAGGATTAACTGCTCTAAGATGTTCCTTCTTTGAGAATATTAAAGAACAGATGCAGCCACGATCATAAAGCATGTAAACCCGCGATATTGAAAGTAACAGATTTTTACATAATCTTAACGAAGGAGCATCACCTGCAAATTGTTCCTACCTTGAACCTAGCTTAGACGATAACCGGTCTATATACTTTTGGTTCTAATAGCGTGCACGAAACTCCAAGCGGCAATGTTATCGTAGCTTACTTTGTCAAATTTCAATATATTTTTGCAAATACTATGTAAGTAAGAGTTATTTGAAAGTTTATTTTTGAAATTGAAAAACTGGTGCATTATTGGAGGAATTTTCAACAATTGCGTGATTTGTAAAAGATGAACTAACAGTCATATAATTTGAAATGGAAGGCATGATTAGCGGAGTATTAGATCCAGTAATTGATGAGACTAACTTATTTGCTATATTTATTCGATTTTGCACCGAATTTTCTATGTATCCTTCTGCCACTTGAGAAGACCCCCTATGCCTTTGTAGTGTTTCCAGGTCTGCTCCTGCGTCCACTTACACAGTAGCCGACGTCCTCCGGTAACAATGACCAGTGAATTCTTGAGGCTTCTCGAGATTTAAAAAAGTGACAATTTGTTTGGTCATGTTACCAATTTTATTGATACCAATTACCTGTCTCGTGGACTCAAATGGCAATATTTTTTAACAATGTTGTAGAATTCTCCTGTTACGGTAAATTCTCTTGGTTTTTTAGATTTCGTATTTGGAATGGAAATTAAAAATGCCGTTCCTAGATCTTTTATATTCGAAACCTTCAGGTTGTAAAGCTTATTTTTGCGACATGTTCCCATGACACCAATGACAAGAACGACCTATAAAAAAAACATATGAAATAATTATACTAGGTATAACAAAAGTTATATTGTAACGCGTACCATTTTTAATATTTCCTGTCCACACGAAATAATAACAATAGTTTTAAAACACTTATCAGATATTCAAAGTAGTTTCACTCTAGTATTACGATTAGTTGATTTATGCAAGATCATTTCTAATCTATTGCTAAAAATTATCTAATATTAGTAAGTTAATCTTTGTCCATTTGAGATTTGATTAACTTTCAAAGAAATGTAAAAAAAAACTGTCTAGTTTTGTGAAATATGTTGAGTTCATGAAAACTACCTTGCCAGAGAATACACCAACATTATCTGAAGTTCAACTAAGGTTGGGTGAATTGAATAAAATTCAAACAGGTATTCTTTGCGATGAGCAGGATCTGGAAAATAACTATAAAATATATGAAGAATTTGAAGAAATGTATTATGCTTCTTTAAAATCCATGAAAAAATACATGAATAATTGTACTCACGTTGTGTAAAACTGAGGTTATACACCAGGTTCTTCTCCGTGCTTTGATCTTCAGTCAGTTCAGTTACCAACCATTAAGTTACCAGTGATCAAAGGAGATTCGGAGCATTGACTAGAATTCCAATCTAATTTTAGTTCTATTATTCATACTAACATAAACATGGTAAAGGTAACGTTAAGAAATTTCAGTACTTAAGATCCACGTTAGAAGGGTAGGTATGCCAAAAAAGTCAATAACACCCTTGAGTTTACTGAAGCTAATTATGCGCCTGCATGGGATCTTCTGTGCAAAAGATTTGATAACACGTGTTTAAGTCAATAATCACATCAAATCAATTTTTAATATTGATTCAATTAACAAAGAATCTGCATGACAATTCAGACAAGTTATTGATAGTGTTTCTAGCATATAGCTGCATTTAAGGTTTTGAAACAACCAGTTCAGGCATGTCATCTATTAGTCATTCATATAGAAGTCACTAAATTAGATAGAATAACACAACGCCAATGGAAAGAGTTTAAATCAGAAAAAGATTTGGCAACTTTAGACAAAATTTTGTATTCTTAAAATCCAAAGCAGATGTTGAGAAACATTACAAATTAAAAATCACAATTCAAATTGTCTTGCTAAGAATTCAAAAAGTTCAGTTAGTAAACAAGATAATATCTCTATTAACCAACTCAATACGGTAACATTTGTGACTAAATCTGCTCTATAGCTAGCAATTAATTGTTTGAGGCAACTGGCTCTTCAAAATATGCAAAAATTCCCAGAGTTGGTAGAGGTCATCACCTGCTTACAGGCGATATGATATGATTATATTAAATATCACATGTCAAAAAATCAATCTATCTTACAATACGGTGGATTTCCACTTCGGAAGTGGATTTCCAACGATGTTAATGTTTTATCAAACTCTAATCACTGCAACATATCAATACAATTTTGAGGTTGGGTGAACATGAAAGTCCAGTGAGCATGCGAATCATATGAATTAACCTTCATTCTATCACCTTTAGATCCTCCTAGCATTATAAAAGAGCGACATATTCTGAGATCGCTCAAATTTATGAACTATTAGGTGTATTGAGTCCCAGCGTTATAATTTCAAAAATCATAATCCAACATTTATGGGAACAGAAGTAAAGTTGGCATGGGATGATACCGTTCCTCACTATTATGCAATTTGTTGGATCACCTTTTGGAATCAACTGACCTTACTAAACACCTTAGAATTTCTCGAAATTGCTTTGGCCAAGACTACAAATTTATGGGTAACTTCATTGCTTTTGCGCCGTGTCGCAAAAGGTTTGTGCTTCATGCATATATGTAAGAAGTCAAGGTTCATATGGGTAATTTACTTTTTTCGAAAACTAAAGTAGCACCAGTAAAAGTTCTAACGATTCCAAAATTAGGATTATCAGCAGCATTGATAGAAGGTCAATCATTAAACCAGGTTAGATTTGCTCTAAACACAACCATTCCATGTTATCGGTGGTCAGATTCCCAAATTACACTATGCTGGTTAAATACTCCTCCGAGTTCACGGCAATTTTTTGTATCAAATAAGGTGTCCAAAATACTGGAACACTTCAGCATCCAATTGGAATTACGTCAAGCAGAGCACTTAGAGTTGGTAACTGACATGACAACTGAATATTTTTTGGCTAGCTTAAGGCGAACTGCCTCCAAACGAGGTATTCCGTCACATTATATTCTGACAATGGATAGCATAGGTGCTAAAAACGAGTTGACATAATATTTCTATTCGTTTTATCAAAACTACCTCAGTTTTACAAACCTATCAAAAATCCCCTTTCTCCTCTTCATTCAAAAGGTGTTTATAGCATTCCCTGTTTTTGCAACAAGTCTACATTGGTGAAACATGTTGTACAGTAGCTACCCGTGTGAAAGAACTTGAATGCCGTACAAGGCTTCGTGACACCAGTAGATCTGAACTTGCGGAACATAAGTTTGACACCAATCATCATATCTTTTTCGAAAATAGTAAGATCCTAGCTCAAGCCCCAAACTTGTATCAGCAAAAAATTCGTGGAGCGATCGAAATCCTAAAACATCCAAATAATCTAAATCGTTACTCAGGATATTACCTTCCCAACATTTGGAAACTCATCCTCGAAAATTTCACTTCGCGCATGATCACGCAACAGTAGGGTCAGCTATTAGAACAGAGGTTACCACCGGTATAAAGGCAGTCACTGTATAGCGTGAAGATTTTTTCGCACAATAAATACCGCTACAGAAACCAGAAGAATCAGTTTCAGTTCAACCTTTGAGTCTGTCCTGAAGATGCCACCTGTAATGGTTGCCGAAACGTCGACATTGATTTAGTGAATAGTCATTTATTAAATAGTTTAATAATAGATTAAACAGGTTTATAACCATCAGATAATTCCCGTTGAATTATTTCTCTATTATCTTAGTCTTCTTCACCTGTTGACACTTCGATATAATTATTCAACAGTTTAATAAATGTTCAATACCATCTAGTTGCCACAGGCAAAAAAGAAGACTGTTGCAGAGAAATATGTTGTTTGGTAAATACTTCAATAACTACCACCAAACAATGAATGAAGATGTATTAGTGGTTTTGATTATCGGTGTTTCGGCCTCGAGAATTATTAACAATTAATCATTTCTGAACTTTGCCAAACTCATTTATATAATTAATTTTGATATCATTTCTTTTGGTATGTGTTTGAATATCGAGGAAAACATTGTAGTTCTGTTTGTTTCTCAACAACTCATATTTTTGTAAAACCACTTTTTCAGTAACAGCTTACAAAATCTGCAGAAATAGTTTTCCCGAAAGCTCTCAGCTAAACCTAATAGCGTATTAAGACTCAAATTATCTTTCAAACATAATGCCAGATCTATCTGGCATTATGTTTGAAACTTCTAAGAGAACACTCCTAAGTGAATACTTTTTCCCTCATTAACATTTATGGCAATACCATTTTCGCACGTGAACTAATTTATCAATAATTTTGAAAATATAACTGTACTACCAAACTCTTTGAGATCAGAACTGTGGAAAAGAAGTGCCAAAAATATATTTTCTGCATCAGCTCTATGTTTAGGAGGGATACATAGACTTGAAAAGTAAACAG
This sequence comes from Endomychus coccineus, assembly GCA_958510875.1. NCBI lineage: Eukaryota > Metazoa > Arthropoda > Insecta > Coleoptera > Endomychidae > Endomychus > Endomychus coccineus. The sequence goes on along the minus strand of OY294067.1, from coordinate 175,239,044 downwards.
CACCAAATTTGTAATTACATGCGTGGTAACCTAGTGGATTACCGCTCTCAAATTCATCAAAATAAATAAAATTGGTGATATTATGTCTGATAGTAATTGATTTTCCACTTTATTTTTCCAGAAAGATGTTTGAATTACATTATAAATTTCAGAATCGGCCTTCAAATCATGTACATAGCTATTCATTTCAATCAATACTGCTGATAATTCCAAAAACTTTTTCAAAATCTATCCAATGGGGATGAATTGACTTTTATATGTTTGGAGCAAACCATGACTAACATTGTCTAATCTTTGTCCGACAATGTACTCATAGGTTTGATTAACATTCAGTTTCTTGAACTTTAAGCGGAAATATTCAGTTTTTAAATCTTTAAAAACATTTTGTAATATTTCAAAATATCAGATAAGAGATCCACCAGATCGATTTTCGAATATTTTAATTGGTCTGTCTAATAACAGATGTACAGAGTAAATGAAATTTTGATATTCCTTCTTTTAAGTGAAGAATCTGCATAAAATGGTTGCATTATTTTTCATAGTTCTCTGGTATTCAATTTTGACCAATTCGTTACTTCTACTTCCATTATCATAATCTCTATCAAGGATTATTTCTTGAATATTCTCATTTGAATCTTCCATTTTTTATCAATCAAAACTTTCAAATGAGATTGCAATAATTTTATATCAGAATAATGGCTAGGACAATACCCCCAGGAAGGTATTTTTATCAAAAATATGAATATATATATTAATATTATGGTTCATTGATCTATTATGGAATTTTATGTCTGATATGACTGATGATGTACTTGATGATTTATTTAAAACATTCATTAGAACCATCATCTCCAGAATAAAATTCCATGTATGATTTGATTCACAAGCTTTCGAACAGTAGGTCAATTGTTCTTATGCAGGATTCACATCTATATGTTATATTATTACATATATAATATTCTGACCCCAAAATTACTCCAAAGGGTTGTAGGGGAAAATTATGTTTGTCAAGAATGGTCGATTGATGATCTCTTGTTGTTCCGGAGCATCCTATTAATTGGAAAAGAAGGCATCAATAAGAGCCAATAAAAAAACCATCAACCTCATCATAACATACATTATCTTGTTTAGTTTTCCTTTCCGTGACTAGTGAAAAATTGCTAAACATAATGAAATGATTTAAACGCTGCAGGAGAACTGAGATTTCACAAACAGCTAAAAGGAAGGAAATCATTTTCTCAATCACTGCATTAAAATAACAACATTTCAATGATTTTCAGTAGCGTTACTCATGTCATATGTCTACTTTGATCAATTTCACTTCTTGTAGGACTCCAACTGAAATATATAGAATTTTATTAGTTGAACTGAACAATATGAATCATTTCAGTAAAAACTTGCGTAGCATGTTTATCCTTATATTTATCATTGATCATATATATATATATATATATATATATATATATATATATATATATATATATATATATATATATATATATATATATATATATATATATATATATATATATGTTTCTTCTTAGGTTCTCGCGGACGTAATGTGTAGAACTGGATTCCCGGGTATTGATCCGCGTTGTGTGGTTTCGGTCCTCAAAAGGACCAATTTGACGACGTTTCGGCAAAGTCGCATTTGCCATCTTCAGGTGATTCGACCGTAGAGTCTGGAAAATCTAGGCGAACTGACGCTTACTTGGAGGGACAGGTATTTATATCCCCCGTTATGCTTGACCTTTGGACTTCCGAACTATTTCACGCTTGGTTGATTTCTACGTGTTTGGCCCCGAATGACACGTTTGGATGACGTCATTGCGACGCTGGAATCAGCTGGAAAGTTTCCGTGACCTGTTGCACGTGCAACAGCAACTTTAGCGGCACAAAGACTCTAGCCAACATTGAACACTTCTACACCAGAATAACCAGGGAGGCAATAGAGATCGAGAAACGTCCACATAGTCTTAACAAACGAGATGACGGACTAAGATTACCAGCAACATGGAAACCCGCTTTAGAAAGTCGGAAGATACAACCAAAAACAAGAGAGAACGTGGTATCCAGTGCACGTGCAACAGGTCACGGAAACTTTCCGGCTGATTCCAGCGTCGCAATGACGTCATCCAAACGTGTCACTCGGAGCCAAACACGTAGAAATGAACCAAGCGTGAAATAGTTCGAAAGTCCAAAGGTCAAGCATAACGGGGGATATAAATACCTGTCCCTCCAATTAAGCGTCAGTTCGCCTAGATTTTCCAGACTACGGTCGAATCACCTGAAGATGGCAAATGCGACTTTGCCGAAACGTCGTGAAATTGGTCCTTTTGAGGACCGAAACCACACAACGCGGATCAATACCCGAGAATCCAGTTCTACATATATATATATATATATATATATATATATATATATATATATATATATATATATATATATATATATATATATATAGAGAGAGAGAGAGAGAGAGAGAGAGAGAGAGAGAGAGAAAGTCATTATCGGGATTTCTTTCAATTTTTTTGAAATTTTCTGAAAAATGTTGAGAACTATTTGTTTCCTCATCAATTTTTACGCGTATAATGTGTTGAAATGGTTTTTAATGTTTCTGTCCGCATTCCGGGTTCTGTGTTGTTCGATTTAGCAATGTTTCCACAAATTCAAATTCACCATCTTCAGGTCTAGTGTTTTGAACTCAGAACGTGGAAAAAACCGAAGAAACCATTTCAACAAGTATGTTTTCGTAATATATGCAAATACTCGAGAGATAGGTCACATTAACACATATGTTCAGTATATTTTCCCGAGAATTTGCATAATAATTCATACCTGGGTCAAGAATCATTATAATGTATTTGTATTACTTACCAATTCCAAAACAAAATGACATTTCAAACAAAAAATATCGTATAGGTCGTCAGTTTCACTGTATTGTAATACAGTTGATATCTTCCCGCAAATATAGTTTCCCAGGTACTCTGATTTTTGGTTCAACACCATTTTTTTAGGATGTTCATGTCGATCTCTATTTCTTCATTGCTCTCTGTTACATGCTCTCTAAGATTTTCCTTGTTGCCATTTCGCGAGGCTCTCAATAACAATGGTTTGCAATTCGAAGTGCTGCCTATATATTAACATACTTCTACCACAGCTTCTCTCTTGCAGGGCATGCGTAATCCAGTTTTAACAGAACCGTACGAAATGTAGTATGTTTCCTTTATTCACCAGGAAATGAATTTATTACTTCGTCAGTTGCCTTCAGGAATGTCCCTTTTTTATTCTGGAACATATTTTTCCAAGTTGGGAAATGTGAACTGAAAATAGCATGATGATGACTTGTAGGAAATGGAATATGGTTTCCTAGAAACAATTTGTGACTCAATATCTCAAGAATTCTACTTGTATAATCCAAACTAAATTACGTATAAACATTTTTCAAAACTTTGTAATTCATCTTGTACACAGCACTGAATAAAAATACATAATTGGTAGATTGTGTGGAAAAAATCATTGACTACGATTTTACTAAGTTTTTGTCGTAGACTATAGCTCTACCATCAGTAGATTCCATCAGCAATTTCTCCCCAGAGTAACTCTCACAATCATTTTCCTTAGAACTGTTGAGAATATCGAAAACTAACTAAATATCGTTCTCTCGATCTTATGTTCGATTTGAATTGGAACCATCTATCAAATCATATTGAATGACTAGAGGTTTTACATCAATAGTGAAACAAGATAGTTCACTCAAAATTGTTGAAACCCCTGATATCCAACCCGAAAGTGAAAGAAAAAGTTAGAAGTCTTAATACTTAGGTATATAAAAATGTAGAAATTGCCGCTATTTCCTTAAAAGCTGGGAATATCGAAAACACAATCGAGAGTTTAGAGATATACGGAACACAACACGGTGTCGTCGTATTGACAAGTAAGAAACCTGGGTTTAAGAGGATATGGTGATAGATTAGTTTGGTGGTTCGTAAGAGGTAATTCAATTAATACACATGTGTTAAGTTGCTAGTCGAACATCAATCTGTTTATTCATATTTTAATTAAATTGAAACAATCCATAACGAATGACAATAATGTATATAGTGGGAATGTGCCGAGTAAGAAGTGTAATGACCGGCGCCAGGTCTATGTCTCTTTAAACTACTTATTTGGCTGTGCATGCACTACAAGGATCTTAAAGCGCGGTTGCATGAGTGTTCACCCTAGCGGTAGATTCGGATTTCAACGTGTGCGGTGCTTTAGCTCTACGTAATAAGGTACTGAAAAAGTTGTATAAAACTTAACTTGAATAATACAAATTATAAAAAACAAGGTGCAGAATTGATACAGTGAATAGTTTTATCAATGTAAGAGACTTTGAAATAAATGAATATACTTATTTATCTCGTTTTGGTTTTTGCCAAATAACAATGATAACGTCTTTCTAGTCCAGATTAATCAGTAACGTCACATACTAATAGTACCAGACAGCTGTTTCGCTCTTCGCCTAGAGCTCATCTGTGGAAGGAGCAAGTTTGCAACATTACTGAAAGATCACTGTTGAAGATTGTTTAAGGCCAACAACATGGTAAAATACCAAAAGTATCTCACGCCATCTATGAATAGATGTCATAACCGGCCAACAACAGGGTTAACGACCAAATGTGTTTCACATCATCAATGAATAGATGTACCACATAGACTGATACATTTCTCGATCTTTATGAATGTAAGGGGCATGTGAGACAACTTGAGTGCCCCAGATGGCGACACCAAAGCAAATCGTAGTAAAATGATTAGAAATAAATGAATATATGAATATACTCATTTATCTCATGTTGGTTTTTGCCAGATAACACTGACACGGTGTTTCTAATCCAGTATATTCATACACATTGGTTTGGTTTTGTGCGAACTCAAGTAGTTTCACATTCCCCGTAACTTTTGTAAAGGTGCACGATGAGAAGAGCGAAACAGCTGTGTGGAATTATAAGTTTGTGACGTTACTGATCGATCTGGAATAGAAAGACCTCAACATTTTTATCTGACAAAAACCAACATGAGATGAATGAGTATTCATATATTTATTTATTCCTAATTCTCTTACATTGGTTTGGTTTGGTGTCTTCACCTGGCACACTCAAGTAGTCTCACATTACCCGTTTGTAAAGTTCCAGAAATCTATCAGTCAATGTGGTACATTTGATTTCTGATTTCTTAGTGGGACATCTATTCATAGATGACGTAAGATACTTTTGGTCTTTCACCATGTTGTTCGCTATGAACTATATTCAACAGAGATTGTTCAGTAACGTTGCAAATTCGCTCGTTCCACTAATGAGCTATATGAGAAGAGCGAAACAGCTGTCTGGGACCATAAAGTCTCGTTACTGATCGATCTGGACTAGAAAGACCTTATTATTAATAGTATTTTTAATTGCCGTACAAAGTAATAGAATTTGGAATTATCTTTGAAAATTCCATACATATTGAAGTATTATCTTCCTTGTAAACATAGTTTATTAATTGGAAAGTAATATAAGAAAACGTTGAATCACCTCTATAGCACAGCTGGTCATATCTAAATATATACTCACAAATCAGGATAATCTCAATTTATCAATAATGAATAACATTTTATACGCACAACTAATTGAGGCAATAAATAAAAGAAGAAACGAAATTAAGGAACATTTTGATAATACAATCAGCAAATTAGTTGATAAATTGCAAGCTGTAAATGATAGAATTCCGAATTTGGAAAATCAAAATAGAAAAATTGAAAATAACATTGGAAAATTAGAGAAACACCCCCGAAAAAAACGATATAATTACATCGATTAGAAAAAATAATAATAAAGAAGAAGAGCTCTCAAAAACTTTGAATAAAGTTAATCTAAAAGGTAATCTGCGCAACATATGCACTTTAGGAAAAGCCACTAACAAATCATTCAAGTTGGAATTTTGTCAAATTTCAATGTAAAAGAAATTTTAGACCGAACCATAACGGAACAAGACGAATAAAAAAATCTGTGTAAGCACATGAAACTAGCAAGGAAAAATATTACTATTAATCAAGAAAAATACCCTTGAATCTAATGGAGGATCATTTTCTGTGGGGGACTTCATCGATGAGAATTTGAATCAACCAAATAACTTTATTAAATCCAATAGCGTTCCACCGAAGCAAATCAGAATATTCGAATTCGTAAGTGCTTGAGAGCCAACCAGTTATTTCAAAACAAACCACAAGTGAAAACTTAGAACCAACAGAGCGAAGGAAAAATTCGAGAAGCCCACATTAGGCAATAAAATAGTAAAAAAATAAAGGATTCACTGACAACTTTAGCTTATTTTGTATAAAAGTTATATAAGTTCAATTACAATCATTTCTCGAAACGAATTAATCATATTTTCTATAATTACAGATATTATCATACATAACTAAGTTTCCATATTCCCATAATTCAGTACAATAAATAAATACACACTATATAATTATATCACCCTATAAAAACATAAAATTGAATTTCATATATTCTTCTCAGTATATTGCTAAATTTTATGTCATCTCAATCATCCATTCTCATTCTAGTCCATATCGATGAGTGACGTCACAAATTTACAGTTACTGATTGATCTGGGCTAGAAAGACCTTATCATTGTCATTTGGAACAATTCATCATGAGATAAATGGGTATATTCATACAATCATTTGTTACATTCAATCTCAAAGATTTAGAAGACTACACATTGAAAGCACACTATCTCGAACAAATGATTTTAGTATCCTCAGCAGTATAAAAACTGTTTGATGTTTTAGTATTAACCGAAATCTGGCAAGTAGACAAAACAATTAAGTACATATTCCATAGTAAAGCAAGTTATTTATAATATAATTCAACTAGAAATAACTTCAAATTCTAAAAAATATATATCATATATCGTCCTCCATCAACGACAATATTGGCGTTCAATGAATATTTGAATAAATATATGAAACACTTTGTAATAGAAAAAAAATCCTTTATATTATTGGGAGATTTGAACCTCAATTTCCTATCAAAGTACAGCGATGCATAAAAATATCTGAATATCCTAATCACAGACCTTCTACCAATAACTCTGATGGTTCATTACGACATAAAGAGGCCTAAAAAAGAAGTAGATAAGTTTGAACACTATCTTAATTACAGTAAAATGAAAGCAAAGTTCATTTAACGAAAACGGGTAGGTTTTTCATTAATACAATGACGTGGACATCATGACAGCTATTCTAATAAATAAAGTAAAACTTCATAAAGACGTTAACGCACATACTGTCAACATTAACAGAAATGAAATCAAAAGAACGCTGTCTTTAACAAAAGGTCTCACATAGACGATAACACACATGCCATCAAGATTAACAGAAATGAAATCAAGAGGAAGCCGTCTGTAACCAAAAGTCTATCAATGAATAACAAAAAAAAATTTGGCAGTCAGATTGTAGGATGAGAGCTTTGATTTGTAGTAGAAATTCGAAAACTCCCACTTCCATATTTTCAGAAAATCTATTTCTTATCACGATCTCTTTCAAATTTGCCAATTTGTTTTTGCCGAGTGTGCCCATTTTGTTTTATGATTTCTTCAGGAGTAGGTTCTTTATTTACCTTGGAAAATTCTCATTTCGACTGGTCCAAGGAATACTGTACTAACTCAATTTTTTGCCTTTGACAGTTAGACCCCCCAAGAATGAGTTTACCATATTCCCTTTCATCGAACAAAGTTCTAACGCAAATTAACCGCATGTAGGCAACCAACCTGTCAATTATGTATTGTACATATTTATAATTTCCGACAAAAACTATTCTATCTTGAGTTAGTACAGTCTTCCTTGTCATTTCAAGAGGAAGCATTGTTGTATCTTGAGATAGTACAGTTTTCGTAAGTTGGGATTATGTACAGTTAGCATACATAAGTCCACACATTAGAATGCCGCTTAAGCGTGATTAAGGTTTAAAGTTGTGAAATGTGAAAAATTCTGTAAAATAATAATTTATATTAGTGAAATAAGTGTCAAGATGTCTTCGAGAGGTCAATTGATGTTGAATTTAGTGAAGCAAGCTGCCAAACGTGGAACAGATTCTCAACTCGATTCAACAGGTTAATTTCCTTGTAATATACACAGAAACATTAATTATTTATATACATGTAAACTTTCAGAGAACATTTCTGATGATCTTCATCCAAATACATCAAAAGAAACTACAGTTGCTAATACGCATGAGCCTACAGGTTTGTTTTAATATAATGCTTGTAAAAATTCGTAATGTAAGACTCAATTTTTTGTTTTCAGAAATAAAACTAACAAATACAGTAAGTAATGAAAATGTGTCAGATTTAGAACTTGATACTGAAGATCCTTATCATGCAAGCTCAGATAGTGACCCAGATTATTTACCTTTAGATGAAAATCACAATAAAGAAATTACATCTGATGATCAAGAGGAAAACGAAGAACAGATATGTAAAAGTAAAAGTAAAAGAAAGGGTACAACTACAGCAAAAGTGGGTAGAAAACGACTTAGGAATGTAGATGAATGGATCGATGTAAAATCTAAAAATTGTCTAGATAGTGGCTTAGAACATAAAAATCGAAAAGGAAAACTTGTGAAGGAAAGACAAATAGGCGAACCATGCAAAAAAACATGCAGTGCACCACAAAAATAAATGAAGAACGGAGAGAAATTATTTTTAATGAATTTTGGAATTTGAAAGACCATACGAGGCAATGGGATTTTATTGTTCAGTACGTGAGACAGGTTGAGAAAAAACCAGTCACTGTTTCTGCTGGTTTAAAATCTCGCAGAAATTTTTCTCGGCAATATTATTTTCATCTCGGCAATGAGCAAAAACAAATTTGCAAAATTATGTTTTTAAGAACACTTGGTATTTCCCAAACTTGGGTAAATACAGCTTTAAATAAAATACAGGAAACTGGAGTTTTGCAATCAGATAAGCGCGGAAAACATGAAGTACGGCCACATAAACTTCCTCCAGACGTGGCAGAAAGTGTGAGAAAGGACATAAACTTGTTTCCTTTGGTGCATTCCCATTATATTCGGAAAGATTCTAAGAGGATGTATCTTGAGGAAGGTTTAAGCATCCAGAAAATGTATTTGCTCTACCCAGAATATAATGCTGATAGAAAAAATGTCGGACAACTTGCTACTTCTCGTCAGTACAGAGACATTTTTAATGCTGAATTTAACATTAGCTTCTTTAAACCCAAAAAAGATCAGTGTGATGTGTGTTCGGTCTTTAACCTAGCTGATGAAACTGGCAAGGCTAAGTTACGTGAAAACTATGAACGTCACATAGCAAACAAAATAGTTGCTAGAGACATTAAAAATAACGACAAAGAACTGGCTTTAAATGATAAGACTGTAGTATGTGTCGCATGTTTCGATCTTCAAAAAGTTTTAGCGACTCCCCAATCGAATGTAAGCGATTTTTATTATAACATACAACTTTACAATATACGATGTGGGAAACAATGAAGGTCACTGCTATGTCTGGCACGAACAGATTGCGAAAAGAGGTTCAAATGAAATTGCTAGTTGCCTGTGGAAGTTTCTTAATATTCAAAAAAATAAGGGAGTAAAAACAATTATTTTATATTCAGATAACTGTAGCGGCCAAAATAGAAACCACATCATATTTTCAATGTTTTCTTATGCAGCTATATATTTTGAAGTAAACATTACACACAGATTTTTAGAGAAGGGTCACACCCAAAATGAGGGAGCATGCATGCTGTTATTGAAAATGCGAGAAAACGTCATTCTGTATTGTATGTGCCTGAACAATGGATAACATTAATTCGAATGGCCAAAACAACAGGCAAAGTATACGATGTAACAGAAATGTCGCAAGATGACTTCTTGGATTTCAAAAGTCTTACCGCCATCCAGAACTGGAAAGTAGACAATGAGAAAGGAATGGTAAAAATCAGCCAAATAAAAGAAATCAATACTTCTTCGCCGAATGTTGTCTTTTTTAAATACGGTCTGTGTTCAGATTATTCCAAAAGCTGTGACCTTAAAAAAGTACGAAGGGGTCGACCATCTAATATTGACAAAATTGTACAGCAAATTTTTACCAGTAGACAAGAAAAAATTAACGGGATTATTATGGCTTTGCGATACCGGTAAAATACCTGCAATGTACCACGCTTTCTATAGAAGTCTATGTTTTGACAAGATAGAAAATGATGAAGACACTGTAAGCACTGAAGATGAAATAGAAGAACTGGAATGATAACGTTTGTTTATAATAGTCCGGTAAATTAACTCTTGCAAATACCATAATAAATAAATACAGTGTCATGAAAACTGGTGTGTATTATTTATATTTCTGATTTTTTTTTACCGCGAATACTGTACTAACTCATTCAAAAACTTTGTAAGAAGGAAAATCAAAATTTTTAAAAGAAGAAATAAAAAAATACGGTAGACACAATAGACAAGTATAAAAAGAACGTAATAAAAAAAGAGACCTCATTTTTTAGAACGATTAAAACTTTATCTTGCTTTATCTCAAAACTGTAAAAAATGAGATAGTATTGTCTTCCTTGGATGAGTCGATTTATCGCTTAGATCCTTTTTGGGCTTAAAAATTATTGCTAGTGAACTCACTCCCAAAATACAGATGGACATTCTGCTGGTTTGTTGGGAGGTATAGAACTTGTTTTACTGTTCGTTATTATTAACTAGCATTTGAATACTTGAACAACGATATTATATTCCCTAGCACTAAAATGTATGAATGCAAAACCCAGTTAGCGGATATAGAGCAATGTAATGAATAATAATGAATTACAATTAATATCAGGCATATAGAACATAATGTGATAAATTTGGTTTATAGAACATAACTAGTCAGAGAGCATAAAATGTACAAAATAATTCTAAGTAGTTATCAAATATTATTGGATATTGAATGGATATTAACGCAACATTTCGATATTATCCATATTAAGATAATACTGGTATGTGAAGGGATATAAATCAAATATTTTATTTCAAATTTTTCATGTATAAAGTAACAAGTAGCCTAAACACGTCAGATAATGGTCGACAATAGTCATGCTAAGGGCAGAAGAGATTACCGGGGTTTCTCGCTAATCGCTTCATTGTAAACACGGTACCGAGTAAGAGTCCAACAATGTTCCCATAATCGGTAAAGTTTAGTAGCAATTAATTAAAAATGATCTTAGTTATGGTACTCGAAGAATATTACAAATATTACAAAACAAAGCTTCATAAATTGTTGATCCAGGCAAAAATAGACCATTTTCGAAAAGTAGTAGAAAAAAAAACAAAAATCTCTGAAACTATGTTGAAAAAATCAAAATAATTAAAACCACGGCATAAGATCGATATCAAATGATGATGGTTCAACAATATATAATCAAGGAGACATCGCGACTGATTTAATGTACATTTCGGAGATACATTCTAAAAAAAGATATCTTCTCTGAGAAAACTAAAACCAATCATGAGAAAGGAAATTATAAGTCCAACTAATACATTAGAAGTTAATTCTATAATAATTTCACTGGAAAAATAAATCTCCAGGCATAGACAAGAACTTCGGAAATTCTAGAAGAACTGACAGAATCCATATGTTGTCGTGTTACTGATCAATCTGGACTAGGAAGACCTTATTATTACCTATATAATAAATAAGTTATTTGAAATATAAATTATGTATTACATTGCTTATAAACATTATTTGAAAAAATTATCAAGCAAATACTAGAAACCTACCTTAAATCATATCCTTTTAGGCCACCAATTTAGATTCAAGCAAAATGAGCCTACATAGGATGCTATTGTATTAATAACAAGAAATATCTATAATGCTCTTGATATAACAGTTTTTTCACTAACTGTTTTCATCAACTGGCCAAAGCCTTCGATACATTTTCTTGTCAAATTAGAACATGTGAGAATAAGAGGCCTGGCTCATAAATTAGTAACATGTTATGTTACTGAACGTGTTCGAAATTTTCAAACTAGGCGAGGTATACAGTTGACCATAATCGATGAAATTTGGACTAGGTACCACAAGGTACTGTACTAGGAACCAGTATTATTTAATATTTATTTAAACAATTTGTAACGTCCACATGTATCATAATAAGTTATACAGATGATACTACAATTTCTTAAGCTTGAAATTCTTGGCAAACCCTGAAAAAGAGTAGAGAATGATATGAAATTATGAATAATGGTTGCGCCTAATCTCTGATCAATAACTTAGTTTCTAAACAAAAAAGAAATATGGAATGCAACCAATTAATCAAATTAGAGCCACTACCTTCAAATTATTGTTCAAAAAAATTTCAAAAGCGTTACTTATGCTTCAGTATTTATTAATAAATTCCATAATTTGTTTTCCAAATTTGCAAAACAACCCGTCTATAGATTGATAAAGTTTCCGACTTCGTCGAATTCGGTATTTACAAAATCGATAGTGTAATGTTCAAAATTCTATGGAGCGTGCAATCTCGGTATAAAGATAAATAATGGGGAACAATGGTTAGCCGAACTTATTTTAAATACGGGTTACACCATTTCTCAAGAAAGTGTATCACTCTTGAAACACAGTAATGACAAATAGCTGGTAATTCAGAGGGGATGTAAATGTATAAGAGAAATCGCAATACAGATTTATATCCAGCTGAGGGTAATCCTTTATAATATCCTATTAATTCCAAATAGTATTTGAACAGGCATATTTTAATTTCCAATTTTGTTTACTCTGATGATGGCTACTTCCTAGCTGAAAGGTCCTCAGTACTTTAACAGTATTTTTAGTGGAAGAGGGTGACTGTTTCTTATTTATAGTGTATCCACAGTGTAAACTCTCCTATAGTTTTTTATCGACCTTCAATAATGAACATCTGATATTGTTCTCAAAAAAAAATTCATCGTATTTCTTAATAGATCATGGTTATTCGGAACTTGCATGCCGGTCTGTAAGTAACTCTTTGTGCATTGCAACAAGCTAAATAGTTAAATCGGTGATACGGAAATGAAACCAAGCCACGCGAGTTAAGATTGTCATATTAATATAAAACTGCATATGTAAACGTTATTTTTCAGAACTTATATCATCATAATATTACATTACACTGATTATTCAACATGTTTTTAGAATAGTTCGTTCTTATTCTAACATCGAAAAGAGTCACATGTATCTAAATTGTGAATTAAATAAAATAGTTCATTTTTAAAAAAAGCGTTTTTGAAAAGCCCCCACGTAATTGGCGCAGTCGGTAGAATATAACGTTGAGGGTAATTTCGAATCGACGGAAAAACCTGTTCGCTTTAACGATTAATCGACGTAACAAATTCAGACTTTCCAAAATTGCAAAAAGAGTGAAAGATAGATAGTGTTCGTGCTAACATCGCCGTAGCTGTCCACAACTCACCACACCTCTAGTGAAGAGAGCTACATCGTCCCTTCATATTGGAGAAAAAACTAGTATAGGAAGACCTGGGAGACAGACCAACATAGCTGGTTCCTATAGGCATTAGTCGTAAGGCAAGAAAACATGAAGATATCATTATTGTAAGTGCAAATCCTTTCTAATTCCCACTCATCATTTTTGTTTGAAAATAGTTATAGCAACAAGTACATATTTCAATTAATTATACTAGCTTATGCTTACAAACGACGTAGAAGATTTAGTAGATATATTTTTAAGATTACATCTAATTGAACCAAAATATTCTAATATGGCTCTAAACATCCCTTTAATGAAATATCATGATAACATACCACCCTTTGACGGTAATCCGAAACAGCTGAGTAGATTCTTAGACGTGAGTGAAAATTTTATCAAAAATTTGCAAAATGTACAAAACCCTGCAGATGCATTTAACGTTTGCATACTTGCAAATTTTAAGTAAATTACGAGATCGAGCAGCTGATTTAGTTTATAGTAGAAATGAAATAACTACCTGGGCAGGACTAAAAAATATTCTTACAGTAATGTTCAGTGATCAGAGAAGTATCGATTGCCTGATACAATATTTAATTTCTATAAAACCTTTGAAAAACGAAGCACCCATACAGTTTGGCATACGCATTCAAGACGCACGGAGCCTCTTATTTTCAAAATTAAATACTGGAATTATCGATTCAGCTGAAAAGGAAGTTAAAATTAAACATTACGACGAGTTCGCTCTGAAAACTTTTATTAACAACTAATTGTTAGATTACGAAATACAGATAGCATAGAAAAAGCTCTTGCTGTAGTTAAAGAAGAAGAAAATTTCATTTACTTTAAATCCGGTAAGAGTACAAACTCATTGAACAATACTTACAAACCACAAGAATGGGCTTATCAATATTAGCAAAATCCCAGACCCAATACATTTATAAATCCGTCTACAACCAAATCCTTTGTTAATGTTCATCAGAATACCTCACCAATGCGTATAACTCCACAATTACAGATATTTTCGTCATTTCTAAGACAAAGTTTTAATAATAGACCTTTTAACCAACCCATGTATAATCAACATAGTACAGGTTCTGATAATATGACAAGTCCTGCAAATGTATGAAAACAACCATGGCAACCGTATAATAGAATTCCATCCCAAATACATCCGGAATTTTCAAACCAACGCACTAATTTTGTTCAAAATTCAAATAATGCAAACGCTCGAAATCCCACACAATACCGATCAGAACCGATGGATACTTCATCGAGTAATACAGGAACACAACCAAAATCAACAAACTTTGTATCCAAAGAATTATTTAATCAACAAGTTAGAAATACTGCTGAAAACTATCAGATAGAATCCGACTCTGGAATGCAACCTGATACAAACGAACTGTAAATGATTCTTGCATAAATAACCCTAGTATAAACAATGATAATATGTACCAACTGACTTCTTATGAAGAACAATTCAATCTCCCTCACACAAATTCATATGACTATCAACAAGAACAAAGTAATTATGAAGCTGATAACTTATTCTCATCAAACGACATTCAATACCAGAGATAAATGGCTATTTCTTAACAGATACAGGAAGTTCACGATCATTAATGTGCCCAAATTTAGCTAATAAACATTTCCAAAATTTCTTAACGGAAGAAGATTTCTACATTAAAACTGCTCATGGTCTATCACATCATAATAAAGTAATGAAAATTCCAGCATTCAGTACATTTAATACAAATCAATGGATCAAATTCCACATATTCAACTTTTCCGAAAAACATCATGGTCTAATAGGCGCAGATATTTTAAAACAATTAGACGCTAGTATAAACTTCAGTTCAAAACGAATAATTACTCCGCATACTTGAATTCAAATGATCTATAAAGAAACGGAAATATCCGATATAATAAATGAACCCGAAAATACACAATATCGTAATAAATTTAATCATTCACTTATCATACCACCCCGACAAGATCAATGCCGTAAAGCACTTTCCCGAATCCATATTAATGCCATAGATAATACTAGTATATTTAATGAACCCGGAGATTCTGACCAAGAAATTGTAGATTCACTTGAAGAAGAAATGAATCAAACTAATGACAAAAATTTAGATATCCCAAAACCAGATATAGGAAAAATTCTACAGGAATTGCAATCGGAATCTAATGTTCACAGTTCACGCCTTTCCTCTTGTAATCAAACACAATCTAAAAATAAAATAAAAATTCTGCAAGACATACAATTAATTCCACCAAATGCTCAAAAAAAGTTAAGTGAAACAATTAACACGATTCATTCGGACTTTAATGACTGCAGATTCAGACATAGAAATCCTGGACGAAATTATTAATAATAAATTCAATCAGATTATCATAACCCCTAACGTTCACAATGAACTAGAAACAAATCGAAATGATTTCCAAAAACATAAAATATTAGAAGTTAAAATACGTATAAGTATAATAAGGAACTTATTTTGGAACTATTATGTGACTTTACAATGCCCGACAAAACCTTTTATCTATATTTTAAAGACAACTCACAATACCTAGAATTTAACAACGTATTTCGAAATCATTTTCGTGGAAAAGGTGTTAAATTAATCAAATGCACAAAAATGGTTAATTCAATAAGAGAAAAAGATGAACCAATAATGTAAAAAAAATTCATTCCAACACGAAGGCAAATGCAACCATCGTGGTATACAAGAGACATACGAACATCTCCGAAGAAATTATTATTGGCCTACGATGAAAACTGACGTTACGAATTATATAAATTCATGCCATTTTCGCCAAATAGCGAAATATGCTAGAGACAAATCATATTTTCCTGTAGCAATGACTGAAACGCCAGCGAGACCCTTTCAAATCCTTCATATAGATGTATTCAAATTTGACGGTCAAAATTAAAACTGTTTTCGACAAATTTTCTAAATTAGGACAAGCGTTCAAAATTCAATCGAAATGTACAATAGAAATATGCAATGCTCTAATAAAATACTTTAGTTTTTATGGCATACCGGAAAAAATCGTATCAGACAATGGTACTGAATTTAATAATGACACTGTCAAGGAACTATTGAAAGTTCATAAAATAAATATTCACTTTACAACCCCACAACATCATGAACGCAATTCCCCAGTTGCACGTTTTCATTCAAGTATTCCCGAATATTTGAGATTATTGAAAAATCAACACCCAACAGATACTGCATTGATGGAATATGCCCTTATAGCATACAATAGCTCAATTCATTCAGTCACGAATTATACACCCTCACATGAACTAACTTTTGGCCATACAGCGTCACGTGACCCCCATGAACTCATAAGTAATTCCTTTTACTCGGATTATGTCACTGATCATAAAAATAAATTAAAAACATTATATGAACGAGTCACAGACAACACCATTAAGACAAAAGAAAAACTAGTAGAAAAAATTAATAAACAAGGTAACATCCAAACACAGTTCAAAATAGGCCAGACGTTAAAACAAATCAAATTGGGCAAGAAATAAAAAGAATAATAAATCTAAAGGACCCTTCGAAGTTATCGAACTTCTTCAAAATAATAAAGTTAAGGTGAAAAATAAAAAAACAAAAAAAGAAACTATTATTCACACTAAAGAACTGAGAAAACCACTACCTGTTCCAGATTCGTCATCTGTATAACTACTGCAGAATACCGTAATCCCATCTATCATAAAATTAAAGACAACCCGGGACTCTTACCCTTTAAATTAGGCATTGCTCAAAACCAAATAGACCAGTGGTCATTCCTTCAAGCTTTTGATCTAAGTACAATTGTGACCGAATTCGAAACGTTAACATTCTCAACAGAAAACTTAAAAGCAACTTTTCAAAGACATAACAACAACAAGAATTATAAGATTGACTTCAATAACTCTTATAACTTAATCGAAAATTTAGCAAGTAAAATTGAGACTCAATTAATCCAGATAAATCCTTCATATTTAAATCGTAACGCTACCCTCCGAAACAAACGTGGTCTAATTAACGGATTAGGCTCGATTTTCAACGCTATCACCGGCAATTTAGATGCGGAAAACGCTGAACGTTATGACCAAGCTTTTCAAACACTGTCCACAAATCAAAATAAATTAAAATCAATTGTTGAAATTACAATAATTGAAACTACCGTACAAAAATTCAATAATAGCATTTCACGTTTAGCAACTAATCAGCTCGTTATAGGAAACCGTATAAAGGAAATAGAGAAATATATTAACGAAACAGAAATAAGGTATATAGAAGATTACTTTTTCATTGTCATACAACCTACTATATTTCATATTATAATTGAATTCCAAATGATTAGCGAAATCCTCGAAGACTTAGAAACTGCCATAACATTTTCGAAAGAAAATACCTTACATAATTCTATAATACAACCTCATGTAGGTACTCCTGCAAGAAATTGAGAACATCAAACAATTTTTAAATATCGAGAAAAAACTACCGTTTGAAGCGAAATTAGATAACATCCTTTTATTTGAAAAAATCATTACAGTAAAAAGTTACATAAGAGGCGAAAAGCTAGTTTTTGTTATAAACATTCCTTTGACAGAAAACGAAAACTATGACTATTTTCAACTTGTCCCTGTACCCATAAAAGAAGGAAACCTATACACAGCCATCGTTCCTAATTCCAATTATCTAATCCTAAATGAGCACTATTACTCATCACTACAACAACCTTGTGCCGAGATCACAGAAGACCAGTTCCTGTGCCGAAACCACAACCCAACCGAGATAGGAACCGTGCGAAGCTCAATTGTTACGCTACGAACAAAAGTTAATGAACTGTTCAAGATTTTCGATCACTATACGGAGTGTTAAAATACAAAGACTTGCAAAAAATAAATTTCTTCTAGTTATACCTAAAAGGGCTGTCGCATTACAGAAGTGTGGGAACGATCACGAAAACGTACCTTTAAGTGGACTTTATATTTTGGAACTCAAACCGAATTGTCAAATCAATTTAGAGAAATCTATCATAAGTGTTTTCGAACAATCAAAAATTAACTATAAAAACATTGCGCTTCCATCGATACTAACAGTGCTAGGTTATCCTGACGGACCAACAATTAATAAGAAACCATTGAAATTGGACCCCATCCAACTAGACGACTTGAAGACAGTAGGAACTGCTTTAGCTGCCCAGAAGGAGGAAATCGATAAAATTCCAGACTCAATCTTAGAATTTAAGAACTTTAATTTTTGGACATTGTTAATTTACATAACATTATTCGTATGCCTATTCATAATCATGGTAAAATGTTTTGCTAAACGAGGAATCTCGAAATTCAATATATTCATGAAAAAATCAAATAATCAAAACAAAACCAACCAAGAAGAAGAAATCGTTATCTAGTTCTCTGTTACCAGATAACTTCATCTTAAGAAGGGAGGAGTTATGATTGTCATATTAATATAAAACTGCATATGTAAACGTTATTTCTTAGAACTTATATCATCATAATATTACATTACACTGATTATTCAACATGTTTTAGAATAGTTCATTCCTATTCTAACATCGAAAAGAGTCACATGTATTTAAATTGTGAATTAAATAAAATAGTTCATTTTTTAAAAAAGCGTTTTTGGAAAGCCCCACGTAATTCGCGTAACTCCTTCACTATTTTTTACCACTATATTGTGGCAATATGTAGCTTTTGTAAAAAACTATTTTCTGACAATCCGAGAAATTGTACGGGAACAAATATTGAAGAATTAAAACACCTTATTGCAGGATGACAAATTAAATTTCATACCGGCAAAGCCCCACATATGGGTGGCATTTGGAGGCGGCAGTTCGGTCCGTTAAATATACTTCAAGAGAGTGAATAAGAATTTTAAGTTTACCTATGAGAAATTCTATACCCTCCTCATGCAAGTGGGAGTAATCTTAGACTTGCGTCCTCTTGTTCCCCAATCCGATGATCCTAGTGACTTAGAAGTTATTACTCCTGAGCACTTCATTATTGGAGACGCTCTCACTTTAGTGCCACAGCAAGGGCTAGATGATATTCACGTTAGTTATTTATCCAGAAACAACCAAATGTAAAAGATGTCACAGTACGTATGAGCCCAATTGTCAAAAGGTTAACTTCATGGGTTCCAGCAACGATCAAAGTGGAGGTTCAAATCAAATTCTACACTATCAGTAGGGCGTTTGGTCCTTCTGAAGTTAGACCCATACATTTTTGGTCCTCACAATTTGAGGTCCTACGAGTCGGGTGGTATGCTAGCTCATATTAGAGGCAAATTTTATCATTTCAAGTTGACCAAAAAATCAGCAAGCGTCCTTGTCCGTTTCCAGGAGAAGTTGGAGCGTCCGCTTAAAAAAATCAGAAACACCAAACTGGAACAATTCATTTTAACTGAGAGTTGAATAAAATATTATGATAATAATAATAATATTAAACATAATTAGTAGTACATGACACTCGTATTATATCAAAATGCACCTAACTTCGCATATCATTTATAAATCTGTTTACTTCCTTACAATTTGCTTTTGATCTTGTAACTAATTTCGTTACTCTATTTTTTCATCACTTACCAAGACAACAACAAGCGAAGTGGATGAGATCTTCGAAAAATAGTAGTTAGATTTGGCGCGTATTTTATTCAATCACAATAGAAATTTTACGGGATCTGTTGATATTTCAATGAAATCCCACAGAAACCCCTTGATATCCCGAAAAACGTATTAATTGAAATTTTTCAGTAGTTCACTTTTGAAAGTCAACTTACAATGATGTTTAGTGAAATTGGGTTGTGTAATAATCAAATAAGATAAATGTTGTAGAAAACTAAGCATGGACGTTTACCTCATTTTTATTTATGAACTTGATAGATCACAATATTTATTCAATATATAGGTGGACTCAATTTACTAAAATGATGTTATCCTTTCAGAATACCGAAGAAAGAAATCACGATTTAGTTCAGGTGTACAAAAATTATTTTGAGAAGAACGTGAATCCTTCAAATTTGGCAGTATTCATTGATAGCTACGTACGTCGTTCCGATCTGAATATTCATCGTGATTTAGATCCATCGAAAAGGAAAGATTCTACTCTCAAGATGCCAGTGATGAATATAACCGGTTCCTTGAGTCCACACGTTGATGACACAGTAACTTTTAATGGTAGGCTTGATCCTGCTAATTCATCTTGGATGAAGGTAAGTTTTTCAGACTCGACGTACAGTCTGGATGTTTCTCCTGCTGTTATAATTGAAATTGTCAAAATCGTTCGTGAAATGAAGCTTTGGTTTTTCAGTTAGTAGTGATCAATCTATTGTGATAACTGAATTGTACTGAAAATTAGGAAAAACTGGGTTTGTTCGTTGACGTTACTAATCCGTATTTTTGTTAAAATGTAAGAACATTAAATTTATATCAGCACTGTTCTCGATCACTAATGCTTCTTGGACGAGGACCTAACTGTACTAGAGCACCACTGTCATTTTCACTTCCATGCAGGGGGAACGTAGTTATGGAATGCCTCAACCAGCAATCTGGAAAGTCTCTTTCCATCTGTATCTGGTCTGCATCAATTGGAAAGTGTTTTTTTCTGCGTTGGGTGTATGCTTTAGATACGACATGTATATTACCTGTAGGGTACAATTTTATCCTGGATTACAATTACGATTTGATATCTTACAACGGTTCGTCATTGTATTTCTATCTGAGACAACGAACTCTTAGATGAGTATTTAAAACGTCATAATTGAAAAAATACTATTTCCTTGGGGTTACTTACTGCAGTAAGCACATTCATTAACTGCCTCGTAGTACTGATTATTGTATATTCAATAATCGCATCATTCGATTATATCTTCACAAGACACCTTATTTTACAACATTATTTTGTTAAATGTACTATCTCTCATTAAAACAGAACATAATCAGAAATTTTAATATAATTTGATTCATATCTTGAAATTCAATCAGATATCAAATCTGGCACACCTAACAAGAAATAAATATTCATATATTTCGTATTTGTTTCATTGGTTTAGTTTGGTGTCGTCATCTGGTACTCAAGGAGTCTAACTTTCCCTTTAACTTGTACTTACAAAGTTCGAGAAATCGAATTAGTCAATGTTGTATAGTATGGTGCATGTTATACTGTTAACATTTACTGCAATAAACCAACTAGCTGATTAAACCCCATTGTGTTGGTTCCAACATCTTCAAACCTCAAGAAATGGATGCAGGGTCGGCTTGAAAATATACCTCCACATTGATTTATTTTCATTTGGAATTAGAAAGGCATTTTACATTAAAGGAAAATAACGATCAATTGAAAATAATATTTCATTTTATTACTAGAGATATAATAAGTTCAATAAAATGTCATGTTTCGGCAAGGTAGATAATTTGAGGATTTTCTGCTCTATATAATTTAATAGCCATCAAATATTCATGACGCTATTCCCATAAACATTGATATTCCATCAGGGTTTGCCTTTTAACAATCGCCTGATATTTAAAACCCATTTTAAGCAAAATTCTTCTTAGACTTGATAGCCGAAGGAAATATTTGTTTCGTCTTTAGTCAGCTTATTTTTTAGGGAATTCGGTGTAGATACAGATTGTTCTTTCTTTATAAATTTTATAAATTGTCCTTGTTAATAAATCCACATCATTGTCGTCAGTACTTCTAAATATGCCAGTCATGCCGCTTTTTCCTGGAAATAATAGGCTTTAGTACTATATCCTTGACCGAAGAAGTACTTGTTAAAGCAGACGTTTCGGCTAGAGCATCACTTGATATAAAATCTCTTTTAGCAAAGATTGATATACATTTTTTTTTGCGTAGAGGAGGGGAAATCATGCATAGACGCCTCGGGTGCCCCCGGGTGTGCCGGTTTCTCACCGACTAAAACCCCTCCTCCGTGAGGTTGGTTCTCCATCCTGAGGGGAGCCCCACAGCACTGCAGTCATTATAGTCCTATTGTGGCATGAGAAATGCCACAGGTTGGCTCTGGTCCAATCAGTGGTTTTTTCGCCCCCGCTTTAGCGAGTGCGACGGCAGTTTCTGTCCCTTCTCGTTTGGTTTCTCCAGACTCCCACACGAGTGTTACACTATTGGGGTTCATTACTAGTGCCGTTAGTTCTTTGACGCAATCAAGTACACATTGTGAGGTGATTGTGTATGATTCCAGTGCCTTAAGCACTGTCAGGTTGCTCACTATGATTGTGATTTGTCTATTCTCATAGGCTCTCTCCCTCATAATTTGAGCACATGTTGGAATTGCAACTATTTTTGCTTGGGAATCTGTCGCAAAAGTCCCTAGGTTCAAATAAATTCTTTCCGTTTGGTCCGTTTTCTCGACTATTCCAGCACCCGTACTTTTTTCCGTCTTGATGCCTTCGGTAAGCCATATGGAATCCCCTGGTATCATATTAGGACTGCCCTCAGCGTTCTTCCTCCCATTCACGGTTTTAATCATGAAAGGCACGGAAGTGCTGTGAACCTTGATCCTGTCGGATCTCATCCCCAATGGCCTAGGTGATCCAAGCAATACGAAGATGCTTCGGCGTTTTTGGTCAGCCTTTCCTTGGCCGATAAGATCGAAGCGATACGCTCCTCTTATGGCCTCTACCTGGACGGCGAGGTGCAGTGGTTCCAACCCCAACAGCTTCTCCATAGCAGCCGTTGGGGTGGTCGACGTTGCACATGTTACTCCTAAGCATGCCAGCCTCTGAACTCTGTTCAGAGAATGTTTGGATGCTTTAGTTTTTGTTTTTGGCCACCACGCGATGGCGGCGTATGTTACAATGGGTCTCACTATGGTTGTGTACACCCAGTGTACCATCCGTGGAGTGAGTCCCCAGGTTCTCCCGACTGTACGGTGACAGGTCCACAGGGCCCTTATCGCTTTGTTAGCGGTTTTCTCCAAATGCTTCCCAAAGGTCAGCCTTTTATCTAGGCTTACCCCAAGGTACTTGACCGTGTCCGTCATCTGTATATTTTCTCCAAACAAAACTAAGTCTTGTATGTTTCCAATGTTCCTTCTCTTTGTGAAGGGTACAATGGTTATTTTCGAAGGATTCACTTTGAGTCCTTCCTTGTTGCACCATTTTTCCACGGTGTTCAGTGCGTGCTGCATCAGAAATGCTATTGTGCTCTCAAACTTCCCTTGTACTCAAATGACGATGTCATCCGCATATCCGATTACGCAGAATCCTTCGCTCTCAAGGAGTATCAGAAGTTCGTCCACCACCAGACTTCACAGCAGAGGTGACAGTACAGCTCCCTGCGGACATCCTACAGTGACCCGCACCTTCTTTTCAACATCATTGAGAGTTCCTATGACTGTCCTGCGTCGGAGCATGTTGTGGATCCATCTGCACAGCAGATCTTTCACCCCTTGCTCTCTCGTTGCTCGGGCAATTGATTCGAATGAGGTGTTGTCAAAAGCTCCCTCTA
The DNA here is from genome assembly GCA_958510875.1 of Endomychus coccineus. Classification (NCBI taxonomy): domain Eukaryota; kingdom Metazoa; phylum Arthropoda; class Insecta; order Coleoptera; family Endomychidae; genus Endomychus; species Endomychus coccineus. The sequence goes on along the minus strand of OY294067.1, from coordinate 175,215,045 downwards.
TGTCCGGAAAGCTCGCTAGCGCAATTTCTTTGCACTCCAGCGATTTTTCTGCACTCTGTATTAACTTGTATACTGCCATTTCACAGGATTTCCCGGTTTGGTAAGCATACTGATTGCGATGTAGGGGATTTCTCATAAGAGTTCCATCTCTAACATGCCTGTCGATCAGTTTCTCTAGGGTCTTCAGGAGAAACGAAGTTAGACTGATCGGACGGAAAGATTTTGGCTGGGCGTAAGACTCTCGCTCTGGCTTTGGTATAAATATCACCTTTGCCGCCCTCAACTCTTCCGGTATGTGGATCAGTGCTAGGCTGGCTTTCAGCATTTCACACAAGATAGGGGCCAGTATATCGATTGCCTGCTGCAGTAAAGCTGGCAGTATCCCATCGGTTCCTGGCGACTTATATGGTTTAAATGAATTTATTGCCCATTTGATTTTTGATTTGTTGATGATACTCGCAGCCAGAGCCCAGTTTTCCTTCCGCCCTCTCTTTTGAGGTATGGGGTCTTCTGGTTCTGTTAAACTACGGTCGTTTTCGCACCGTGATCCAGGCAAGTGAGTATGGAGCAACCGCTCCAGTGTCTCTTCTCCTGTTTTGGTATATCCTCCTTGTGGTTGTTCACAGGAGCCCACTTTCTGTCGTGGTCCAGTTGCTAGTACCTTGTGGAGTCTAGCGTAGCTGGGCATATCCTCTATGCCCTGGCAATACTTCCTCCACGAGGTCCTTCGCGCTTTCTTGATAGCGTTGTTATACGCAGCTAGTGCCATGCGATATTCATCCCAATAGGTGCTGATCCGCTTGGCTTTGTTGAACAGTCTTCTCGGGGAACGTGAGAACAGAACTGCGGACAGTTCTGCATTCCACCAATAGGCAGAGCTTCCCTGTCTTTTTGCCTTCAGGGGGCATGAGGCTTCAAAGGCTGTTATTATGGCTGATGTAACTGTTGTTACCATTGTATTTAACTCCGGCACTGTAGGTGCCTTCGTTGGGCAGTCCCCAAGTACCTCTTGTAGTTTCTCACGATAGGAGTCTCACTTGGTGGCATTTGTGTTTCTGTTCTCTGTAGGCAGTGCCTCTGACGATCCAATTGTGTATCGTATGTACATGTGGTCAGATAAACTTCGCCACATGCCAGTTCTGCACTAGGCCATTTATGCACCCGGTACATACCGTGATATCGGCGACCTCCCTTCTCACACTTGTAACAAAGGTCGGTTTGTTGCCCTGGTTGCACACCTGTAGGTTGTGCGTCATCAGGAAATCCAGCAATGCTTCACCTCGTTTGTTAATGTCTCTGCTCCCCCACACTGTGTGGTGTGCATTGGCATCACATCCCAATAGGGCTTGGGGTGGCGGTGCTCCCGTCTGATCATAGGGTAGGTATGCTGATGTCAACAGGAGGCTTTGCTCCCTTCCTTCTATTCCTAATTTGAGTCTAATCGTGGTTAGGTCGCGACTGCAGTGCTCCCACAACGATAAAACTTTAGCTGTATCTCTTATTAGTATGCAAGTTCGTGGTTTTTCTTCTGACGGGTCGTGTATGATCCGCCCCTTGAAACTACCTAATCTCCCGATTCTTCCCTCATACACGTATGGTTCTTGAATTAGGGCAGCGTCTAAATTTGCTTTCATCAAATATGCACCGAGTGATGGAGGTTGATTTGCTGTTGTTCATTTGCTGCTGAGCCGGGGCTTCATCTACATGTCCCCCTTCTCCAATCCCCATATCTAGAGGGGAAGTTTCAGTTGCCTGTCCTTCCCCTGTCCCCTCTTCTTTCTTGGTCTTTGGACCTAGGGGCTTAAACGTCACACGAGAGAAGCCGTAGAACGGTCTATAATCGACCTCCTTCAACTTCTCCCATGACCGTTCGTTCATCAGCACAACTGGGAGCCTCCCATTTGGTTGCTCCTCTCCAGTGCTGGTGACTTTCCAGGTTGATGTGTCCAAGTTATCTTGTACACTCAGTCTGTGCAGTGTCTTCTCCGGGTTTGTCATCCCCGGAATGAAGACGATTGCACGTCGTGGTTGCGGGAGTTGGCTCGCCTCCACGAGAGTGAGCTCAACTCCCTCCCAAGGTTTAGCCGCAGATACCACACCCGCTAGCCAATCCCTAGTGGGATCGTCCAGACAGGTAATAAGCAGTGTTCCCCCCTGGTATCGGCATTCTGCAAACTTGGTGCGATCTCCCCCTTCTGCAGTTTGTCAATCTCTTCAAGCAGGAGGTTCTCTATTAGCCCCGCCTGCTCTTCCAAGATTGTTGCTTCGGGATCTTCAGTGGCCAAGGTAATGGCCATTTTGATCCCGACCACCGCTTCCTTGAAGGACTTGCGTACGGTTCCGGATTTCACAGCGGTTCCGTCGCGCCTCCTCTTCGTCTGCGGTTTGGTGCTGGGTGTGCTTCCATCAGATTGGTGTCGCTTCTGCGTCCCGGAAGTGGAAGCCTGTTCCCCTACAGCTTTCCGTTGGTCTCTCAGCTTCCGGCGGGCGCAGTCTGATAGTTTGTGTCCCTTGCGGTCCATCTGGCTCCCTGGCGTTGCCATACCGGAGGCTGTGGGGTTCTGCGAAGAGTCCCCCTGTTGTTGTTTGGGTGTTTGTTTATTGGTATCCATTCTGGTCCCACGAGTGGCAAGGGAAATAATGGTCTACCCATACAGACCCCGGCTTACAATGGGGTGTCGCCCGGTGCCCCAAGGTCGGTCGTTACTGACTGAGCTTCCCCTCAGCCTTGCATCTCTTTGGCGCGCATCATACCATGAGAGTTGGGAGGTGTTAAAGTGGCCTCACCACGCGACCCGGGCGTTCAAACCAAGGTCCCCGTGCCCCTCGCCAGCACTACCCCCGCTGGGAGTCATGCCGGCAAGCGGTTTACGGTACTTGGTAGATGGAGGGTTGCTTCTTCATTCTGAGAAGTTGCTATCCTCCCTTGGATGTGCCCAAGGACACATCCAAGGCAGGTCGATTTTGCCTCCTCCCTTCATTCGCATTGACGGACCCGGCGTGAGCAGAGTCGTCACAGTCATCCGTCTTCAAGTGCTTGGACAACAGCTTTTCGGCTGAGCCATCATTCATACAGGTCGTGACCCTTTACGATTCCCTCGCTCAGGTAAGCCTTTCCACCGACACAAGGTATGAAGTACCCGGCACACGTCAAGGTCCTGCAACCCCTAGGGAAGGTTGATATACATTTATAATTATTTGTTTAGTATCGAGAGATAAATGCTTTCTTCTGAAAGTGACAATACAAGATGCCCCACTAGCAGCATAAGCCCAGGGACGTCACATTCTAACACTAGTATAACAAAAATCACTCACCGAAAAACCAATAAGCTAACTGAAAATGATTGAATAGAACCAGCGATTACAAGATGATAATCGATTCGAAACTATTAAAAGTTCGATTGTTACTAGTTTAATAAATAAATAGGACTATAGTTTCGCTAACACAAAGTAGCTTCTTCAAACAAATTTTACAAAGTACTTTGTAATATTTGTTTCAAGAAGATACTGTGTTAGCGAAACTATAGTCACATCTATGTAACTAAAAATAATTTCAATTTCATATTTATATTATTAGATACTATATAATAATACCTCCGAACGGTTTATTTATACCTACTCAAAATGGTATAATTAGGGCTGCATGAAAATAAAATTTCTACTCCTACTATGCCCGAAAAGGTGGTAAAGTTGGTGCTTTTTATGGCCAGAGGAGTTTAAATGCAGTCAAAACGTTGACGGTATAATATGAACAATACTCTACATTCTTCAGGTTTCTTGTGGCACATCTACTCGTAGATGGCATTATACTGGGTTCCCCATAATAGACTACCCATTTCATATTATTAATGAATTCCCTACGAGATAACTACATAGGTTGTTCTCTGTGGGATTATCTTCTGTAGCCTTTGGGATTCAAGTAAATTATTAATCAAGTAGGCGCCTGTCACAAATAAATTTTAAATCAATAATTTCGTGGAACGCCATTTTTCTACGAGAAGTTTGTTAGTTTTCATCAATACTTATTTAATTTTTTTGCTTTGAGTCATTATTCCAACATCCGTTTGAATTTTCATGGATTACTCAGTCCAACAACGTGTGTTTTGTGTAGAAACTTACATAAGAAGCAATTCGATAGAAGAAGTTAGGCGTGCATTCCGGCGTCAGTTTAATAACAACAATAGGGTTCACGCGCCAAATCGTAAAACTGTTAAGTTATGGGTTCGTCATTGGCGATAAAATGGTTCTGTACAATATTTGAAGAAGCCTGGACGTCGAAGAACAGTTCGTACACCAGAAAATAGTTAGAATTGCGTTTACGAGAAGTCCTAAAATGTCTGCTAATCGACAAACCCATATCCTAGGAATATCGAAGGGAAGCTTAGATCGATTTCTTCAAAGGGATTTAAAATTGCATCCCTATAAATACCAAATGGCACAGCACCTTAGCAATCAAGATAAAGGAGCAAGGTTAGCATTTTGTCAAGAATTTTTGGATTTACATCAAGGAGCAATTCACAGTCTCCTAATGACCGACGAAGAAAATTTTTATTTGAACGGCATGGTCAATAAACAGAATTTTAGATACTGGTCAAATGGAAATCCTCGTGAAATCTTTACACAGAATCTCCATAATCTAAAAGTTGTTGTGTGGTGTGGAGTAGCATCTTTTGGTATGATTGGCCCTTATTTTTTTGAGGATGAAAATAACCGCGCTGTAACAGTAACATCCGAGCGCTACGTTAATATGCTAGAGACATTTCTCATTCCAGAATTAAATAGACGAGGATTACTAAACAATGCCTTACTATTCCAACAAGATGGGGCAACAGCTCATACCGCCAGAAACTCAATGAGGGTCCTGCGAGAAATGTTTAATGGCCGACTCATTTCTCGATTCGGAGATTTGCCTTGGCCTTCGAGGTCCCCCGACTTAACAGCACCCGATTTTTTCCTGTGGGGATATTTAAAAGCCGAAGTGTTTGCGAGTCTTCCAGGTACAATCGGGGAACTGGAAGTCAAAATTCTTGAAGAAATTGAAGGAATAGACGGAGGTTTGCTACGCCGTGTAATGAACCACTTTTTATCTAATATTGAAAAATGTGTTGAAGTTGGTGGAGGCATTTAGAAGACGTGATTTTCAAAAGTTAGAATTAAATTAGCCAAATATTTATAAGTTATCATAAATCCCAAAGAGTTAGCTGTAATTTAGTAAAATAAAAATTTTGTTTTGTTAACTAAAAAAATTTTAATTTAACTATCAAAAGTCTATTATGGGGAACCCAGTATGTTTTGATTCTCTCTAGCATTCTGTTAGTGGGTTATTTATATCCTCGACATAACAATGCAAACTTGCTCATTATGCTGGTTAGCTCCACGAGCAAAACAGTTCTCCTGACCTTTTAGATTGTAATGTTACTAACCAATCTGGATTCTCTACCTTGTCAATATTCAATTATTTTCAATTTTAAAAATCCCTGCAAATCTAATTTATTAACATAATATTTAGTTTTCAACGGTGTATCCTAGATTTCAGACTGCGGAATGGTTTTAGAAGAACAACCAGCAAAAGTAAGCGAGGCCTTTAGACTATTCCTTCAAGGGGAAGGATACGGTAAGTGATCAAAAAATCTACCTCAGCAGACCCTTCTTTGTTCATTACAATTAAAACAATAAGTTGTTTGAAGACTTTAACTAGGAGCGAACAACTTCAATTAGAGATAACATTACAGTAATGAGATACAATTTTACTGTAGTAATTATATGAAGTATATTATCCACTGTTACATATAATACTTGTTGACGTATGCTTCTACATGCCATGTTCTGTACACGCTCATAAAAACACGCTTTTGAAGGACTAGATTGGCGCTAATGAACTAGTAATTTTAAGTATGTAATTTTTATTTGGTACGTAAATACTGCTTGGTAATATGATGGCATTAAAATTAGAGTTCTTAATTGTAAATCTAGATTCTCATTTTGTGAAACTAGGGTTTGCCTCCATAAGCCCATATTTTTTTGGTAATATAGGAAGATAACGAACAATAAATATCTATATTTGTACCGGAACAGTTTTTGTTGGGTACTTTTGTTATAATACTTGCTTATTCAAACAACCATACTATGTATTGTAAGTCCTATAACACTATCAGATAGTTGGTAACACTTCTCCGCCTAGTAAAATTGAATCACTTCGTCTTGAGTTTGAATTTAAACATATACGCGGTTGTAAACAACTACTACAGTAATTAAAATAAATTATAACTGAACATTATAAGGAAAATGAGAATCATCTGAAGGAAATTCTATGGTACATTAAACAATTTCGAACTCCGATCACAGGCACATCAAACGTTGGTTCCTTATAACTGGGATTTTCTTCTTTGTATTTCTGTGGAATATTTGTAAGACAGATACATTTCTTTGCACAATTTGCCTTCCCCTGAACGTTTCATTGACGTGAGTATGCTTTAAGTACAGCTGACATGTATAAAACATATAATGGTAGAGGTGTAAAGATTTTACTTGCAAACGGTTCTTCGTGATCATTTCGTCAGAACGCATCCTGTGGCCACTGGACAAGCATCGGTCTATTCATGGAATACGGTTTGGTTGTCGATTGTTCTAAGAACATTGTCGCATGCTTTCTGTTCTTCCTCTCAGTTGAGCTAACATCTTGGCTATAGGTACTTCAAGAAAACACATGTCAACCTTGTTATGTTTTGTATTAGTTGAATAATTAGAACACCTTCAATATATACATTTTATTAACACTTCATATAATTTACAATTTAATATTGGTTGTCACTTTCAGGGCGTCCTTTACCGTTTCGTGTCATTGCTTGATCTGGCACCCTGCGCTTGTGCGACACCCAATACTCTGTTTGGATGCCGTGTTCGGTATTTTCACTTCACAATACCAAAGACATATACTTGATAGGCATTCGCGCCTAATAGACGAACAACCGTTGTCTCAAATAGAATCCGTTCCAAATTATATACTTATGGGACCAATAAATTCTGACCCCAATCATTGTACTGCACTGACGACTGACTTCCGATAATTTCTTGTTCAGCGTAAGGAAGTCAGCATACAGCTATAATTCAGTTTGCAGATAAAATTATAATCGAAATCAATCGTAATATCTACACAATTGACAGATGTTTAACGTTCCAAAACTAATGTTCAGCAAAAGAGAATTTATCAGAATTGTCAATTATATTTGAGTCAAAATATTTGAGACAAAATATTGCTTCAGTCTGGATGTCAAAGAGTATCATCCTCATAATATTGATTTTATTTTCTGGGATGCTGTCCTTAGCCACTAGAGTTTTTTGTGTATTAAAATGTTTTAAACTCATTCCGTAACTAGTTCCCTGTACTAGCCTGTAGAGGTTCTTCCCCGGTTGCGTAGGCCGACGTCTTTAGCCATCTATGCTTCGCATTCTGAAAGTATGTGCTTGGGTATCCCAGTTCCTTCGCCGCATTGTCTGAAGAAAAGGTCTCCATTGCACAGCCCCATTTTGTGCAAATATATCCTCTCGTTGGGCTGTGACCAGTGAGGAGACCTGTTATTATTCGAATCTGGTTCCTACTTATGTTGAGTAGTTCTCTGGTTCACATTCTCGACTTTTCTCTAATAAACGTTTTCCCGTGGTACATTCGAGGAGTTACATTCCAGCGCTCTCTTTGTTGTTGTTTGAACCAGTCTGGTATGCAACCTCGCACAGCGGTTATATGTAATTATATATTAAATTGAATAATAACAAATTGAAACATTGAATTCATGAAGAGAACTAGTGTTCATTATTTTCACCGGTTATATGCCAGGTGGTATTTACTTAGTGCCATATAATTTAAATTTGAAACACCACACATTGATTACAACAATTATTCAATAGTCTGAACTCTTTTGAAATAACTCGTTCTCCGTTGATATTTAATTTTGTGTTTTAAAAGAGTTCAATCTAGAGTCGTTTTTGTAACAACGATTTTCCCATTGGAAAAACACTATCGTACACTGAGTTTATCTTATTTTACAATGTTTGCATTGATTGGACTTTGCGCGAATGGTATGTATTGTTTAAATAAATTTGTATATTCATCAACAATTTCATTTATCAGCAAGTTCCGTAAAACTGTGTCCTAAAATTGAACCTGTTCTTGAAAAATATTGATGGAATTATTTCGTAGCTTTGATATCCTTGAAACAAACTAAGTGCTTTGAAAAATCTTTCATACTTGACTGTTCCGAAAATTATAGTACTTGTGCTGCTGAATATTTTTAATCATAAGTGTATAAATCTATAAAAATATAGTTTTTAATTGAATATTATACAGTTTGATTTCTTATAATTTCACATTTTACTGTAACTGCTATTTCCAATAATTTTATTCCAGATTAAACTTGAAGAATATTTGACTTATGGAACTTAATTCTATAACCGACTGTTATACTAATTGGAATATTTCGAATGAACATGTCAAAAAATTTTTATTGTCGAATTATATAATATACACTTGTTCACTGGAAGAAGTACGATCAAAGCAATTACAATTTGAATCACGTTTTATATTTTGATGAACAATCAATTTTGTACTTCTCCAAATCATTTTACGACATAGTTTACACCATTAAAGGGAATTAGTATCTTGTAAATTTGTATTCTAGTTGCACATTTATTTATCAGCCAATTTTTATTTGATTTTTTTTTCAGCTATACATTTCAAGTGCCCCACGCCTTGCTAATCTATAAATAAGCGTAATGTTATTGTAAGCATACCTATTACACATGATCACACTCAAATTTATTCATTCATATGTTATAATATTAAAACATGGTGAATCGTTTTCTTGAGAACAGAACACTAAAAATGAATCTGTAGTTGCATCTATTCGATAATAAGATATTGTTCAACATTCGATACATATGAACTTAGAATTGTTATATTTCGGACAGTCGTGTAATCTGTAAAGGCTTGAAGTGCAAGTTTGAGATTAATATTGTATAGATATAGATGATGAGACTAGTTATACTAGGTGCAGACCTTCCATACCAGTTGAAAGGCTCGAGTAACAAGTAAAAACGTGTAGTTGCAAAGACATTTAATTTTTGATATATTGAATATTTGATATTTTTCTGGAACCTATATTTCAACAACTTGGTCCTTATTCAAAAAATCATTGAGTAGGTTTGTAAGACATATATGTTCAGATACTAATTTTCTTGAAACACTTGATTTAGATTCCTGGAGCCATTGAAGTCAATTTTTTTAGCGTATGCAAACCAGAGGTCGACATAATTAATAAAATTGCTTGGATGTTCCGATTTATAATATCTTGAAGAATACATGCTTAAGATATCCTTAAGACATATCAGGGAAGTCACAGAAAACATAATTTTGTATGTTATTGTGAAAAAACGATTTTCACGCTGAACAACAACTAATGAAAATGAAAATTGAAGTGTTCCATCGTTCTATTCATGAATCAAATGAAGAGGCTTCATAAATTAACAATCAGGCATTCAAACTATATCTTCAATAAAATGCTTAGATAATGAAGAACATGTAATGCTCTGCAGAAAATCATCTACAGAAAAATATTAGGTTCAGCACATAAGTATACATTTTTTTCAAACCAGACATGCAAGTGTTATCGAATTAGTTTAGTAAAATAGCATAGATTATAAATGAGTGATGATGATCATACTCTTGATGGTATAATAATTATGTTCAACTTTGGATGTTGACAATTTTTAAACCCATAGAGTTGTATGTATGCTTTGAATTCATTCGATATTATTTATAAAAAATATTTATTTTGAATCCTGGGTAGCAAAATGTAGAGGTTTCAGCCGAAAAGAATTTTGATCATTGCATGATATTGTTTTAGCCTTACAAGTTCGAAGACGGGCCAGTAGCAGTATCTTTGTTGAAGGTAAATACTAAAGACTGGCCTGTCCCATTTTGGAATCAAATTTTTCTTACATGTAAGTCATTAAATCTCATACTGTTTAATACACATCTAGAAACCACACTAACACATTTTTTCTTTTAACTGACATTTTCCTGGACTGGTCTGCAAATTTCAATAAATTGATTGTTTTCGTTATTTAAATAACCAACTACACAAGGTTTGAATCGTTGTATGTTACTAAATAACTATAGTTTTATAGGTTGGCAATGGCATGAAATCGTCTAATAATTGTGAGTTTTGTGGTTCTTGCATTTATTTTTGAAGAAATGGGATATCGCATCTCGAAATAAGACGAAAACGTTACAGTTCAAAAAGTTCGTTACATATTTTGGATGACATGTAATTGTTGATGAGATCGATTGGAAAATAGTTGTAAACTGGACGTTGGTATAAACAATGTAACACATATCCATCCTGGATTATTTTTCAATAGTTCTAAGAGTTCCTGAAAACGATGAGAAAACTTCCAGCGGATTAGTCCCATAGAATCGAATTCAAAATTTCGTATGCTAACTTCACGCAGCATTCCCGGTATCGAATTTGAATATTGTGATATTAGCTTTAAGATGTCTCAACCTATTTATATTGATCCTGAATATATGAGGAAACGTTCCGGAACATTTTACATTGACATTTTTGCATAAAAGTCTTATGCTCATGTTATGACAATTATATGGATAAAGAAAATTCACGTTCAGCTTCATATCACTTGACCATCAATTGATGTAATGGCAACCCGAATCTAATATTGTTCCAACAGTTTTGTTTCTCACAAACATTAAAATTGATGTTATATGGTCTGTAGATGTTGTAGGTAGATTTTAGGATAGAAGCAACAAAGACATTCATTTATTTCATGACATTTACTGGTCTAATTAACAATCGAATCATCAATCAATATACAACTTTAGTATCGTAATTATTCCATATCAAAACAACATATTATTGTCTTATAATGCTATTATTATTTCCACAATAGCATTTTGATGGAAGCAAATTTGATTGATCTCTGATTCTGTGTGATTCAGCATACAGAAAAGGCGATGATTTACCTCATCATCTAGACTCCACTTTCTAATTATAACACACATCCCTATCAGTAATATCCAAATCATGCAAGCTATTTTTCCTATTTATTTTTTTTTCAATGAATATTCAAATTCGAATATTATCATAATGAACTCTACGTGATATTAGCGACATCGTGCGCCACCTGATTTTCACGTGTCGTTTTCTCAAAAAAATTTAAACCTTCCATTTCCCAGACTCTGCTAAGCATTTACTTTCGATAATATTTTCTGGAGGAAAAATACTTCCACAGCGACATTTTGCACAAATGTTTCTTATTCTTTGAAGGACTATTGTTCTTTGACCTAGAACCGTTTAGAGAAGGATTATGTTCGATTTTACACATTTTTTAAAATTTCCTCTTCTTTCCATAAACAATTGAACTATCAAAAGTCTGGATTTAATCTCATATCCATAATCAATAACGAGTATCTAAACTGCTAACCAGGAATTGAAGGAAATGAACGGGTGAACGCCATCGGACGCAAAGGAGCTGAGACGATGCTGATCAGAACCTCCTGCGGTATATGATCACAAACTATACAGGAAATTTTCAAATCGGAAGAACTCCGTACTAAACACTGCTTTTCTCGTCCGGCTACATGTACAGTCCAAGATCCTCTTCGATGAATTCAGGAAAAGAGATGTCTAAGAAAGCATAAGGGGAAGCAGGAATAACCTGAGAATCGTAACAGTATTTATGACAGCACAAATAATTCAGGACACACAACACTATAGGAATTGACACAATTGGAGCCGGGAGAAGCCTTTCTAAATTATCAAAAGCTCACCGGAATACTAACATAAAGCAGTACCGAGGGAAGGGGATATATTATAGTGCTTAAAGGACGCGGTAGGAACAACACTCGTAACAGTATTACCTATCATCTGATGCTGCAAACGAAATTTTTAATTTAATTTGTATGCACTAATTCACCTCATCTTTCTAAATAAACTGTGAAACTATTGAAAAGATATCCAGGTTTACATTTTATTTTTAAGTTACATTCTGTACATATGCCATTTTCACACACGTGGAAATGTCCTCATAGAATTCAGTAATACGAAAAATTATGGTATTCACGCCAAAGCTATGCCATTATTAGGATGCCGGTTTTTTGATCTTGTTTCATTCTTGTATTGAATTGGGAAACATTTTCTGATTGCGTGCACGTTGTCAAGTTAAAAACATCGTCCAGTTAATTGAATTTGCAACCAAGAATCATCAGAAGTGACTATATTTTGAAAATTTCTATCTTATACATATCTTATCATGTACTTTATCGAGTATTTGTATAGTTTGGTCAGTTGGAGGAACTAGGGTAAAACGCATAACGCATAAGTTAAAAGAGAATAAGATCGATAATGAATTACTTCCGAATCAGATGTAAGTACATATCTGGCTGTTATGTAATAGACCAAAGTTCATAGTGTAAGTACTGTATAGGTGGTTGAAATATCATGTTCCTTTTGCTTAGATATGTATATGGCTTACAGTCTAATTACTTACACAAATGGAAACCTCAAATCAGTTTATTACATATTTCGAAACGCCCCTCAAAAACTAAGCTGAAGAGGAATGCAAGCTACCTCTTCTAATTATCTTTATTGAATCGAACTCGAAATATTATATACTTTTGAATATTCCCTTCAAATAACTAGAAAGTTGTAACTTAAAAATAACAAATAATGGGAATATTCCTCCATATCTCACTTGATTCGTTATGTTTGTAGCGTTGCTTCAGTTACTTCATTTAAATCAGCAAAATAACTTCACCCCATGATAAACAGCATTTCTGTTCCGAAAGTAGTTTTGAAAACAATACAGTCAATTTATCATACATCAACACAATTGCTTAGAATCAAGGAAATATTTAGAAAACAATGTGACTTTCTATGTTTACGATGCGATGTTCCATTACATTTCTTATACTGATATTAGATTTCATAAGATAATTGATATATTTCAAATTAATTAAATTAAATTTTCTAACCTACCGCAAACATAATTTCATTATAGATAATTTCGATTATAGAATGACTTGTGGAATTGAATATGAAAGGGGAAAATTGGTAACCCTACTTGACATTTACAGTAATTTGGAATATGATATTCTCGAGTATCTTCTGAATAACCGTGTAGAGAAATCTAAAATCAATATTGAAAAAGCTTCTAAACTGGATGTGAATCGTAATATTTGCTTTTTTGCACTATTTAACAAGTTTGATTTCATTAGGTTATAGCAAGTGGTATACTTCAGTCAAAGATGAATTATTGTGATGTCTTGAAATTTAACATTACATGTAGGATCCGAGTTCTACATGTTCTATTCATTGGCAAGATGTTCAGATTATATTTGAATCAAATATGTTGTTCATTCAATTAGAATAACATGATAGTTCTCAAATTCCATTCAGAGACTGGTCATCAAAAATGTTACATTATCATAAATAAGTCTCTTTCTTTTTCTTTCATATCGTTGCAAGGGAGCTGTTTGTTTGACACCTTCAAGTTTTTTCTACCTGACAAGAAATAATTCGGTTGATATGGATAAATGAACGTCGTAATTGTTCCGCATACTCTAATGGACTATTAATACAAAAACTGTGACTGATAGTTCACTAGTCATCAAAAAATTTCTATTTGTTACTGAGATTATGAAAATTTTAAAACCTTTTGACTTATGAATTATCATGTTGCTGATTTTGATAATGCTGACAAAATTAAACCACAAGTGACGTTCGAACCCAAGTTTTTACACAAGAAGTGAAATTAGTAACGTTAGGCGGCGGAGGATATGAATCCGAGCCTCGCCTATGATTTGATGTTATCGTTTATTCATTTTGATAGTTATTCTATGATTTCGAAAATGTAATCTTGGCTCTAATCAGTTCAAAATAACCGAAGAAAATTGAATGTAGCTATTTAAATAATTATTTTTAATTTTATTATTATTGTTCTTAAAAGTCTGAAAAATTAGAACCGAATACATTTCTAATAACAATGGTAAGATTTTTATATGATGATCAGTAATTCTCTTAAATTCATTTCTGTTAAATGCGATATCTGAAACGTGTCAAATGAAAATTGTAATTTAGTCAGATTGGAATAAATTGGAGTTTGTTGAGATATTTGATATACTTTGTATGACATCATCAGAATGATGGTTTATCAAATAAAATTGTTTGTTCACAATTTTATTGTGATTCTGAAGAACTAGCTAAAAATTAATTGAGTTGACTGTTTTTTTGTGATATTTCGTTTGAACAAATAGGTGGAACAAAATTACTCTGTTGTATACCACTGCGTTTATTGATTGTAATTTGCATAACATTTTGAGAGTAATCTAAAATGAAACCGGTTAGAGAAAACTCACTGGTAGATGTTCTTCCATTAGATATTTACAAGAATAAAAGAAACATTCTAACTTATCCTTAATAATTATACCAGTAGGTATATCACATTGCTCATTTCTACTCTTGTATTTTATGCGTCATCAATTCATCGTCCCACATTATCGCCATTTTAATCCCTCTTATTGCACGTTTGAAAAATATACCTCAAAACCACAGTTTGATGAACGCAGTAATATTATTTAACGAAGTAATTTTGTCCAATTTCTTATATCTCAGTTACAATTTTTTATTTTTTATGTACCTGCTTTTTATCTCACAGCCGAACATTATGAAGCACTAATTTGCCTCTGTACTGATTTCAGTTAATCCATTATCTCCGACAAAAATGGCCCTGTATCGGAATGAGTCATTTGAGGAAAGGCTCATGTCAAACATTACAATGGGACAGCAGTGGCCTACTGATACCATACACATCACGGAAAACCCCATTTCCGCTGTCGTTTGTTAATTTTTTTGTGAATCTGTATTGAAATTTATACTCTATGTTAGATAGAACTGAAAACTTTTCAAGGTACAGATCGTAAAATCAGGGTATGTATGTTTGTTGAGTTATTACTATTTATTTGTCATACAAAGATGTGTGAATACATGAAATTCCAGATGAAATGCAAAATTCTAATTCAAGTCACACGAAGACAAAAAAATATAGATAGTTTGCAAACTATTAATTCAGATACAGGTAAACTTTGAATACAAAAGCTTAGTCATTCGTTATTTTCAACTAGGTGATTTACCACTGTACAGCGTTTGTACAATTTAATTCCTATCCTTACAACGAACTACCTGCATTTGGGGGCTTAATCAAATTTTTTTTGTAGATCAGATCATAAATTCCTGTACGGCAACCGATTTTTTGACATGCTGATGATGTGACTAAATATTATTGTTTCACATTATAGCCGGTTATAATTAATGGAACCAAATAAGAATATGAATCAAAAAAATTATTAATAAGAGGAGTAATTGTTCTAATATTATTGTGATTTGAAATTTCTTCAAAGATACAAAAACAGATACCTTACATTTACAAACAAAATGTGCATTAACATGTGCATAAAATTTTATATTAATATTCCTCACGCACTTGTAGCATAAATATCTATTTAGATTATGAGATGATATATGGATTTGAATAAAAATTTATCTAATTTATGATAGTTTGGTTAAAGGGGAACCTATCTAAAAATGTTCAGTAAATAACTTATATATAAATTCTCGGGAATAGGTCACATTAACACTTATGCTTTATATATTTTTTTTAAGTGTTAATGTGACCTTTCCCGAGAATTTATATATAATTCATACCTGGGTCAAGAATCTTTATTATTAGTGTATAACTATAATTTCACAGATATCGAAAATTGTTATATATACCTTGTAAAGGTCAGACTAAAACCACCTCTCTAGGGATAATTTTCCAAAGGAAAGCATGATGAATTTTTAGTGATTTTACATAAACAATAGTTTTTATTAACATTTGACAAAAAAAATATTTTTCTATTGACCCATAGTTTTTATACGGCACATTTCTTAAAAATTATCCTTAATATTCCATAACATTTTGGAATCTATGCCGTACATTTTGCACTGATCTGGCACCATACGGATCTAGGTATTGATTCGTCAATAGATTGGAATTCATTAGAATTATGACTGAATTTACCAAAATGGAAGCAACAGTGTAATGGTTCATTCAAAATTTGGAACCCGAAAATACATATACTTGCCCGCTATCTAACCACTATTGGTTGCAACAATTGTAATTTTCACTACCCGCGAAACTTGATATAATCTAACATCTCTCAACATTCGCTTTTTACTAAGGTAACATAGCGGTCATGTCTCCAAATTGACGCCGATAGTGATGCCGTCACAATCCCACCACTCGCCGTCATACTTCAGTAAATTTGAAAGATCTAATATTCATCTTTATTGCAATGTGAAATGATAGTTAGGATAATCTCGTTATTTTATCTTCATAGGTTTTATTTAATTTCGCTCTCTTATAACAAATATTTAAGAACATCCAATGCAAAGGCGGTATACTTGAAACATCGGAGAATGTAATGAGCAAGGTTAGCTTCAATATTTCACAAAAATTGAAATTTAATATAAATTATGAAGTGAAACTTAACAATGTTCATGTCAAAATAAGTACAAATTATTCAGCTCTAAGATTATGGTAATCAAAATTCTTGAATAAATATCTACTTACGAATACGTACGACAAGATACAATGTATCTATATTTTATGGTATTATATTATGAGCCGTATGTACATAGAAATGAAGACACTCGATAAATATTTAAAATAAGAATTTTAATTTACGAGAGTGAACGGTGGGGTTGTGCCGTCATACTGTTGGTGTCAATTGGCGTGGTCATGTCCTCAGACTGATATTTCCATAATTAGTCGTAGGTCATGTCTCACCACATTAGGTTACACATAAAACACGTTGGTATTGACAAAATTCAGGGTACAGTACCTTTATCTCTAATGGTTTGTGAGATATGCTATTTTATTTCAATTGTTGGCATATAGGAAACAGTAGAAAAGTAGATACCAAGCATCAAATCAATTATCTTATCTAGCACTTTTGTAAATATGAATGGGCTTAGTTCCAATTGTCTAGTGATTCCCGAATAAAAAGTGAATTGTGTCCATACCGATTATATTCACGTTATCGTAAAACTGGATACAGACAAAAAATATCAATAAATGATTAGATCATCAACAAGTCTATTCCAATTTGTTCTCCTAATCACGATTCTTAACGATTTTACATCTGCGAATCCCCAATGAAAAACTACTGGAAGCCACAAACCCCTAAGTCATTTCTACGATTTGAACCTCAAAATAATATACAAACAATACAAGAAAAAATATAGAAATTACGAAATATTTTATTCAATTCACATACTAAACTAAATTTGGAATGTAAATTTCAATGGGAAGTTTGAAGCTTCGTATCTCAGAGACTAGATACTGCATTTCTTACGTGTGCAATAGGTGGTAAATTTAACTTGATTTTTTTTCTTGTGCACTATCCGTTCGAATTCCAACCAAACAATTCTCTTCTTCTATAAATGTCCTTAATTTATCAATATTTACTTTAAATGAAACTTCAACTCAATTTATTCTGTCATCTGAGGAATCCAATTTATTCTATCATCTGAAGATGGAAAGTAATCGCCAAATCTGCACTGCAGATCTTGCAATTGCTGGGTAAAAAATTCCGAAACATCGTTTGATAATTCTTCATTAGCACATTCGAAGAAAGTGATCAAGCTTTGAAAAGAATCAATCTTTTTTTTCGATAAGCGAGTTGTCTACAAATCCTAAACAGTAGTGGACTCTCAGAGTAGACGTCGGAGACTCACAGGATGAGGTCCGCGAATCACAGTATAAGAACCTCTGCTATATTCGACTATTTATTTTAATGTTGGCGGATTAAATTTTAACGACTTGCGGTTAACTTAGTTATATTTTCATTTCCCACTGTACGAAATCATTTTTTTAAAGAAATTCAATCTTTTCAATCAACATCTCTTGTGGAACTCATGATGTTCATAGGAACATGAAAATAATACCAACAAACATTTTACAATTGGTTACACCATTTCTGCAAATCATATTTAGTGAATGTGCGATAATACGTTATAAATGTTATTTATTTTTCCACTTTAGCAAATGATAAATAGAAGGGAATAAACTTGGATTTTTATTTTTAAAAGATGTGATATAATATAGCTTGTAATTGTTTCTGTGTGTTTACATTTAATTGTATAAAGAGTATTCGTTATTTTCATTCACACCGGCGATCATCAGATATAATAGAATGCTTTCCAATTCTGTAAATTTCAATACAGTTGTTACTGCCCTAGTAAAATCACATATCTTAATTCCATAGTCAACGGGAATGTGAAAGTAATGTCTCCTATAGATTCAGCAAAATCGATACTAACTAGTTTTATCTCATACATACTTACTAGTCTCAAAGTAATTTAATACAACTTGGAAAATGGTTGGTGTTCTGTGATCGGATGTCTGTTTTATTTTGTGATAGTTAATTTCACGTGAATCTAATCGGGTATTATTATACTAAGTCGATGCTATTGCAGTATTTGTTGATTTTGGAATTCATTATTACATGTAAAGTGGATGAAGAATAATTCACAATCTGAGCAAAAAACCAAAAATAAATTATGACTGGATTTGATTCGTCGCTCAAAAATGTATTTCTTAATTAACAATTTAATGGTCTCCATAATATGCAGATCTCTTTTTCTTTGCATAATTTGGTATTCTGTAAGGTTAATTACTATCGACAAGGGGTGCTTCGAAGCGATGCCGCTTCATCTTCTACTTTTCCTCACTCTTAGTTATTACACGTCTCAGTTAATAATTATTTTGAACACAAATATTCTCAATAGGAGACATTTGATACCTTCACAGAGACTATTATCATAAAGAACACAAAGAATCACTATAGAAACGGGCCTAGGAAAAACTAGTATCAAAAATACTTTATGTTAGTATTTAAGTATCCCATTATTTATAAACTCCATTAAATTATTCATGAATAGTATTATAATTTGAGATTTGATTGTTACTAAATGTACGATTACTTATATAGATTTGTTACTTGATAATAGGGATCAAATTTAAGAACTTTATTATTGAGTATTCTCTGTTTAGGTATGTGATGAATAAACTGTACCGTGCCTCACTTTGTGGATAATTTATGTAAGGCACTTTCGTTTTAATATCATTAAAATTGTTTTGAATCCAAGTATTTTTTTTATCACCTGCTTTTTTTATCAAGGTATTTTATTTGTAAATTCCATTAACGTTGGGTAAGTTAAAGTAAGTAAGAATATTTATTTTTCTTGTTGTGATGTCCACAATTAAAATATTTTCTCAGTGACCGATTTTATACAACAAGTCTGTATTGATGGTCATGAAGAATTTAATCATTACCTATTGTCTCGAGCTGCTAATTAATGTACCGGCTCGGATCTCCGATAAAAAAATTTCATTATGCCAATACGCTCGATTCATCCCTCACTAACAATCCAGATCCCTATGAAGTAAAAGTTCGTGCACCATTGGGAAGCTGTTGTGCTATCACTCATATC
The DNA here is from genome assembly GCA_958510875.1 of Endomychus coccineus. Taxonomy (NCBI): domain Eukaryota; kingdom Metazoa; phylum Arthropoda; class Insecta; order Coleoptera; family Endomychidae; genus Endomychus; species Endomychus coccineus. The sequence continues at coordinate 175,195,438 of OY294067.1, read as the reverse complement.
CACGACCTGTGGTAACTCACATTTGTCTTATGTACTAGGTACAATGATGTAGGTATATTGTTTTAGATTTGTTATCCCAGTAAGCTGCAATTCCATTGTCTTGGTTACCGATAACTATTAATTCTGGAATTACATATACAACATTATTATTCACTCTCTAATTTTCATTGAATTTTGATAAAAGAACTTCTCTATATTGGATTATCCTTTATTACCATAACGGAGCTTCATAACAATGCGCAGTTTGGCATTATAACTCAGGGATGGTCTTCGCATGTTTTTCTCCCAGTATCCCTGGAGAAGAGTACGGGGGAGGGGTTTCAGTCGGTAAGAAATGGCACACCCGTGAGCAAGAGCCCCAGAGGCGTCTATGTACGATTTCCCCTCTACGTACAAAAACAAATTCATGGATTTATAGATATAACAAAATGTAATTTTAAAGACAGTTAAACAACTAAATTGGCTCATACAGGCAAACGACATTGCGACTACATTGGTTAACTAGGAAATAAGTACTATAAATAAGAAATAATCACCCTTATCCACTAAAAATACTACTAAAGTACTGAGGACCTTTCGGCTACCAAGTAGCCATCATCAGAGTAAACTAAACTATAAACCAAAATGTGCCTGCTTAAATACTAGTTAGGGATAATAATGTAAACCAACTAGTTTTTAAGCAGGCACATTTTGGTTTATAATTTTGTTCACTCTGATGATGGCTACTTGGTAGCCAAAAGGTTCTCGGTACTTTAGTAGTATGTTCAGTGGATAAGGGTGATTATTTCTTATTTATAGTGTTATAATATATCCACAGTGTGAACTCTTTTGTAGTTTATTAGGAAATGACTAGTCAAGTTCAGAAAATAATCGGTATAAGGTAATTGAAAATCAGATATTAACAATAACAAAAAGTAACGATATGAGGTTAATCTCTATTCAGATAATAACAGATATATACAGTTCATAATCTTAATTAGCGGAATTGAATGGAACAATGATAAAATGAGGTATGTTAAGAAAAATTACTAGTTTATACGAAGAATCAGTATTTCACTCCTATAAGCTATAAAAAGGAGATGAACAAACTTATAATTTCAACCAGATTGAATAAGCAATACTTATTCTGTTACCATGAGAATTATACGGGATCGAAGTCAAGACATACTATTTCACTAGAAACAACTGTCTTCCTAAACCGAAACTCTGGCACACCAGAATTTTACTACCTCATCACGAATAACACAAGATTCTAGGTTGGAAAGATATTACGGAATAATAAACTGATTCTGATTGAACTACACTATTGATTTAAGATCTGAATTTTAGAATGATTAATGGAGTAAAATATGACGTTAAATTAAAGAGAAAAATGATTATGAAAGATGAGGTAGGTGAATTTGTTTTTGGGGAGAGCCTCCATACTTTTGATGTGCGACATAAATCAAAAGTAAATTTGCCAGAAATATTTAGTCAATCAACATTCTCATAGCTTATAAAACAAAATTCGAACAATACTAAAAAGACTATGAGGCTGCCGCCGACCAGATGTCGGCCGGAACCTAAAAAATACCCACAATGTCCACATTTTCTTCTTTCCCCGAAGACCCCCTTCCCCATCGATACTTCGATCGAAGGTATTGACACCTTTCTTGAAAATACATAGAACGATAACGTACCGCGATGAATATACAGCTGCAGCTATTTTATCAAAGATATCAGGGCCTGACTCAAGTGGACCTATTTATTCTAATTAATTACCAATTCAGACAGCAACGGGGTTCACACCCTTTCTACCCCGGCAAAAAAAAATTGAAAGTAATTTTTTTTTGAAGTTAAGCTTCATATTTTTTTTCAAATCTAAATCAATCGGAGCCTAAAAAAAACTGATGTGACCACAGAAAAGTGTCGCAATCAAAGAATAGTCGATGTTTTCTATAAGCGAAACATGATGAAACTGACATAAGAGATCAAAAGGAAAATGTTATCATTTTCCTCTTGAATTGAGAATAGTAAATATTCTTTACTGTATGAAAAACAAGATAAAAAATACAGCAATAAGTATAACCAGAGAAAATATCTGTCCTTTGAATAGTACATGCTCTAACATGTACATTATTGTACATTCTTCCACTACTAATTGATGCATCTTTGATGTTGGTATTGAGTTTAATACATTTGGCAAAATTTCTTCTTTAAGTATGTTTCGCATACTCAGCTTTGCAATTTCCACAAGGTATATAGTGATCTGCATTTCGATTTTTACATTTTTGTGGTCTTATAGAAGAAGTATAGCAAGCGGGGTACTGTGACATTTCGATGACATGTCCACCCGCCTGTGTCCACCAACTCTAACTTCTTGTGGGGTTGTTGTCAATGACCAGAGGCTTCTTCAGAAGAAGTTGTTGTCAATAACCAGAGGAAGAAGTGTCACACGTCACGTAAAAGGTGTGTCTAGCCTAAGGTCACCTGTTTCACCTTGATTATAGTTGAAGGTGAGCCGTTTTTATTTTGTGTCACACAATTAGTTTGAAAATAGTAATTGTTATTTTGTCGAGACTTGGTATTTTGTCATCTCTGCTGACGTTCACAAAAGGTGAAACAAATATGCTATTATTATGAATTCTAATTTTCTTGTCAAGACTTGCAGGTTTCTTATCTCTGCTGACGTCACTGGGGGTTCCCAAGGTGAAACAAATATGATATTTTTATGATTATGTCTAATGAGGTCACAAAGATCAAACAAATATGATATGAGATGTCATAATTAGGATATTGCATGGAAGTTTTTAATAAAAACATTCAAATAATAATAATAATAATTCATCTCACTTCTTATCTCTGCTGACGTCAATGGGGAGGTTCACAAAAGGTGAAACAAATATGCTATTATTATGAATTCTAATTTTCTTGTCAAGACTTGCAGGTTTCTTATCTCTGCTGACGTCAATGGGGGTTCACAAAGGTGAAACAAATATGATATTCTTATGATTATCTCTGCTGAGGTCACAAAGATCAAACAAATATGATATGAGATGTCATAATTAAAATATTGCATGGAAGTTTATAATAAAAACATTCAAATAATAATAATAATAATTTATTTCACATTAAACTACATTGTCAGAGTTTATCCAACTGTTATGAGTATTATCGAATCCTAACCATTTAAAGTATACCTTTTTATTTTTTATTTTTAAAATTTTTTCCACCAGATATACATCTGGATCTTTAACCTTATGTAGTTGTTGTTCATAGAATCCTCCAAGAATATCTTCATATCTTGAGTCTCCTTCTTAGTAACATTAATTGGTTTCATCTTTATGGTATGGTGTTTGGTATTATTATATTGTGTGACAGCTTTTTGTAGTAAATCCAACCATTTATAGTTACCTTGTGAACTAAATTCTTTCCACATAATATTCTTCAATTTTCTATTGATTCCTTCAACTATAGATGCTTTTTTTCTCGCTAAACACATTATAATGATTTACTTTATATTTTTTCATCAATTGTTTGAATTCCTTGTTAAAAAATTCTTTACCCATATCCGTTTGTAGATTATTTGGTGGTTTTATTTTCAAAACTTTCTCCATGTTATTTGATACCTCAACACCAGACTTGTCTTTAATGGGAAATGTCCAAACATATTTGGAAAAACAATTAATTACAACCAATATATATATAATCCTCATTTTCTTTAGAGTATGGAATCATTTCAACAAGATCTGCCTGATATAAGTCATTTAGCGATTTCAAAATAACTTTACGTCTTTCCATATTAATTTTAGCAGGTTTATGTATCTCTTCGATAACTTCTCTTTTTGCTTCCGTGATAAATTTAGACATGATTGTCTTATTCAATAATTTCTGCTTCTCGTAATTCTTCCACAATGAGATTGATTTCGTTTGTATGACCAGTGTGACCGGCGTTTTGTGAAGCGATCAACAATTGTAAAAGTTTTATAAGTTCATTTGGGTTATCCCAAAATACATAATCTATAGATTTATTGTTTACTTCATCAATAAACCACGTCCTGAGATTGGTGCAATAATTTTCTTATATTTTTGCGATCTACATCCATCGATTTGTTTATTCGTTTGACAATACCTATGTTTAGCAGCTGCTTTTGTTAGAATTTCATTTTAAGCCTTTTTATCATTCAATGTATAATATTTTGGCTGTTTTTCTAAAAGTAATTCATATAATCCTCTAGTACCAGTATATGTTCTACCTTTTACTACTAGGTCTGTACCATTTATTTTTAAACTTGAATTCCAAATCGAAAATTTCTCCGTCATAGGATTGTAACGAATTCCATACTTTTGGTCAAAATCTCTCAAGTCACCCGTTATCATTTCCCTTATATATTCTCGCGGTAATGGTTCGTATTGTTCCAAATGGTCAATAAATGATTTTTCAGCTCTATTAATATTTTTTACTTCATCATTGTAATCATTATCATCATCTTGTTCCAATTCTTTAATTATCGATTTGAAACTGTCTGTTGGTAGTCTAGAATCAAGTTTTGGCGTTGAAGAAAATATTCGCTTCGATGTGCCAGGAGTATTCAAATTATTCACATCTGAATCAGTATTTTTAATAGTAACATTGAGATAATCATCAGACTGTTCATTTTTTGGTGAAAAATATTCACTTTCTCCATCACTGTTGAAATCTGCATAAATATGTTTCTTATTTAATTTATTTTCTATATTTTTCAAATGTTCAGTTATCGGCGAAAATAGTTTTTCCTTGAGAATTTCGCCATGTTTTTTTAATACATCCAATTTATTTTTTTATCTCTGCGTTTCTTTATTAGTTTATGTTTCAAATGTCGTTGTGTAATATTCATATTGATGATATTCTTCACTCTACGATATAATATTCCAAACTAAGTATGTTTGGATAAAGTAGGTTGATATATATCTAATTAACCAAAAATTGAACAGTTTCAAACAGCTATTAAACAGCTTGAAAACAGCTTCGAAACAGCTCAAAACAGCTATTAAACTGCTTCAAACAGGTATTGAACAGCTTCAAACATCTATTGAATAGTTTCTTATTAGATTTTTCTTTTATGAAATAGTTTAAAGATGTATGAAATCATCAAAACACTTTCTATATCTTCCTTTATCATCTTTAACAATACATAAAAATTCATATGGTTCCTTCCAATAGTATGAACATATATTTTTGAATTCTCCAAAAGTCATATCAGTTCCCACATGATCATTATATATATGCTTCAAATTTAGATCGTCTTGTAGAGAGAATAACCAAATTGACATTATCTCTTATTAAATGCTTAGGTATTTTTGCATAAGTTCGACATAAAAAAAAGCAATCGATGTGATTATGTCTCCCCATACTAAAATATTCTCTTATCACCTTTTGATTGGCACATGACACATCGTTAAATAAAAATATCGGATTCTTCTTAGTCACTGAAGGTTCCAATATATTTTCACTATTACTAAAACCATAATATCCAATACCTTTTATTGGTTTTGATAGTTTCTCTAAATATTTATAGTTCGGTTGATATAGAGACTTTGAATATAAATATACGTTTTCAAATTTTAATCCATTCTCATGTTCAATCAGACTGATCATTACATTTGTCTTACCACAGTTTGAAGATCCTACAATAATAGCCCTTATCGTTGAAGATAATAATATACCATGCTTATGATTTTTCTGTGTTTCTATACCATGATTATTAATAGGTAGTATGATTTTTTGTTTAGTAATTTTCATGATGACAATCAACATGAAACTAATATATAAACCCCTGTTACTGAGATATTTAAATAGTTTACCTGTACAGTTTTGACAGTAGACAACTGAAAATGAAGTATTACGTTGGAAATGGATACATTAATAATATGATCAATTGTTTACCATTTGAATTACATTTACCTGGTTATGATTTTTGTGGTCCTGGAACAAAGCTTCAAAAAAGACTAGATCGAGTTGATAAACCTGTTAATAATTTAGATAGAGCATGTATGGAACATGATATTGCATATTCACAAGGAACAAATTTAAGCCATCGTTATGAACGAGATACTACATTAGCTAAAAGAGCGATGGAAAATTTTCATTCTGGTGGTCCACCTCTCGGGGAAAAGTTAAACTCATTAGGTGTAGCGGGTATAATGAAAGCGAAAGTTAAACTTGGAATGGGTTATGAACTCTCAAAAAATTGTTCTAAAATATTGAGTAGATGTAGTGGTTTGATTAGAAAGTCTAAAAATGCATGGAAAAATAATTTGAAAAATCTTGAGTGGTGTTTGAAAATATTGAAAAATTCCAAACCAATTTTAACGGAAAAAACAAAAGCAAACAATATTATTTCAAAAAAATTGATTCGTAAACCTCTTGTGAATGAAATATACCAAAAAAATGGACTCCTATATCGAAAAACGAAAGGTGGACTCTGATGATGATGATGACATTGATAATGATTTACCGTTTAGAATTATTGAACCAGATTCCGATACAAAAGTGATACGAAAATTCCTTTACTAAAAAGGAAACAGACCAGCAACAACAACAACAACAATAATGATAATTTTAATTTAAAACAACCTAAATTAGAAGAAAGTGATGTAATGGATTATGATGACATGATAGCTGATAGGAAACGTGAACTACAAGATAATGACAACGAATTTGGATCAAATAAAAAAGTGTAATTGTTTTGAATATAATTGATTTTTCGTTTTCACTTCATACGTAAAATAGTTTTTGACAGAACAACATTAACAACAATGACTCCTAGAAGAAAAAGCAATAAAGAACAAAGTAGAAGAAAGATTTCGCTTATTACTCTAACGAATCGTATAAAAAAATTCATATTTTTTTGATTTTTGTGACGTCAGCAGAGATGAGAAAATAACAAGTCTCGCCAAAATAAAAATTACTATCTTCAAACTAATTGTGTGACACAAAACAGAAATTACATTCTTTCTACTTAAAATTATTATGAACGAGGCTAGGCTAATTTCATATCAAAATATCATAAAATTGTCTCTCTGTAAATATATAACACTAAATAAATCTTCTGTGTCTTAAGATTCTCAGGTGCTAGTGTAGGACCACTTTCGACTTGAAACTATCCGTCAATCGCTTGTTTAACTTAATATGATACTCTTGTATTTCCATTGGCCTGCACCATTTTTGGATGAAACAGTACCAAAATTATCAGAATAATTGCCAAGTACACACTTTTAATGGATATAACAAAAATCCACCTGATCAAGAGAAAGATACACAGTTAAAGTTATTTCAAATTGAATGTTGGGACCCCTCTTCAATATATGAATTCATTTGATTCTAATTCTTTCATACAGTTTCTGATACTGGAAGCTTATGTGCCAATATTTATCATATATGATACGTATACATGAATAAAAATACCAAGTTTACTCACTCTCACTAAGTCAAACAAAATATTGTGAGTAAAATTGGTCTTTTCATTTATATATACTTATCTTCTAAATACTGGTTTAAAAATCTTCAATTATAGATAGTTGAAGGTGTTTAAACAAAACTGTAGTCAATCCAATCTTTTTCCACTTTATAAAAGAATTGTAATATTAGAGTTATTGCATCATTTTTAACTTGGAACTCATTTATAATTTATACGAAATTTTTTTCCCAAATTCACCGCTCTCTTTCAAAAGAGTTATTAAATAACGGATTTCTCTACTATTGACGAGATAAATGGATAAGAGTTTGTAGTTTTTATAATTTGTTGTGACAAATAAAATCAGTTTACTAATATTTTTTTGAACAATCATAAGTGGCTAATCTAGAGGGGTGTAAAGGATTTCGACTCATAACATTTTTAGATACTTCTATTTATCTAATTTTCATTCAAAATTAGAAAATCTAAACATCTTTCAATTTGGAGTAAATTAAATATATACACACACAATATTTCGAATTTTATACTTTGAAATTGCAATATTTCCTGAATTTCCCATGAATGTTGAGAACATTAAAAAGTTGCCTAGTGAAGTACCCTTGTACTCCAATGAAACACTTATGATTTTATTTAAATATGAACTAATTTATTTATCATGAAAAATGAACTTTTGCTCATTTGTCTTTTATTAAGGTTAATTAATAACAGCAAAAAAACTGCTTTTATAAGCCCCTTTAATAGATTATAACTTCCAAAAAGTTAAAATAAAACAATATTTTATGAACATTGAAGCAGAAACGTTCTGTAAATGTATGTCATATTAGCACAATCATCAGTTTGTATCTACCTTTTTGTTAAAGATACCTAACATGCAACACTTTGAAAATATTTAAATAATAAGAATTAGATTGGTAGGTACTTCATAATTCAAAATTCAAGTTTTCAATTTTAATTACACAATATGTTTCATAGCTATATTTTTACATATAATATGGCATAATCACATATATATTGGTAGGAAATAATCAAAATTTCTTATTCGAATGACCGGTTTCTCTCAATATCCATCAAACATCCTCAGATCAATAAAAACCAATTTTTTCAAAATGATATGTAGATATATTTTTTTCATATTCAAACAATGTAAAAAGGATGAAAATAATGAAAATGAACTACCGAATTTTCTACCAAGAAGGTCACTACAAATTACATTAAAAAACAAACAGTACATAAACTATAACAATAATTACGATTATACAAATCAATCACCTGATGCAGGTTATAATTGTAAGCATAAATAGCAAATGAAGAACATAACATGCTCCAAGGATATTGTGTGACACTGGCCATCTCAATAAGGAACTTCGGAAAGAAACTTCTATTATTTCATACATTATATAAATTGCTATTTTCCAATATAATAACATGATTTAAAATACACTATTATTATTTCATCTTGAATTACTATATGTAATTTAAAAAAAGTGAATAATAAAAGCTACAACTAATTCATTTTATAAGGACTAGTCTTGAAAAAGAATTAGATATGAAGTTTAACATGGAGGACTACTTGATTTTACGGGCTACGCCCCGCTGACGTACAGTTGTTTCCACATGCAACGCCTTTGTAAGGGTTTAGTCGGATGGTGTGTGATAACCTTTATGTGAGGCGTATGAACACCTCCAGGTTGTCACTCTGACATACGTTTACTTGACAGTTGTAGGTTATATAGATATAATGCAAGGAACAACTGAGTAAATGGAAGAATTTCATTATTAAACTTCAATCCTACCTTGATTCTTGTTATATATGCATCTGCAAAGCCCAATTGTTAGTATTAAAACTGTACGATCTATACTTTGGATGCCATTTTTTGTGGTAATGTTATATAACATCCTTGAAATGATATACTTTGTGGTACCAAATTCATTGTCGAACACTTTTATAATCAGTTCCATACATATTACCATCCATATAATCAGTCTTGATTGATGAAATACTCTTGTATACATCTTCTTCATACTTTATGTGTTACAATACACCCATCATTATTGTCGAATTATTGTGAGATGCTTTCAGCTACCTCCATTGAAAATGTTAGATGACATTTCATATTCCTAAAACACAATACACCATGCACATGTATATAAAGATATCTTTATTGTAACTAAAATAACATTATTCGATTACTTTGAAAGCTTATACTATGATTTTGATGTAATTCTGAGTGAATTCAATGTACGTACTGCTACGTAACTCTGGAAGATGCTACGTTTGCTGTAGAATATGACAGATATCTTGATATCTTCCTCAAAAATCTATTGTACTCTTCACGTACATGATGTACATACGTTTCTATATCGTTTTTGTGTTCCTTTCAATCCCTATATACTTTAATTTGTTTAAGAATATGTGTGTAGGTTGAACGTTGATATAACATTCATATCTGAAATAAAATATGGTTAGCGCTATTGTTACACATTGCTTAGATTTACCTTTAGAACGTTTTTTGAAAGATGGGGCCCACGTTTATATCATATTCAAGTATTTTTGAATGGAAACATGATGTTACAATATACATCTGCCAGATGGTATATAGGTTAGGTTACGTCATCTGAGACCATAGAGGTTTGCCTGAACTTATTTAAAAGGAATTTACGTCCATAGATATGATTTTCGTGGCCTACAATACTCCATAGATGTGGCAATGTACTTGTACCCCTAGGAAGGATATCTTCGTTCATGGACCATTTCGGATATTTGTAGGCCGTATAGAGCTTTTATAACGCTTTTTGCATTGTTTCTGCATCGCTCCATCATACAAACACCCCCGAAATTGATCATTTTCGTACATTATCACGTTATTCTTATATAGGTTGTCGTCAAACGACGTCGATTCTTTATGATTTATTTTAAGGTACTTGCCGTCAATTTCAAGCGAAAGTTCACCCGAGGTAAATTGATGACGACCTTTCTGATGGTGAATTTTAATTGAACGTACAGGCTTCAGTTTTCGATTAAAAAATTCCACCAAGATAATTTTCAACATGGCCGACAAAAATTGGCATCAAATCGATTTGAATGAAAATGTCCCCCAAACTTGCGTCAATTTAATTAATTTGAAGTTTCTGAAAGTGCTAAATTTCGCAATTTTATACGAATGTTTAAGCACTCAGATGTCTTTAGCGCTTTAGGCTCCGGGATTTTCACTTGGCCTATCGAAATTAGATGGTTCGAATTGTATAAAAACACAATTGCATGAACGCCAGACGTCCTATGTAATCAGCTACGAACGTAATCATTTTGAAGTTTCCCTCGAGAAGCTCGCTACGCGTCAGTTAGAGTTTATACCTTTTACCTCGATCTTGTTAATTTGGTTTATACCTCTTGCATTTTCCAAAATTTCCATAACTTTTGTCTCGTTTTTGTGGCAGGTTGTTATGTCTCGCAAATTTGGTTACTAACTTTTTGCAGAAGCAGCAATAATCTCTTTTTTCCCAAAACAAGGAAGATTGTATTGTATTATTACTATTTTCAACATTTAAATTTGTAAGATCTGCGAATGAAAAAAGATACAGATGGTAATTTACAAAGTTAGGAAGGCAATTTTTTTACTTATCTTCCATCGATGTACATAAAACAGATGAAATTATATTTTCAGTAGACAGTAGATATAATTAGCTGCCTTCCCACTGGAAGTGGTCCGCCATTGCTGAGATGAGCCTCCATTCGAGAGATAAGGTGTTGGCTGTAATTGTAGTATGTTTGGAGAGGGCGTGGCTTGTGTCTGATTGTTATAGTTGTATGTGGATGGGTGTGGCTTGTTGTGATTGGTTGTGATAAGAGAGATTGTATGATGGGTGGTTGTTGCCCTATTACAGAGATGACAGCGTTTTTCAATGAACAGTAACACCCTCTGATATCAGAACAGTGTTATCAACTGATCTGATGTTCCAAACAGATGTTAACAGAGCAGTTCGAACAGATACATGTGTCTGTTGTGTCAAACAGATCGAACCTGTTATAGGAAACTGACAAATCTGAATATAGATGAACTGTGTAGCACACACATTACACTATAACATTTTATTATTTTTAGAATGATAATATCATCATCAGAGTGAAACCGGAAGTTGGTTATTTAGTCGACACTCAACCAGACCGGAAGTGGAGCCGGAAATGAAGATTATTGCATATTCTGAATATATACATAACGTCCTGAACAAGAATATATTAATTATATAGCGATGAACCTAACCGATCTTCCGCGATAAGGGTTTGAAATTTATGTTTCCGGAAAAATAGCGTTATGGGTATCAAATGGAAGGTCTTTACGAGTATAGTATGATTTTCATAATTTACATTGAGAAGCATTCAATATGGTTGAGATAAATGGGAAAAAAGACAATTTTGATGCAACCATAGCCTTATGGCTATTAAATGAAAGGTCTTGACATGCAGAATATTAATTTACATATTTTTCATTAGAAAAAATCAATATGGTGCATGCAAATCGCGGAAAATATCTAACCATACCTTCATGGGTATCAAAATAAATAATGGTTTCGATGAGTTAGTATTGTTTTATTGAATTGAAGATGCGGTGATCATGATTTATAAACGATGATCACCTCACTGCTTCAAACCGGTGACGGCAACTGATTCAATCCGGCAACCATAGTTTACGAGTGATGATGACGTCACCGGCGTCGATCACTGTTTAAATCCGGCGACCATCACTTTCGAACTATGATGGTCTGATAAGGAATAAAATGCGAATAATAATAATGATTATGTACTCATTATTCATCACACTGATATTGAGAACTCTATGTGTAGTAGTGTGAATAGCTGGAAGTTGTTCAAATTTCTAACTCACGAAAATGATGATACAGATATCTAGTAAGTCTGCAAATACGTCATTATGCATATATCTTTTGAAGAATTCACACGTAGACTTTGCGAATTCGTGGGAAAAGTTCATAAACCAAGAAGAGACTTGAATTTTTACGAAGATAAAATTAAAGTTATAAGACTGTTGAACACATCAAGTGTAAAAAGTGAAGATAATGATGAGAGTGGGTGTGTTAAGACCAAATTTTATGATTCTAAGCACAATTCTGAATAGTATCTTATACGCAAACGTTCCCCAATACGTTGAACGTATCTATATTTGTCTGAAGGATGTCACCACTGATGGTGGTGGGGAGTGTAACCGTGCATAATAGAAACTGATGAATTTACGTGAGAACAACGATAACCAATTGGAGGTATTCACATTTAACATCCCAGAAGACAATCGTACAACCATACATTATGAACTTAAACTCTTGTTCTTTGATCAGAGTGAGGGGATATGGCTGAATGGCAAATGATCCAACTATCATCATGTTTACCATCTCATACAAAGGACAACATCAGCACCATCCACACGCACATCATCCTCACTGGACGAGGAAATTCCTGAAATTTTCGCAATTTTGTATGCAATATGTGCAACAAGAGCTGTTATGTGAACTCCCATAATTTTAAACAATTCCGTTGACCAATTGGGCGTATATCCTTTTTCAAATAAATGCTCAGCTTTACTTATTCGCACCACATCTCCAAAGTTCTATTTGTGAGGTAGAGCTAACTTAATGTCTCAATCTGTTTCGTCACTTTTTGTGGAGCGATATTTATAGTACTATGCTTACGTTTAATATATTTCCCTGTGATTTCTTCGAATATATGAAGCCATTTGTATTTCCCGCTAAGACTGAATCGTTTGTAGAGCGTTCCCTTTAACGTTCGAATGACACGTTCATCAATGGCTGCTTTTTTCACACTATACGTATTATATTGGTTGATATTATGTTTCTTCATTAGATCGTCAAAGTGTTTATCGAAGAATTCTTTTCCTTGATCGCTTTGCAGATTCCTAGGCTTACGATGTCCTTCTAGCAATATAAAACTGACAGCTTTTTTAACCTCTTCGGACGATTTCGTTTCCAACGGACGAGTCCACAGAAATTTCGAGAAGCAATCGATCATAACCAAACTGTAAGAGGTGGTTCAAATATAAATTGGAATTTTGCTATAAAAAATTTTATTATTAAGTTACAGAGCTGAAATTTTTTACAGTTCTTCTAGATAGTCTTTGTTACACTCTACACACTTTTGCCACCTCTCCGGAAGCTTTCCGATGCCTTTTTCGTAAAAATCTCTCGGCTTGTCACGTAACCATTCGCGCACGAAGGATTCTACCTTCGCATTGCTTTTGAATCGCAGTCCGCCAAGTGTCTCTTTCAATGGACCATATGAATAATAGTCACATGGCGACAAATCGAGACTATAAGGAAGGTGTTCCAGTGTTTCCCAACCCAATTCGTTCAATGTTTCCATCGTAAGCCGAGCTGTATGCGGTCTGGCGTTGTCTTGCAGCAATATCGCACTAAGGATTGAAATATCGCCTCGTTTTGATCTGTAGGCAGGTTTCACCGGGTTTTTTAGGAGGTTACTATAATACTGCGTGTTTGCAGTTCGTTTTTCAGTGCAATTACTCCTTTCATGTCTCAGAACACGGTACACAACACCTTCCCTACTGACAGTCTAACCTTCCCTTCAACTGGCGCGACTTCGTCTTCCTCCCTCCACTCCATAGACGCACGTTTACTCTCTGGAGTATAGTGGTGCACCCAAGTCTCGTCTGTGGTGAATATTCGGTGCAATAAATTTTCTCCTTCCTCTTCATATCGCTGCAGAAACGCGTGCAAACTTCCCAGTGTGTGAATTTCTGCTCAAAATTCAGTTCTTGGCACCCATCTGGCTGATATTTTGCGGTAACCGATCCGTTCATGAATTATTTGCTCAATACTACCTACACTGATGCCCAATTTTCCAGCCATATTACGTACAGTACTGCGTCGGTCTTCCAAAATGAGTTTTTTTACAGCACTGATGTTCTCATTGGTAACACTTGTTTTGGGGCGCCGCGCATGAGTTTGTCAGTACTTCTCGGTCTTTTCGGAAGCGGAACACCATTCATACACTTGAGTCTTGGAGAGGCACTCATCCCTGAACTGCTCGAGTAATTTTCCATAAATTTCCGTGGATTTTACATTATCTTTGACCAAAAAACGAATAATGATGCGTTGCGCAACTGACACTGGTACATCCTTCTCACTCATGGCTATAACTACACTAAAAGGTGAGGTTACGCGGTACCGGCTGTTCTCTACGCTTCGTAACAGACCAGTCTAACATCCATGCGGCCACTTTTAACTATACTAAATTTTTCGCGCAATTATTAAAAAATTCCTGTGTATATTTGAACCAGCCTCGTATCTGAATCCTCTATTTTCACGAGAGAAATTACCCATTTCAGCCAGATTCATTTGCCACAAATCATCCAAACCTTTTATGATTGTTCTGCGGCGTTTGAAATTCTTCCTACTCGGCTTATGAAGCTCATGCACAACTTGTTCTCTACTCATCTTATCAATGCAGACATCTAGTGTCGAATTAATTTTTTGGGATTTAGAGTTATACGTTTCACAGAGACCTTCTTTGTTGTTGTGGTTGATGAGGGTCTCTTCTTAGAAGGTTCCACAGATGTCATCCGTCGTTCTAACGCCTCTACTCTACTACTAAGGTCATTTAGACGCATGTTCATACCGTTGAATGTCTTATTGATGTCTTCCAATTAATTTCTGTTTTCTCTCACACTATCACTGATTGTTTTATACTCTGATTTTATATTTATTCTGAATGTTCGTCAGATGTTTAGTGAATGATTTATCCATGGTGAGAATAACCTCCTCATTCTTTAATTTATGTTCATCCAGATCCTTGTTGATATCTTTGATTGAATTATCAACCCTAACATTGAAGGTATCTTTGACACTGGTTCCTGTTTTCAGATTCAGTTTGTGTGTTACTTTATCAACATATACTTTATTTTCAACATCTTCATTATCATTCGGCGATTTTACGTTGCATAATCTACGATTTTCCATATCATAACTTTCATCGCCTGTTAGGAATAATCCTTGTCCGTGAACTTGTTCGAAATTATCATTGGATATAATTGCATCATAAATCCACATGTAAGACGGGGCGCTATCAAACTTATCCATTAAGGTCATCTTTATAACTGTGATGAATTTGTCTTTACGTATGGTTCTCGTTCAATCACATTAGCCTCTATCAATTCTTCTGTTACAGAGATTATCTTGTTGTGATGGTTATTGTTACTGGCTTACGAGGATGCAACAAGAAGTCTCAGTCTATCTACAATTTCATTTATGTCATCCCAATAAACGTATTGGATTGGTTTCTCGTTATATTCAAGCATATCATTTTTGATATATGCATTTCCAGTGTATGTTTTGGACCTTGGTCTTTCCATTTAATTAATCAAAGGTATCAGTACATGTTTGTATTTCACAGTGTTTCTTATTCGATAAGCTGGATCGGTATTACGCCTGTGGGCACTGGTAATTTTCATCAGTTGACTGTAGTTTTTCCCATCGTCCACGGTGTAAGTGACAGGTAGAACATCTCTGTAAAATATCAAATAATACAGTCCGGTGGTACCCTCGAACGAGGTACCCTCAATAATTATATTACTCTACTATCAATTTCTATAGGTTGATCACCCATGAACCATTCGTCCAAAGTTGAATTATATTGCAAATACATTCTATCATCGTATCTCTTGACATCATCCAATAGAAATCCATCCAAGTAATAACGTGTTGATGTGTGGTATTGTTGCAGAAACTCTTCTGTAGCCGCTGAATTATATTCCTTAAGTTTTCTGAATCCTTCAAGAATCTGATCGATAGTAGGTTCTGAGGCAAACACATTCTCTTCATCATCTGGGGGGTTATATACGAATTCTTCTGCTCCAGTTACAATATTTGGGATTGGTATTGGTTTGTATTGCTGTAGAGTAGATATAATTGGCTACTTTTCTCCCGGAAGTGGTTCGCCATTGCTGTGATGAGCCTCCATTGGAGGAATAAGGAGTTGCCTGTGATTGTAGTATGTTTGAGGGAGGGCGTGGTTTGTGTGTGATCGGTTGTTGGAGTTCTATGTGGATGGATGTGGTTTGTTGTGATTGGTTGTGACAAGAGAGAGATTGTATGGGGTGATGGAAGATGGTGGCTGTTACCCTATGACAGAGATGACAGTAGCGTCATCTGTAGATAACGTGGTTTAATGATTAGTAGTAGCGCCATCTGTCTACTGAACTGTTGGAACAGATCTTCAAACACAACTGATCTGATTAATTAATAAAACAATGGTTTCTATATCCATAATTTTATTGTATACTTATTCTGTAAGCATAGACAGTTCTTTGACAATGAAAAAAATTCCTCATATGCACATGCACAGATCATCCATCATCGGCAGCATATTTCTTCGATATTGTCAAAATTTCGAAAGAGAACGTCGAAACATAAAATTTGTAATGTTGGTGGACTCATTTTATAGTTCACCACTTCACTCTTTATCCCACAAAACATTCGAAGCAGTTTAAACTCGAAAGAATTGGAAGTAGCGCAAGCCCATTATTTCACATCGGTATGTTAGAAGTGCAATCCGGAAAAAATCAATACCAAAATCATGTAGGTATCACTCTAAAACAATCCAGTATATACGATCCTGGTTTCGAAACGATACCCGAAATTTGATGTAATAAGATTTTGGTCATTCTACTATGTTCATACATGAACTGACCTTCAAAATTCATATCAATTATCTTCCAATCTTCTGGGGGTGGATCAAAGTCTCCTCCGAAATAGAAAATATCTGCATATGCGTAATCAGTTGAGACGCGCCAATAATGAACGTTATAAATTCCGCAGCGATTATCCAATTTTCAGATGGGAATTGTAATTCTTCAATGATTTTCATCAAACTTGGACATACGCTTACGAATTTTTTTGCATCATAAAAGGTGGTTAACACACTATGAACAAAACTGTTGTATAATTGAGGAGACATTATCTCAAACTGATTGATTGTTCAACTTAGTTGAACCCACACCATCAAGACATACGCAGATTATACTGAAATATCAATATTGTCATCTGTAGACATTGGTTCAGTGAACAGTAGCGTCATCTGTTAACAGAACTGTTGGAACAGATGCAGACATCCTCAAACAGATATGTTGGCGGCATTTGTTATCAGAGCTGTTCGATCGGCTAACAGAACTGTTGAAACAGATATAACGAAACAGGTATCTTCAAACACAACTGATCTGATATTATTAATAAAACAATGGTTTCTATATTGATAATTTTATTGCATACTTATTGCGTACATGGTATAATAGGCAAGATATTATTGATTTCACCAGCAATATAATTATAGAAGAGATAATAATAAAATAATTATTAAAATTACTACTAGACTCATCAACGATTTTTGTTGAATTTTCAAATTTGACATTTGCTATTGTTGTTGTTATCTCTTCACCACTCGCTTCAATCAGAAGAGGTCTCCAACTAGTGTCACCGAATGTTCAACTGAAGAAAACCAATCTAAGTTTGCAGTAGATTATTTGTGAAGATGATAATGATGAAGAAGAAGGGTTTCTCAACAACAAGGTTTTCAAATTTCCAAATGTTATGTTCTCGAAGTATTTAAATTCTGGTAAGCCTTTTCCATAGAAATAATCTACATCCATTCTAAACCAATATTTAAGTCATTCATTTCTAAACGTGTTATTGACATTGAAACAGATAAAACTTTCGATAACATCTTTAGACGATTGATGTAAATAATATGATTCTGAATGATGGCGTGAAGGAAGACGAAACTTATGCTCAGGAGAGCCATCTTGATAAAACTGAAATAATTATACTATGTTCAAAGTTTTTATACATTGTAGAATGTGAAATGTTCATAATCTTTTAGAACTCTTTCGGGGATAAAATTGATAGCTTCCAACAAACAATATCCGTTAGCCGAATTGGGAAGATTCATGCAGCTCATGACTTGGTTCTTCACGCTGAATCCCGAACTGATCGGGTAATCGAGAAATACTCCATGATACGGTCGTTATTGAGGATGCAATAAGCACGGGTGTTTTTAGGAAAATTCAGGATACTTTCCATCTCCAGTTTAACGTCAACTGTTGATGACTTTATAGCATTGTTTTGTTCCGAAAAATCAATCACGAAAATTGCTCTCTTATCATTTTATTTGAAAGTGATTTCTGGAAGTCATAGTACATCTGGTACCGTTCCACGTATTGTTGATCGTTAAAATTCAATTTCATTGCTTCATATGGATAGCACTCTGAATTTTGGCATAATTTTATATTTAGCAAGTTTATTTTATCGAAATATGTACTTTGCTTAACAGGATAATTTTTTCGATCAGTTTGGAAAGCTAGGATCACATATCTGGGACGTTCCAAATTCGTTGATTTTTCAACTGCCCAAATGTCGCGAGTGCTCTCCTCCACCAACGGATTTTCATGCAGATCCCAACTACGGAAAGGAATCAATATAGCCCAGCACTCAAATTTCCCAACATTTTGAATCTAACTTAATCATTTGGAAAGACATGTCGCACTTTTAATGCTATCTCATTTATTTTAGACCTTTTCGTACCTGTGCTATTAGTATAGCAATCGTTATCGGTTCGAGACCTTATCAACCGCAGCTTATGTTTACCACTCAAAATTTTGTCATAGTCAATGATAAGGCCTAGTAGAAATTTCAACGGTATCCATAAATTGATTTTATTATTGTAGACTGAACTCATTGCATCCTTATATGACCACCCAGAAATAGATAGAGGTATAGATTCATGTTCGGCATATGTTAGATAAGCTCTGAAGGTGTTGACCATACCAGGATCGCGTACTTTGTCTATCTCTTTTCCATTCAATTCATAACTGATATATTCGAAGAGAAACGCTCCAAAATTATTGGTAAGCGTACCTTCACCATCACCACGTGCTTTTGGCTGGAATTCTGCCTCGATGAATAAAGCAGACGAGGCCATATCTACCATCACATCTAGTTTATTGATTAATATTTTGTGTGTGGATATCAGGTGTGAGTTCCTTCTCGAATGATGTCTTCATTGAAGTTTGGCTCGTTGAATATTTGAAGTTTTCCCGACATTGTAACCAAGGGACTTCAAAAAATGTTTATTCTCCAATGATAGTGCTGCAGCATCAACCTGTTTCTCTGAACTAGTTGTAGATAATGACTGATGGTTAATATGAGGATGTCTTTCATTGCTGAAATCCAAACCATGTTCTCTAGTGACGTCGGTTAAAACAACCTTCTCAGATGAATTCTTTGTATATAATGAATGCTGGTGAGTATTGGATTATTATTTATTGTTGAAATCCATAATTTCTATCGGTCTTTTTCAACTCCAACCGTATAATAATTCCTTCTCCACGAAAATATGCCTGTTTCCAATTATGATCTATTCAGTGTGATGTTATCGAAAGACGTCTTGATGATAACCGATAGATGTATAAGGTTTTTAGGCTCTATATCAATGGAGAAACTAAGTGGTACAAGAGGTGAAAACTCATATATTGTATGAGCTAACCTATTGTTATAATATGCTCTTGCGGATAAGTTACACTCCACTCTAATAGTTTGAACTTTGATCATGTTTATAGGTTGGTCAGATACATTTTCACGAGATGTCAATTTCTTTTTGCTGAATCCCAACAGTATGCTTATACCATCATGAGGAATAAAATTCACTTCAAAATCACTCTTCAGCTCTGTGTAAGGAGTGTTGTTCGTTAGATTTTATTGATAATTTTCGGTCACGTTCTTCTTGCTTCACTCCTATCCCACAAACTGATCTTTGCATGAAATCCTCGATGTCTGTCAACTCGTAGGACCCCGTGAGTATAGTAACTACTTTTTCCTCACCCTTCCCATTTTTATAATAAAATTTATCAGAATCTTCTTCCATGTTCGGGATGCTGTTGTACGTATGCGATCCAACAAGTGCAATAGAATAATATGAATGAGTATCTAGCTCTCTTGGTGGGTGAAAATCTATAGACAAGCGGGAGCTCTTATCTGTGATAGTGAACGTCTGAGACATGATTGATGAAAACTTTATCAACAATATATTTATATACTAATAAATATAATTTTATTTGACCACAACTGAAGAGTTAGAGAGGAATTCTAAACATAACTGACCGCAATCATAAGTGCCATATTGCTGAAAATTGTCGTGATTGAATAATATCTTAAATTTTTCCAAATAATCTACTAGTTCGTGAGGGGGGCGAACGTTGCCAAAACTATCATAATAGAAAACTGTATCACAGACTTCCTCAAACCCAACCCAGTGAGTGCCTTCATTTTTCCAAGCAATCTAAATTAACTATTTCACACTCGTTTTTCCATGGTTCGTTAGATGGCAGTTCATCACGCATAAATACTCCTCTAAAATGGGGTATTTCCGGAGCCTTTGCTAGTTTCCATAGATCGAGATCAGTTAGAGGTCTTCTGGGTGGGTTTACTAACAGTTTTTTGGATGTTTATTCAAATATATACCAAGACCTTCGCAATACTCATTCAAATATAGACCAGATCCTTGTTTCGTCAAAATTATAGCTCCCATTGTTCTATTATGTCTTTCCGTTTCCTCCAAGGTTTTTGGAGCTGCTTTGTGGTCGTTGAAGGCCTTAGCGATGCCTGCACCATCCTCCGACAATGTTCCAGCAGCTGATAAGCCGGCAAACAGAGGTATTGAAAATGGTAGAAATCCTCCAGTCCTAGGTATAGGAATTACTCTTAGTAATCGAACATTTTTCCGACCACCTGCTTTTTTGAATTGTTTTCGTGCAACTTTCAAAGCTGTTTGAGATGTTTTCTTTCGATTGGATTGGTCAATCTTGTCCTTCCAAACTAGTGTTTTGAAAATATGAAATATCGTGTGGTCGGCAAGCTTTATCGAGTGGATTGATACCTGGATCTCCTCTTTTCAATCGTTCGTCTAATTTTTTACTGGGACCACAGTATTGATATCCGGGAATATGAAGTTCAAATGGAGGGTTGTTTATGAGCGTATTGAGAACACCTCCTCCTACGTATGCTTCCATACAAACTGATGAGAATTCGGAATTGAACCGTTATTTGAAGAGGGAGAGAATAAAAACATCAAAGATCCCAAAAATATTTTTTTATGAATTTCAAAAAAAATTTTCATGAATTTCAAAAGACAAAAAGAAAATATAATCTTAACAATATGTTTTTTCTAAATATCATAATCTTCACTCCTAATCTTCAATGGTGGGTTCATTGAACGAGATCCGAATTATCGATCCAACTGTTGTGATTATTATCTAGACCCATCCACTTTACTTACTGTTGACCCCTCCTCTTTCGTAATATTTTTTCGTCTAAATACACATCGGGTTGTTCTGTTTTCTGTAATTCCTCCCCGTAGAATCCTCCACTTATCGTTTTTCCCAACATATCTTGCAAAATATATGTAACAGGAGCTGTTATGTGAACTCTCATGATTTTAAACAATTCCGTCGACCGATTGGGTGTATATACTTTTTCAAATATATGTTTGGCTTTACTTATTCGCACCACATCTCGACTCCTCTCTCCTCTACGTTGTATTTATGAGGCAGAACTAACTTGATGTGCGAGTAGGATCGCTCCAATATCTCGCTCTCATTCTGTTTCGTCACTTTTATTAGAGCCATATTTATGGTACTATGTTTACGTTTATTATATTTGTCTGTGATTCCTTCAAGTATATCAAGCCATTTGTATCTCCTGCTAAGACTGAATTGTTTGTAGAGCGTTTCCTTCAACGTTCGAAGGACACGTTCAGCAATGGCTGCGTTTTTCACACTACGTATTGTAATGTTCCTTCATTAGATCGTCAAAGTGTTTATCAAAGAATTTTCCCTGATCGGTTTGCAGATCCCTAGGCTTGCGATGCCTTTCCAGCAATATAGAACTGACAGTTTTCCGAACCTCTTCAGCCAATTCCGTTTTCAACGAAAGAGTCCACAGAAATTTCGAGAAGCAATCGATCATAACCAAAATATATTTCAATCCCCTATTTTCACGAGCGTGATCACCCATTTCAGTCAGATCCATTTGCCACAAATCATCCAAACCTTTTATGATTGTTCTGCGGCTCTTGAAATTTTTCCTACTCGACTTATGAAGCTCATGCAAAACTTCTTCTCTACTCATCTTATCAATGTAGAAATCTAATGTAGATTTAATTTTTTGGGTATATTCACAGGATTTGGTGTTAAACATTTCACAGAGACCTGCTTTGTTGTTGTTGTGGATGATGAGGGTCTCTTCTTAGAAGGTTCCACAGATGTTATCCGTCGTTCTAATGACTCTACTCTACTACTAATATCATTTAGACGGATGTCCACACCGTTAAATGTCTTATTGATCTCTCCCAATTCATTTCTGTTTTCCCTTACACTATCACTGATTGTTTCATACTCTGATTTTATTAAGGTCTCCATTCCATTATATTCATTCTGAATGTCCGTCAGCTGTTCAGTAAATGATTTATTCATGGTGAGAATAACCTTCTGATTCTTTAATTTGATCCAGATTCTTGTTGACATCTACATCTATCTACAATTTCATCCACGTCATCTCAACAAACGTATTCGATTGGTTTCTCGTTATATTCAAGCATATCATTCTTAATATATGCATTTCCAGTATTTGTTTTGGACCTTGGTATTTTCATGGAAATAATCAAAGGTTTCAGTACATGCTTGTATTTTACAGGTTTTCTTCTTCGATCAGCTGGATCGTTATTACATCTATGGGCACTAGTCATATCCATCATTTGACTGTAATTGTTCTCATCTTCCACGGTGTAACTCTCAGGTAGAACATCTCTGTAAAATATATTATATATATTATATATAAATTACTATGTTCAGCGTGAACGTGCCAACACGCATTGTAAATCGGTCGGTTTATTAAACATAAATTGGAACATAATATTAACAACAATAAACGTTGTTTCCAAATCAGTGCTTTCATATAATCATAATATATATGAATTAACAATAATACATTGATCTAAATTGACTGTAATCGTAGTAAACATAAGTGATAAACATTGAAATAATCACATAACCTCATCTAAATTTGCAATCTTATCAGTCGATTATCGAACCGTACGTGTTAGAATTAAGGAAACCACACACGTAAAGAAGCTATAATAATATTATAATATGCTTGAATAAGATAATGGCGTTAATCTCAAACAGATATATGATGAGATAATAACATTAAGAAAGGAATTAAAAAATATAATAGGTGCTACAGAAACAAAATTACTATTGAAAATTGAAAAATCCAATAATAAAATATTGAAAATTGAACAAAAAATATTGCATTGAAGGGAGAAGTGGAATCATTGAACAGGAAAATTAACAAAAACAATCTAATAATATTTGGCCTTGACATACAGAATAAGTAAATTACGGTAGATTCCGTTCGGGACGAATTAAAAATCGGGACGAATTAAAAACTTTAATCCAAGTGGAACCGGAGGAATCCGATTTTAGTGACATATACCGATTAGGAAAGACCCAAAAAAGTCTATTGAAAATTGAATTTACTTCTTATTTAGCGAAAAATCAGGTGCTCCGAAATTGTCACAGGTTGAAAGGCACAAGAATCTCGATAGCAAATGATTATACACTAAGACAAAGGATGAAAATAAAACGTTGAGAAAACATCTAATTTTGGCTAGACAAGACAACAAAAACTGTTACATGAAGAGAAATAAATTGTATGTGAACGAGAAAGAGTACGCCATTGAAAACTTAACAGAACGTGAACAAATCGAACATATTGCACCAAATGGCGCCCCAGCAACACCATCAAATACACACACAAATTACATAGTGGATGGAATACCAAACAGAGCTTCTGAACAAAATCCGAGTGCAGGAGCTACAGCAAAAAGGCCAACTCTGAGTCAGATGGAAATGAAACCAAGAACACGTTCCACAAACAAGTAAAATCTTAATCCTATTATACAATATTTTTTTACATGTAGAATTAGGTTACAGCAATTTAAAATTTTAAAATATTTGTTCAAATTCATTTATGTGTAAATTATACAAGATAACTCAAAAATATAGTTTTAAATCCTTTTGTAAATATTAAAAAACGTACTTTCTTGATTTGTTAAGTCAATAGTCTCAATAAGAGATTCATATTAAATCATTCACTACAAATTTTAATAAATATTATCTTTGTATCTATGGATCCCTATATTAGAAATTTTGAAACAGAAAATATTATAACTGAAAGTTTAGATACAGCACTGGAAGCTACTGTAGTATTAACTGTGAATAATATAATAATTTCAAACTTCTACACCTAAATATTAGGAGTATTTCCAAAAATTTTAATGAATTAGAACTATTTATAGATCAATTTGATTATAAATTCGATGTTATCGTTTTGAGTGAAACCTGGTCGGTACCGGATCCAACGCTATTTAATTTAAATGGATACAATTTGATATATAAGAAAGGTACTTTCAATCAAAATGACGGACTAATGATTTATCACAAAAAAAAACTAAACATCATATACAATATACAATATATCGGCTAGATATCCATGATAAAAATTAAATTTTCGATATTTGGTGAGAAATTCTGCATATACGCAATTTACAGATCACCAAGTATTCCAATAGCGTAATTTAATTCAAATTTTGAAAGCCTTGTAGGAGATATAAATAATAATATCCTCAATAATAATAATTAATATCTTAACTCCTTAGCCGAACATGGATTTAAGTCAACAATAAATGTCCCAACACGTGTATCTGGCAACTCAAAGAGTTGTCTAGATCATATTTTCATAAGGACTGATAATGATATAGAAAAAGTTCTACCATTGATTGTAAAAACTAATATTACGGACCATTTCCCAGTAATAAATCAAATTGTTTTCGACAAACCAATAACACAAAATAGAAATGACATTCAGTATTACACAATCACAAAAATAAATTACGGAAAGATAAAATCTATATTAACTAATTCAAATTGGAAAGAATTTTATAAGATTGAAGATGTTGATAAAGCAATGGATTACTTTATATCATTATAACAAACGTTAATAAAACAAAATACTAACTATATTACACGAGAAGTAAGTGAAAATAAAAAACGTAAGCCATGGATGACTAAGCACATATTGGAAGATATAAAAATAAGAGATAGTCTTTTTAGAAAATTACAAATAAATTCAAATAACGAAATTCTACTACATGAATACAAAAAGTTTCGGAATAAAGTACAAAGATCTATAAAAAGGGAACTATT
This sequence comes from Endomychus coccineus, assembly GCA_958510875.1. Lineage (NCBI taxonomy): Eukaryota > Metazoa > Arthropoda > Insecta > Coleoptera > Endomychidae > Endomychus > Endomychus coccineus. The sequence goes on along the minus strand of OY294067.1, from coordinate 175,169,652 downwards.
AGACTATTACAAAACACAAATTAATGAAAATAAAAATAAATCTAGCAGCTTGTGCAAAATAATCAACAAACTAAAAGCCAAACATAAAAACAATAAAATAGTAGAAATTCGGAGCGCTATGAATACATGCACGTCGGATCCACAACAAATTTCAAACATATCCAACAAAGAATATATAGAAGTAGGCAAAAAATTGGCATCAAACTTTAGACCAAATAAACATTTCAAACGTCCAAAATACCTAAATAGAAATTCATTTTTCTTATTCCCAACAGACATACAAGAAATCAAAACAGCAATAGATCGATTGAAAACAAAAAAATGCCCTGGCAGTGATCAAATTAAGGCAGAGACACTCAAAGAGCTCAAAATACACATTGCAAGGCCGTTAACATTTATTATAAATAGAATATTTAGTACCGGAATTTGTCCAGAACAACTTAAGATTTCAATAGTAAAACTCATTTTTAAAAACGGAGACAAGACCATACCCTCTAACTATCGACCAATTTCTTTAATAAATTCTACTGCGAAGGTTTTCGAAATGCTTTTCAAAGATAGACTAACCAAATTTCTTCATAAACATAATATACTATCAGACAGCCAATATGGATTCCGAGAGAAAAAAATACACAAGATGCTATTGTAAACATAACTGAAAAAGTTCACGAAGCCTTAGATAAGAAAAAATCATGTATGTGTATTTTTCTCGACCTTGCAAATGCATTCGATACGGTAGATCATGATACCCTCTTGGAAATATTAAACGAAATCGGAATAAGAAATGGCCCTCTTCAATTATTAAAAAGTTATTTGTCAAATAGACAACAAGTTGAAATCAATAACATTAAAAGTGAAGGAAGAACAATAGAATGCGGCATACCACAGGGGACAGTTTCAGGTCCACTGCTCTTCATCATCTACATCAATAACCTTCTCCAATTTGTAACATGTTGCGTTACTAGATTGTATAGAACTTGGTAATGAACAGATTAGATTTCTTTTCGGCTAGGAAACTTGTCATATGGTTAATTAAAGACATCTGCCGGTCAATAAAACATCGAATAATGAAACTAGCATTCCTGATGTGTGATGTCGCTTAATATCGCAGAGTGGGAAGGTAGGATAACGGAAGTCGAAGAGAACTCATTGTGGTGTTAACCTTTGACAGGGTAAGTCGAGATTTATAATTCATTGTCTTTACATACATTTTCTTAATTTTTGCTTCCGAAATATGATGCATATCAGGCTATATATAATTTGATTTGGATTATAATTAAACTTCTGGATGTACAGTACCTGAATGTAATCATATTTCAGAGGAAGTTTCGCTCGACTTATCCTAGGTCACCCAATCAAATTTGCATTAGCATGATTCCATGATTATCTTTTTCATCATTATAGGGAATGTTGTAGTCATTGTATGAAATTACTCTAACGAGACGTGGACAGTTTATATAGTCAATATTTAATTTCCACCTTTGTAGTTGACCCCGCAAATTGTGCACATGGTTTTTGCGCGATTTTGTAAATCGCCATTTTGTTATCCTAGTACAAGATACATAGGGTGGTCTTATTAGACAACGTGCAGTAAAGTTTGATAAGGGTTAATACAAAACAAATAACCTAATTACTGCTTATTGGGTAGATATATATTTATTACGCTGTCACGCCGTTTGGGAGTTAATACAATTCACATATCAATCCACGTGTGTATTTCATTTCAAGCAAATCAGATCTTTATGCTACTGGCAAATTTCAACATTTCAATTAATTTTCCTTCAGATACTATTTAATTATTATTCTTTCAAGTCACATTGTTTAGTGATATTAATTCAGTCACATGTTAACTATGTGCTAATTTAAATATCAATTGTAATTGTTCAATCCTTTCAGATTAAATTAAATTTTTGCCTAGATTGATATCTCGTCAAGATATCAATTTTGTAATAGTGTTTTTACAATTTGGAAGAGATAACATTATCGGTGGTGGAATCACATGGTTATTCCAACTGACGGTGTTGCTTGTCCTCTTGATCTCAAGTCAGGTACTGTTCGTTCTTTGAAATTACAGGGTTTGAACGTCTGAGGTTTCTCACCCCTTCACTCCAAGACGGTTTAGTGACTTTCCTGACAGGACCGGCTTCCAGTTCCTACGAGTTCCAAGGAGGGTAACATTTTCTTGTTTGAGTGACCATAATTTCATTATCTGATTTTGTTGTTTATCCGAAGTTGTATTCCACAGATTTTTATAGAATCATTCGAGGTCTACTTTAGTTCCTCTTATTGGATGTTCGTTCTTTTCAAATGAATAATTGATTTAATTTTATAATTGTTTCTTAAAATTCAATTTATGTTACAAATTGATTTAATTTTATAATTGTTTCTTAAAATTCAATTTATGTTACTAATTGATTTAATTTTATAATTGTTTTCCACAAATTCAATATTATTTAGGTTACCAATTGGTATCCTATAGAAAATTGTACTTTAATTTTCTTTATAACTCAAATTCCGAAGGAATAAATCAAATTGTTAAGTTGAACCTGTATTGTTTTTCTGAATTTCCATCGACTGTTAAACCATCTCGTAGTGCTTGTATTCTTGACTGTGAATTCATTTAGTTTTATAGTTTTTTAAGCAGTTGGCGCTCAGGCAATTCACCAGTCTTGAATCACAAGGCACGTTTCACTACGAGCCCTGAGATTAATTAATTTGAATTGAGCTAGTTGGGCCAATTAAAAACCGACCCAAAGAGGTCAGTTTCGCATCAGTTTCACATCCGTTTCAAATTAAATCACAAATATATAATAATAAGCTTTGCGGACGATACGGTCATATATTTTGAAGGGAAAGACTGGGAAAGTTTGAAGAAAACAGTTGAAAAAGATATGATTTTCATAAAAGAATGGTTTGATAACTAAAAGTTAACAATAAACATGGACAAAACAATATATATTCCATTTTCATCATATGTTTCTAGTTTGCCTAATTATGAGGAGCTTAGCATTGAAGATTTAAAAATCGGTACTGCCAAAAGCTATAAATATTTGGAGTCATGATTGATAGGCACATGAGCTGGGATCTAAAAATAGAACAGTTAACCCAAAAACTTCGCAAACTAATCTTCATCTTTAAATACCTTAAATATATGTTGGATATACAAAGTCTTAAGATACTTTATCAAACCCTTGTGGAGCCACACTTAACATATGGCATTCTCTTATGGGAAAAGTCATCCAAAATATACCTGCAAAAAATTGAAATTATACAAAAAAGGATCTTAAAAGTAATTTATGGTAAAAGTAATACTTACTCTAATGAACAATTGTTCACTGACTCACAAGTTATGGATATTAAACAACTATTTTTCCATGCGTTATGCATTAAACAATACTTTGATATCGAAAATACGCTAACTCATGGATATCAAACGCACAGAAGACAGGAATTAGTATCTACTAAGCCAAATAAAGCCATAGGTCAACGGACGCTTTCTTTTCTCTGTCCTAAAGCATAGAATTTTCTTCCTGAAACAATAAAAAAGATTAATAACATTAAGAAATATAAAAAAGAATGTGGATGATACTCGTTGCAAAACAGAGATAAAATACATGAATTTTTCAAAACGATATTTTAATACTTACCACAGAAGCTTTAGAATTCTGAGAATCACCTTTTGCTTCAAAAAATTGTTACTCACGATTTATTATTTAAAATCTTATTTAGTTCAGTATTTCAATGTGGATTGTATATATTTAGATTCAAGTATTTAACATTAGGTAGCTATCAAATTATTATATGAACAAGTGCATTAATTATATTTAATATGTATATACCACATTCAAGCATTGGATGCAATGCTTAAGCGGATCATCATATTTATTTGTTATAACGACATGTATCTATTCGATGTATCTATTAGCAAATAAATATTAGTATTATTATTATTATTATCATGCAGTCCTGTGATACCCTTGAACGAGGTGCCCTTGATAATTATATTACCCTCACTATCAAGTTTCATAGGTTGATTAACCATGAACCATTCGTCTAAAGTTGAATTATATTGAAAACCCATTTTATCATCGCATCACTTGACATCATCATCCAATAGAAATCCTTTCAAGTGAAAACGTGCTAATGTGGGGTATTGTTGCAGAAACTATTCTGTAGCCGCTGAATTATTCTTCTTAAGTTTTCTGAATTCTTCACGAATCTGATCGATAGTAGGTTCTGAGGCAAACACATCCTCTTCAGTATCTGGGGGATTATATACGAATTCATCTCCTTCAGTTAGAATGTTTGTATATTCTCCATTTGTGTTGCTATAGAATCAACACTCTTAGGCTTAATCAACGAATTTTGTTTGATCATTTCAGCATTTTTCGCAATTTCCTGCAGAGGTTTGGATACGTTCTTGAACATATTATCTTAAATTGTATCATTTTCAGCTTTAATCAATTTCACAGCCTTTTATTTTTCTTCATCACAACGTTTGCTAACTCACAAATTTTGTTCTTCAATTGTTGTTCTGCTTTTAACTTGTTAGAGACATCCACGTCCATGCTGAGTGGTTCGTTTGTTTCAAATGAAAGTATATCAAAATATTAGATGTACATATAACTATCAAAACTTTTACGATAACACCCTTTGTTTATATCACAATCTTTGCTACTTATCCTAATTATGCCACTAATGGTGTCTCTGTCACTCTGGGGCACTGGGTTATTTACACTGGGAATAGAAGTCTCTGCCTTCGGGGAGGGGCTGATGTTGAAGAGAAGACGGCCGGGGGTTGGAGGCATCTCGCTGGGCAACGGGGAATAATACAATTGGAGAATCGGGCTCGTGTCCGGTGTATGTCCGAATAGCTCCAGATACTTCCGACCCAGCTGAAGAGCGGCCTCGGCATCGTCTCCGGGAGTACGGGGAACTTCAGGGGTACGAATCTGCGGGCTGGACGTCATACCTGAAGGAATAAAAAAAATTAGTTCTTAGTTATTGTCCGCAAATCCTTGACATGGACTCGAAGAGGTGGACGCCCTCTTCCATTGTCAAGGAGGACTACTACCGGAGACAGGATCTTCTTCACACGGTATGGGCCTGCGAACTTGGGGGCTAGTTTTGCCGCGAATCCTTGCACCCCTGACGACAGTGGATGTTCCCTCTTCATGACCTCATCTCCTACGCGCGGTATCCAATCCCTACGTCTCAAATTATAGTGATGGCTCTGGACATTATAGGCCCTATTCAACTTAAGTTTCACAAAACTCATCACGTCTTGTAAGCCAGTCAAATACTCTGCATGTACGGCGGGTTCGAAATTTTCTTTGCAAGCGTCGGGTTGTCCTTGAGCTTCTCGAAACAGCGTGCGTGGTTGTTCCAGCTCTCTCCCATAATTTAAGAAGGCCGGGGTGAAACCAGTGGAGTCATGACGGGCGGTATTGAGGGCAAACATCAATTCGGGTAGACTCACATCCCATTTTCGGTGATCGACTTCGCAGATTTGAGCGACCATGGTTTTGATAACTTTATTAACCCTCTCTACGGGATTCGCTTGCGGTGTATACGGAGGGGTCAGTTTGTGCCGTATGCCAATTTCCGTTAGAAAACTTTTGAATTGGTTGGCTATAAACTGAGAGCCATTATCACTGATCAGAACTCGAGGACATCCAAATCGCATCAATATTCTTTCCTGGAAAATTCGAAGAACCGTTGCGGTATTGGCTTTCCGAATGGCTTGACATTCTACCCATTTCGTCATTTTGTCCTGAAACACTAGTAAATAATTATTAGCTTTCGATGAGCGTGGTAAGGGTCCCACCAAGTCTACACTCACGACTTCCCAGGGCTGTGACACTTGACTTTGCTGCATTAGTCCTGCCGGTTGTTGTTGCGAGGCTTTATGTTTCAAACATTGGGGACAATTACGAACATATTGTGAGATTTCTCTAAACATCCCTGGCCAGAAATATTTTCGGGCCACTCGGGCAATTGTTTTCGTAATGCCCATATGTCCCGCGGTGCTTTCGTCATGACATTCATTTAAAATTCTAGGCCGCTCTTGTTTGGAAACGCATAATTTCCACGGTTCGGATTGAGCTCCTTCGGTGTAATCATTTGCCTCATGAAAATATCGGTACAAACCATTATTCTCTATACGGTAATCTGACCATTGTTCGGGTTTTTCCGAAACTTCTTTCATTTTCTTGTTCAACCACGGGTCGACACTTTCCTCCTGTACAACGGCAATTTCTGCTTGCTCGTCTTCTGCGTCTAGGGGTGCTCTAGATAAGGTATCGGCCAATCGGTTGAGCACACCTTCTCGATATACTATATCGAAATCGTATTGTTGGAGTTCGATTACCCACCGAGCCAATCTCTGAGAAGGGTTTTTCAAATTGCGTAACCACTTTAACGCCCGGTGATCGGAGATAACGGTAAACCGATAACCCTCTAAATACATTCTCATCTTTCGTATTCCGAAAAGGATTGCCAGACACTCCTTCTCGGTGACAGAATAGTTTTTCTCCGATGGACTCAAAGTTCTGCTGGCGAACGCGATTATCTGCTCCTGACCACTTATTTTCTGAGTAAGGGCCACTCCCAAACCATAATCGGAGGCATCAGTCTGAAGGATAAATGGTTGCGAGAAGTCAGGGCAGGTTAGCACTGGAGCCTGTGTAAGTTTCTCTTTAATTTTCTGGAAAGCTTCCTCCTGTTCACCTAACCAAACAAACTTCATTTTCTTCCTTAACAGGCTGGTCAGTGGAGCCACAATCTTAGAAAAAGAGGGTATAAATCTTATATACCAAGATGCTACCCCTAAAAACCTCCGCAGTCCTCTTATATGCTCAGGAGGTTTCATCTGCAAGATGGCCTTTATTTTATCGGGGTCAGTCTTTATGCCTTCTTGACCTACCAGATGCCCCAGATATTTCAATTCTGGTTTGCAGAAATGGCATTTGTCAGGGTTAATCTGCAAATTAGCCAGTCTTAATCTAGCAAAGACCTTTCCCAAATGGGTCAGATGTTCCTCGAAGGTCTTGCTCACGACGATTATGTCATCGATATAGGGGTAGGCGTTAGGCTCCATATCGGGTCCAATGACTTTATTTAAAAGTCTTTGGAATGTCGCTGGTGCTGAATGTAAGCCGAAGGGCATCACCGTGAATTGATATAACCCTCGGGCTGGTACGGTAAAATCTGTAACCGGTTTACTATCTGGAGTGAGCGGTACTTGGCAATAACCCTGTTTCAAGTCTAAAGTGGATACATATCGAGCCTCTTTCAGTTTCTCCAATGTTGCCGTAATAAACGGCAAGGGATATGCATCTTTTTCAGATTGGTCATTGACTTTCCTAAAGTCTATGCAGAAACGGTATTTTCCTTCGTTCTTTTTGACAAGAACGACTGGCGAGCTCCACGGACTACTGGATGGTTCAATGATCCCTTCTTTCAACATTTTGTCCACCTCCTCATCCAGAACTTTTTGCATAGCAGGATTTTGAGGTCGGTATCGTTGTTTATTCGGAGTTATGTTCTTTAATTTAATTTGATGTTTTACCAAAGGAGTACATCCTTTAATACCCTCAAATTGTTTTAATTCTTTCTCCAAAAATCCCTGCAACCGTGCTTCCTGGATCGTCGCTAATCGAGTTATCGACTGTATGGGATCAACTTCTTCCCGCTCACTAGAGTCGAAAGTCCTAGGTTCGCTGAAGTTGATTGTCACTCTCCAGTGGCGAATCAAATCTATTCCAATAAGCATTTGCGATACCATACCGGGAAGTACTAAAAATTGACCTTCCTTATCCTGCGAGGCTGCGGTACATTTAATATAGTATCCTCTCTGTATATTAATAATAGTTCCATCCGCTAAGCTAGCCTTTTGACAAGTGCGGGTTTCCGGAATATTTAGTTCATTACAATAATCGGCGACGTCATCATTGATATAGGATTTAACCGATCCCGTATCAATTAAAGCGGAGAATTTCCTTGATCCGATTTTCACTTCTAAATGTATCCTCGGATCGGGCAACGCTTCGGCAAGCGTGGATACATTTCCGGTGACAGGCAACGGACTTATAACGTTCCGACGAAGCCTGCCTTGGCGTCGGACGTTCGGGCGTTTCCCGAAAATGCCTTCTGGCATCCACAATCCTTGGTTAACACGCCTTGTTTTCCGCATTGGGAACAGAATTTTCTAAAAGGACCCCTGCATTGGAACCGCCTGTGTCCTTTCCCTCCACATCTCCAACATATCTCCTGGGCCCTGGATCCCGTGGGAGAAAGAATCATGTTGATAGCTCGAGGTGGGTTGGTGTCTTTCGGTACCTTGGACGTCGCTTTAGTATGCACCAGTTCTTGCTCTACAATTTCATATTCCTCACATAATCGAATCAATTCGGCGAGAGAAGTAAAATCCCTGGGCCGTACATATTGTCTCACATCCGGGCGGAGATTTTTATAAATCCTTGATAATTCTTCGGTTTTCGACAATACTTGTCCACGCCTGCATAAAGTTTGCAGAGCAATCACGTAGTCCTTAGAGGACTCTTGCGGAGCCTGAACCCTTTTTATAATGGAATCCAGGATGTCTTGGCGATAGTTTGTCGGTAGAAAATACAATTCGAAATCGGTAATGAAGTCATCCCACGTGACCCATTGTCGGTTATTATTCCGGTACCACAATAAAGCTTGCCCTCTCAGCACTTCCGGTAATACATGAAGACAGTCTGTATCCTCAATTCCGTACGATTCTTTCAATTCGGAAAATCGTTCCAGGAATTCTAAACTATCCTTCTTTCCTTCAAAATGCAAACCCCATTTTCGCACCTGGTCCATGAGCTTAGATCGATCCCTGTTGTCAGGGGGGGATGGAGGGATTTGAGAAAATTCTCCTCCCGACGTGAGATCTCTTTCTTCATCTGCTGTTCTGGGATGAGTTCGGTAGTACTCCACCAATCGCTTTCTCATGTCATCTACTGTTCCCATCACGCTGAGTCCAACTTTGAACAGTTCTACTTCCAGTTCCTCCTTCCTTTTTGTGTAGATCCAAGATACTCTACTATCCCCTATGGATCTAGAACCACTTTCTTCCACACTCATTTTATAAGGCAAAGACACAAAATTAAAATTTCCAGTTTTTTTTTTTTCAAAGTTTTGTTGGTTTTTTTTTTCTTTCAAAGTCCCCCTTTTAGGGCAACTTACGGTCCCTGCTCGGGCGCCATTTTGTAACCAACTCCCGTCCAAATGACTAATTTTGGTGGAAGATTAGTTGTTCCCTAAGGTTACGGTACGGTCGTGTACCTTAGCAGACCTGCCTGGGTTTCTTACAAGTAAGAAGGTCAGAGTTCTTCTAGTTTAGTTTTGTGGTTGGTATTTGAGAGATGCTCTTCCTACAGAAGAATAATGTCTTTGCCTTGAATAAAATGATGACAAACCTTTGTAGCTATTTATTGACAGAAATAAATCATTAACTATTTACAATATTATATACAATTATCAACAATCAAAATATCTATACAGAGTGTTCATTGGAAATGACAACATTTATAAGACAGTGATATTCGGTCATCCCTATATGATATACGCTATTCGATTATTAAATCCAAATGATTCCGCGAAAGTTTTTTTATCAGGCTCACTAACAGCTGGTATCTCGATTAGGTCAATATACCCTAACACGATGTAAGAAATGAGAATATCAGATTGTACACGTCTTCCTGAATTCGACTCGGAAATCTGTTTACTTGAGAGGTGACCAAGCACCCGTGTACTACTGTGTTTCTCCTTATGACAATTTATTACGCCTCGGTTTATCTTTTGGATTAATAGAAATACGGAATCAGTGTTCGGAAGAACAAATTACTATTAAATTGTTCACGGGGAATCCCTAACTTGAAATGGAACTCAATCTCTTTACGGAAATTCTTAATTGTTAACTAAACTGGTATTCATCATTGAATTCATATGAAACGACTGTCAACACTGAATCGTCTCGTAGAATTTGATTGAAAATTAAAACAAAAATTGATTCTTCACGGAAAATATTATTAAATCATGAACGGAACAGCTCTTCTCAATATATTCAGGAAAAACAATCGTCAACACTTGACTGTTTTCTAGAATTATTGAAATAGACTCAGATTCAAATAGTGACGGAAAATAATAACTAATTATGAACAGTACGGCGCTTCCCTATCTATTCAGGAAAACAATCGTCAACACTTGACTGTTTTCTAGAATTATTGAAATAGACTCAGATTCAAATAGTGACGGAAAATAATAACTAATTATGAACAGTACGGCGCTTCCCTATCTATTCAGGAAAACAATCGTCAACACTTGACTGTTTTCTAGAATTATTGAAATAAACTCAGATTCAAATAGTGACGGAAAATAATAATTAATTATGAACAGTACGGCGTTTCCCAATATATTCAGGAAAACAATCGTCAACACTTGACTGTTTTCTAGAATTATCGAAATAAACTCAGATTCAAAAAGTGACGGAAAATAATAATTAATTATGAACAGTACGGCGTTTCCCAATATATTCAGGAAAAACAATCCTCAACACTGGACTGTTTTCTAGAATTATTGAAATGTAAATTCAGATTCAAATAGTGACGGAAAATAATAATTAATTATGAACAGTACGGCGTTTCCCAATATATTCAGGAAAAACAATCGTCAACACTGGACTCTTTTCTAGAATTATTGAAATGTAAATTCGGCAATTGAATCTTTACGGAAAAATTATTAGTTAGCAAAGTCGAGAATATACTTACTCTCCATTTATCGGATTAAATGGAAAAACTCTACTTTCGGTATCTCGGGTTTACTGCTTCAGCTACGGTGGTCTCCTCGCAAGTCATGTTTAGATGGGAGACCGGCCTCCTTTTATACTCTGAAGTTGACACGTCATGTCATTGAGAATGTCGCCGGAACGCGGACTCGCTTATCAGGAGCTACACTCTGCTGTCGGGTTTTTATACACGTAGTGTACCAAAGTTTGATTCCTTTATTTCGGTAGAGGTGACTTACTTGGGCAATAATATCAATTAGTAACGACGCTTCGTTACACACGTAAACCATGGTCGCAGGATTGAATCAGTTGCCGTCATCGGTTTGAAGCAGTAACGTCATCATCGTTTATAAACTATGATCACCGCATCTTCAATTCAATGAAACACCATTTACTCATCAAAATCATTATTCATTTGGTACCCATAAAGCTATGCTCAGGTGTTTTCCCCGATTTGCATGCACCATATTGATTTTTTCCCATGAAAAATATGGAAATCAACACTCAACATGTTAAGACCTTTCATTTGACACCCATAAAGCTATGATTGCATCAAAATTGTCTTTTTTCCCATTTATCTCATATTGAATGTTTCTCAGTGTAAATTATGAAATCCTTACTCTACTCGTCTAGACCTTTTATTTGATACCCATAACGCTATTTTTTCGGAAACAAATTTCAAATCCTTATCGTGGAAGATCGGTCAGGCTCATTACTTCATAATCAATATATTCTTGTTCAGGACGTTATTTAGATTCAGAATATGCAATAATCACCACTTCCGGTGTGAATGAGTGTCGACTATATAACAATTTTCTGGTTTCACTCTGATGATGATGATGATATCATCATTCCAAAAATAAAAAAATGTTATAATGTAATGTGTGTGCTATACAGTTCATAGTTATCCAGATTGGTCAGTTTCCTATAACAGGTTTGATCTGTTTGAAACAACAGACACCTGTATCTGTTCGTACTGCTCTGTCAACAGATGTCGCTAACAGATCTGTTTGAGACATCAGATCAGTTGATAACACTGTTCTGCTACCAGAGGGCGCTACTGTTCCCTGAACAACCGTTGTCCACAGATTGCGCTACTGTTATCTCTGTCATAGGGCAACAGCCACCCACCATCTTCCATCACCATCCAATCTCTCTCTTATCACAACCAACAACCACAACAAGCCACAGCCATCCACATACAAGTCCAACACCCAATCACACACAAGCCACGCCCTCCACCAAACCTACTACAATCACAGCCAACTCCTTATCTCTTTAATGGCGGCTCATCTCAGCAATGGCGGACCACTCAGGGTGGGAAGGTGGCTAATTATATCTACTATAGACAATGTTGTATTTTCAGACTGTGCATTGCATAAACGTAATAAACGTTATCATCTATGTACTGCATTGAAGCATAAGATTATTTGCATAACACCAGTCTCTCACAATACCAATCAGGATTCCTGCCAATTTTCTTGTAAATAATACGGCACCATGTTTGTCGTACTACGCCTTAAATTAACTGCTATACACGAGATTTGTGAATATTATACACTTTCTTATAGGCTTATAACCTAAAGTGCTCATTGGTCAATAATATGGCACAATAATATAAAATCTGAACTTAGACAACCTAATAACAATTGATTGGTTACACTGAGCATTTCAGATTTTAGTTACAAACAAGTCCAAGTTATTATAAACAGAGGGAGCAATTAAAATTGAAATTTCTATGTACACACCTAGTGAAGATTCCATTAGATATAAAGAGCTCTTTCTAATACTAATATTGGAATTTTTTATTTGTTTTCTCGATGGGGTATTTTTTTCAATGCTCTATTAAAGGAGAGCATACTTTTTGTTCAACGTTCACAAATTAACTAAAACACTTGTGATATGTTTGAGGCTGAATTATTTATATTCCTTAAACATTAATAAAATATAAAAACTGCAATATACTTTCAATTGATCAACGAAATTCAAACTAATCCCCTATCATTTATCAAATTTTCACTTACAAATTTGAATAACTCTAATCTATGGAGCTCTCTACCTACCAATTAGGTTGATTCTGGTTGTAAGAATGAGATTCTAACCATAATCTAATAAATGAACATTTATAATTAGATTTTTCCATTTTTTATACGAGGAACACGAATATTGTTACCCAACGTATTAAGAGCAGATCATTTTGCGTAGGTGGTTTTACATTCACTATATGACTTATGAACGTTGTTACATCAACAATAAGTAAAACTTCACCTATCCCAATCTTCTTCATGAATTGGACGATACATTTATCAATAATACTTATATATAAAACAATTCAATGGTGGAAGCCGTTACCTTGTAATACTTTATCATATTGTTATAACAACATGAAATAAAAACACTTGTTTTTCATCATATGTATTATAGAAACACAATCATGACTAGTTTCAATAGTAGCTTGTTATCTTTAAACGATACAAATGTATGAGAAATTATTTATGGTACAATATTAGACACAGCTAACGAGCGGGGTTCCGGTTGGGGAAATACATTGCTGAAATAATATGACTGACTGCTCATCTTTCTCTAATCATATTTTAGACACAGGACACACTTTTCCAAATTTAGATGGAGTTAAAATTTTGCATAATCAGAGTAGAGGTTTTCAATTAAACACCCCAGAATCAATAGAAATTATCAAAAATAATGCCAATAATATTTTAAACGTTCAATTAGACGTGTACTACAGCATTCTGTTTGATGCTTTGATAACGTACTATATCCCATAATCCTCTCAGACCTTATAAGGATATTAACTCTACTTCATTATCCAATTTCAATTATGTTATTCTAACAATGTATTTTCCCAACCAAAACCCCGCTCGTTATCTGTGTCTTATATTGTACCATAAATAGCTTAAGATTGTTAATTTTTTCATACATTTGTATCGTTTGGAGATGACACGCTAGAAACTATAGTCACGATTGTGTTTCTATGATATATGTGATGAAAAACAAGTGTTTTTATTTTATTCTGCTTTATTAATATTCATATATTTTGTGAAAACTACTTTCAAGCACTTTTGATTAAGATTCGATCTGTCCATTTACCAGCATCAAATCTCAAAAAATCAGTATTGGAAAGAGATTAAAGCTTTTTCATGTTATCTTGTGTTATAATGTTGTCATTATGGACTTTATAATTTATAAGTAGTCAATTTTATCACTGAATTCCACTACTTGTTCCTTGAGTTAAGCAATTTACTGTAGGGAAAATAGCTGCTATGAAGAAGTAAAAAAGGATGAATGGAACATAGTCCTTTTTATTTTATTATCTCTATTTAATTATATAAACTAACATATTCAACATACTCAAAAATAGACCTTATCAACAATCATGATTAAATGATATAATATGGTAGATGTTACCTTAAAGTACTTACTTGAAGAGAATGGAGTTTATAGCAATACTGAAAGAATATTGCATTCAAATTAAACCTCAAAAAATTATAACATAAAATCCAATATGGGTTCATAAAAACTGAGCGATCTCAATACGTAAATCTGGCCTCCGCGTAAATATTGGTTTAAATCGGGTTTTTAATTTGAACTGAAATATTTTTTTTTCAGTTTCATTGAACATTCCCAAAGATGTGAACTTTCGTTTATCAATATACACAACAAAAAAAACTGAGACTTCTCATAAATTCATAATTTTTTTTCAATTTCTTTTTGCGTAAGGACCCATTCAGTTTGACTGTAAGAATGGAACATTTCTAAAGATGTGAGCTTTCATTTATCAATATACACAATAGGGCACGAACGACATAGCATACTTAGGGGAAATGAAAACTGAGACAACTTATAAATTTATAATTTTTTTCAATTTTCAATTTCTTTTTGCTTAAGGACCCATTCAGCTTCACTGCAAGGATGAAACATTTCTGAAGATGTAAACGTTCATTTGCAACTACTATACACAATACGGGACAAACAAGATAGCACACTTAGAAAAAATAAAAACTGAGACTTCTCACATTTTAAATTTATTTTTGCATTAGGACCCATTTAGCTTCTCTGTGCAATGATGAAACTTCCACTGTACATTCCTGAAGGTGTGAGCTTTCGTATGTCACTATTCCGTAGAATATAAAATGATTTCCTCAAATGTCGAGAAATATAGGTCTTCAACAACTTCCTATTCCAATTCGTACATGTATTGTTTAAATTTTGACAACGCTCATTGAGCAATGATTTATCAATTTCCGGATTGACATAAAAATCCACATCCACATTTTGAAGGAAATGGTTAGTATCTACAGTGCTTATCTTACCCTGAAATTTTGAAAATTACTTAAAATTCGCAATTAAGGTAAGGTAATAGTCTCATAGTATTGATAAATACTTCTGAAAGAGCTTCATCTGAACAATCACTAAGGTAGTATCTTAGATAAGTTGTCAGTAGATTTTAGAACTCTCTTTTAAATTATTCTAATGAGCAGCACGCAACACACAGAAAAAATATGTACACCTTATGTCAACGTCAAAAGCGGTTGCAAAAACGGTGAGCTCATGATACAAGGATAACGCGGTCCATGGTTTCTCTTCCATGTCTTTTACTTCGTCGATGCCATAAATTCTATGGTCGGTGCAATAAATAAGCCGACTGTAAGTAATACGAATATGAATGCGCCTGAGTATACAGCAAAGTATGCTCAGGCGCATTCGCATCGCATCAGCGTTGTATGGATGCTGTCGTTGGTTCCAAAGAAAACCTGAAGATGATTATTGACTCCAATAGGGTGACGTCACTACCAATTACACTGTCGTACCTTCGACTATCGTAGGGCGTAGATTCATTATTCGTATTTTGAAACTTCCTCAAATTGGTCCATATTTCTATTTATATAAGGATCATCATAAAATCATATAACATAGGTACTTTGAGTCGTACGTAACTCTGAGTAGATATTTATTCGACAAGTTTGATTACTGAATAATCTCAGAACTGAATAATTTACTTTTATTTTGACATGAAAATTGTCAAGTTTTAGTTGTTAATGTTATTAATTAACAGTTTTGAGAAATATTGGAGCAAACATATCTCAACACATCCCCAGATATTTCAGGTGTACCACCTTCGATAAATGGCTATATTTGAGTTTCCAAATCTACTGAAATTCTTATGACAGGGAGTGGTGTGATGACATCCTTGTATGAATTAATTTGCATATTGAGAGTAGATTTGCAATGGTCAAATGCCCTGCACATGTACATTTGCAGTATTGCTCATGATAACCTACTCTGTAAAGTACGAGTGTGCAATTGATAAAAACATTTTTATTCTTGTGTATCCAAAAAATGAATAAAAAGAGGAATGAGAAATCTCTGTTTTATTCTTTTTCTAAGTATGCTATCTCGTTTGTGCCGCATTGTGTTTAGTGACAAATGAAAGCTCACACCTTCAGAAATGTACACTGAAAGTTTCATTATTGCACAGAGCGGCTGAATGGGTCCTTACGCTAGGAGAAATTAAAAAAAGATTTATGGGAATTTTCCGGTAACCGATTGTCTGCTTTGGCATACAACACTTCATATTCGTGCAAGTAATTGATTTCCAGAAGAAATTGAAAGGTGCAAACTAGCACAATTATCCCTTTGACATTGGCGGTGTTCGATAGTGATTTGCACGTTTTTTATATTTTTACCAAAGAAAATATAACAATTTTCACAATAATTAGTTATTGGATGTGTCCCTGTCGATAAAAAACATGCAAACTTGATACAAGGGTGGAAAGGTTGATTTTCTTTTGTCAGTTTGCACGTAGGTATTTGCAAATTTTGCCAAAGAGTTATAATTATTTATTGTTTATTTTTTGCGATTTCGTGCAGTTCCTATTTTTCTGAAATCAAACGTGGATCCCAAGTTTCGGATTGTTTGTAATTATAGTCAATTACTCAATTTCCAGCTCCATTGATTGACCTGATATGCGAACGGTTTTTTTTTTAGGAATTAATACCAGATAATAAAGAACATAACAGCATTTGGTATGTGGTAATACGGGCCTTTATAAATAACGTGATCTTGTGACTAGAGGACGTGAATATGCGGTGGCTCCTTTGATAAAGCTCTAGAAAGAGAGCATTGTGTTGGAAAAAGGAACTAGACTTACGATGAAAAGAAAAAACTTAGGCCCAATGTATCCAGGAAAAAAATCTATCAAAGTTATACCAGCAAGTATCTACATTTCATCTTCATCTAAAATGTTGAAAAAATATTGTAGGATGAATTGAATAACCCAGTGAATTTAATTAACTTTAATGAAATGATATTATTATATTAACACTTTGTTTATATCCAATTTATGCAATATAGATATTTAACTAGATAATCACACTAATAACTATCTCGATAAAAGAGTCAAATGTTCGCAGCGGGAAAACGTCTTTTTCCCCGTCTGTCGTCTTCGTCGTTCCCTTCTTCACTATCCGCACAAGTGTTACTACCCTGCCTTCTAGGATGGTACCTGCTCCTTCTTAGGTCCTGCTGGAGGGTTGTTGCCAGATCGGGCAATTCCCACAATATGAACATTCAAAAACCGTGAAACTTCAGCATTTTTGCTAAACAGCAACTATTATGAGTTTATTTTATTTTAATATCGATTAGTTCACGTTTTATATAGTGTACCGGAACGATTGTCGTGAACTCGTCAATATATTTTCGTGGAAATTTTTTTTAAAGTCTTGGATTATTTCCAAGTGAAGACTAACCCCATTAAGAATAATTTTTACTTGAATTAAATTGCATAAGAGAATTGATGTTGTAATTTATACTACAACCCACACGAGCGCAGCAGAACTGATAATTATGTATCCAATAAACAGTAATTGAATACTTACTTTATGATAATCCCAAACAATATTTACTGCACGCTTAAGTCAAAAGACAGCTCTGTATATGCTTGTACCACATCTACAAAATGGCGATTCAAAAATAAATCACTCAAACTACCATGTGCTATTGTGGGATTAAACACAAAGGGAACAAAGAAATATTATCTCTATAATCTGCCCACGTCCCGCTAGATTGTCAACATACAAAAATTACAACAATTAATGCAGTGATGGAAACGATTATCTCTGAATTATGCTAAATACAAATTGATTGGGTGGAACCCTAGATAAGTCGAGCAACACTTCCATTGAAATGTAATTACATTCAGACACCGAACATCCAGTAGTCCAATTACAAAACCAAATCAAGTTATATAGTGCCTGATGTAAATTATAATTCAATAGCAAAAATTAAGAAAGTGGATGCAAAACCAAAGATTGATAGAATCTTGACTTACCTAGTTTGAGGTTCACACGACAATGACCCTTTTCGACTTCCGTTCTCAGACCTACCCCACCTCGCGATACTCGCGCTACCGGACCTGCGGCAACTAATTTCAATAGTCGATGTTATTGAACGCACAGGTGTCTCTGAGATATCATCGGACAAGTTTCCTAACCGGAAAGAAATCTTAAACTGTTCATTACAGTGTTCTTCAAATCACGTAACGGCGAACCCGTTACAATTGTCTGATACGATTTTTTCCGGTATGCCATAAAAACTAAAGTATTGTATTAGAGCATTGCATATTTCTATCGCACATTTTGATTGAATTTTGAATGCTCGTCCTAATTTAGAAAATTTGTCGAAAATAGTTAGATAATTTTGACCGTCAAATTTAAATACATCTATATGAAGGATTTGAAAGGGTCTCGCTGGAGTTTCAGTCATAGCTATAGGAAAATATGATTTGTCTCTAGCATATTTCGCTATTTGGCGAAGGTGGCATGAATTTATACAATTCGTAACGTCAGTTTTCATCATAGGCCAATAATAATTTCTTCGGAGATGTTCGTATGTCTCTTGTATACCACGATGGTTGTATTGCCTTCGTGTTGGAATTTTATCAACATTATTTGTTCATCTCTTCTCTTATTGAATTAACCATTCTTGTGCATTTGATTAATTTAACACCTTTTCCACAAAAATGATTTCGATGTACGTTGTTAAATTCTAGGTATTGTGAGTTGTCTTTAAAATATAGGTAAAAGGTTTTGTCGGGCATTGTAAAGTCACGTAATAGTTCCACAATAAGTTCGCAATTATACTTAGGTATTTTAACTTCCAAGATTTTATGTTTTTGAAAATCATTTCGCTTCGTTTCTAGTTTGTTGTGAACGTTAGGGGTTATGATATTCTGATTGAATTTATTATTAATAGGATTTCTATGTCTGAATTTGCGGAGTCGTTAAAGTCCGAATGAATTGTGTTAATTGTTTCACTTAACTCTTTTCTTGGAGCATTTGGGGGAATTAATTGAATGTCTTGTAGAATTTTCATTTTATTCTTGGATTGTGTTTGATTACTAGAAGGAGGGCGTGAACTGTGAACATTAGATTCCGATTGCAATTCTTGTAGGATTTTTCCTATATCTGATTTTGGGGTATCTAAATTTTGGTTGTCATTAGTTTGGTTCATTTCTTCTTCAAGTGATAACAAGAAATCTACAATTTCTTGGTCAGAATCTCCGGGTTCATTAAATATACTAGAATTATCTATGGCATTAATATGAATTCGGGAAAGTGTGTCGGCGTTCGCATTTTGTTTTCCAGCTTTATGTACAATGCTGTAATCAAATTCCTCGAGTTTTAGTCTCCAACGTATTAACACGCTATTGGGTTCTTTTAAATTGAAGAGCCATTGTAGTGGACGGTGATCAGTGTAGATAGTAAATTTTCTTCCATAAATATATGAACGAAAGTATTTACAGGCCCATACTATTGCAAGTAGTTCTTTTTCGATTGTTGAATATCGAGTTTCGCTTTCGTTTAAAGTTCTAGAACTACTGGTAGGTCATTTGGTACATTACCTTGCGATAACACGGCTTCAATCGCAAATTTGCTGGCGTCTGTAGTCAGGTTAAAGGGCTCATCAAAATTGGGGTATTGCAGTATTGGTGAATTTATTAATGGATGTTTGCAGTTTTGAAAAGATTCTAGAAATTCTTCAGAGTGTATAACTTTTGTATTCTTTTTTAGACAGCGGGTCATTGGTTTCGTAATTTGGACAAAATCTTTTATAAAACGTCTATAGTAACCTAGTAAACCGAGGAAACTTTTTATTTCCTTTTGTATGTTGGGAATTGGGAAGTGCTTCACGGCATTGATCTTGTCGGGGTTAGGTTTTACTCCCTGGGGTGTTATGATATGGCCTAAGTATTGAACCTCCTTCTTTAGAAATTCCGATTTGTCCAATTGAATTTTTAAGTTGGATTCTCGAAGTCGATCAAATATTCTTCTAAGACCTATTAAATGTTCCTGAAGGGAAACTGAAAATATTATAATGTCGTCGAGGTATACCAGGCATGTTTCATGTTGTAAACCGCGAAGGATATTATCCATCACGCGTTGAAATGTCGCCGGTGCATTCTTTAGCCCAAATGGCATTCTTCTAAACTCAAAATGACCGCCTTGTGTAGAAAATGCTGTTTTAGGGATATCATTCGGGTCTACTTCTATCTGATGATATCCAGACGCTAAGTCTAGTGAGTAAACTGGATAGATTTGCTTAATTTATCTAGGATGTCCGTAATGTTAGGGAGGGATAGCGATCGTCCACGGTTTTCTCATTCAAAAGTCTGTAATCAATTACCAATCGCCACTTCTCTTCTCCGGAAGCATCAAGCTTCTTAGGGACAATCCATATTGGACTCGAGTAAGCTGAATTAGAGTGCTGGATTATTCCCTGTTCTAACATTGTTTCAATTTGTGATTTTACTTCTTGTCGATGTATTTCGGGGTAACGGTAACTTTTTGTATAATCGGGTTCTCATTTACTGTATTTATTTTATGAGTTACTTTACTAGTGAAACTTAAAGGGGTACCCTCGCAATAAAATATATCCCTATATTCTAAACATAGTTTCCTTATTGCTTCGTTTTCCTCTCGGTTACAGTGACCTAAACGCAAATTTTTAAGATTAGCTTTCAATTTGTTATCGTGTGAGGTGTTTGAAGGACATTCATCTACTTCCATTTTTTCTATAAAATTTATCTCTGCTGTATTTATTGCTTCTACTTCCAGTGATTCAAAAATAGTAATTTCGACTGGGTTTTCTTTTGAGTTTGTGATCATGGTGTACGCGAAATTGTCCTTGACGTTTACTTTAGAGTTTGGAATTTCGATACCGTTTCCGAGATTCGTGTAATCAAGAATTGCTATGCCCGTTTCCATATTTACTGGTATTTCTGAAACATATTGCATTCGAGGTGGTATGATAAGTGAATTAAATTTAGTACGATATTGTGTATTTACGGGTTCATTTATTATATCGGGTATTTTCGTTTCTTTATAGATCATTTGAATTCGAGTATGCGGAGTAATCATTTGTTTTGAACTGAAGTTTAATTGTTTTAAAATATCTGCACCTATTAGACCATGATATTTATAGGAAAAGTTGAATATGTGGAATTTGATGCATTGATTTGTATTAAATGTACTGAATGCTGGGATTTTCATTACTTTATTATGATGTGATAGACCATGAGCAGTTTGAATGTAGAAATCTTCTTCTGTTATGAAATTTTAGAAATGTTTATTAGCTAAATTTGGGCACATTAATGATCGTGAACTTCCTGTATCTATTAAGAAATAGCCATTTATCTCTGGTATATGAATGTATGGTAAATCTATTCTGTAATTATTAACATTTATTACCTCTGATCGATTTGATTCGGGACTACCTGAAATTTTACGTCTTGTTCGAATAATTCGGATTGAATGTCGTTTGATGAGTATACATTATCAGCTTCATAATTATTCTGTTCTAGTTGATAATCATATGAATTTGTGTGAGGGACATTAAATTCTTCTTCATAAGAAGTCAGCTGGTACATATCATCATTGTTTATACTAAGGTTATTTATGCAAGAATCATTTACACAGAGTTCATTTGTATCAGGTTACATTCCAAAGTCGGATTCTATCTGATAGTTTTCAGCAGTATTCCTCACTTGTTGATTAAATAATTCGTTGGATACAAAATTTGTTGATTTTGGTTGTGTTCTTGTATTACTCGATGAAGTATCCATCGGTTCTTGGCGGTAGTGTTGAGGCTTTCGAGCGTTTGCATTATTTGAATTTTGAACAAATTTAGTGCGTTGGTTTGAAAATTGCGGATATATAATAATATAATAATAATTACATTTATTTGGAAAAACACGTTTTGATAGTACATCATTTAGAACTAAAATAATAACATTATGATTCATCACCTAGTTCTTCACACCAAATTCTGAACTGATCCTGTAATCAGAGAATACTCCATTATACGGTCGTTTATCATGATGCAATAAGCTCGGGTGTTCTTAGGGAAATTCAGGATACTTTCCATCTCTAGTTTGACGTCAACTGTTGATGACTTTATAGCATTGTTTTGTTTTGAACAATCAATCAAAAAAATAGCTTTATTCTTGAATGCTATATAATCTAACGTCGGCTCGCTTATTATTTTATTTGAAAATGATTTCTGGAATCCAAGTATAATTTTACATTTAGCAAGTTTATATGATCGAAATATGTACTTTGCTTAACAGGATTATTTTTACGATCAGTTTGGAAAGCTAGAATCACATATCTGGGACGTTCCAAATTCATTGATGTTTTAACAGCTTAATTGTCACGAGTGCTCTCCTTCATTAATGGACTTTCATGCAGATCCCAACTACGGAATGGAATCAAAATAGGCCTCTCAGCACTCAAATTCCCCCACATTTGAAATTTAACTTGATCATTCGGAAACACATGTCGCACTTCTAATGCTATTGTTTTCACATTTATTTTGGCCCTTTTCGTACCTGTGCTATTAGTATAACAATCGTTATCGGTTCGAAACCTTATCAAGCACAGCTTATTCTAACAACTCAAAACTTTGTTATGGTCAATGAATAGGCCTTGTAGAAAATTCAAAGGTATCTATAAATTGTAGACTGAACTCATTGCATCGTTATATGATCATCCAGAAATAGCCAGAGGTATAGACTCATGTTCGGCATATGTTAGAAAAGCTCTGATGGTGCTGACAATACCAGGATCACGTACTTTGTCTATCTCTTTTCGATTCAATCCATAACTGATATATTCGAAGAGAAACGCTCCGAAATCATTGGTTAGGGACCATTCACCATCACCACTTGCTTCTGGCTGGAATTCTCCCTCGATGAATAAAGCAGACGAGGCCAAATCTACCAATACATCTTGTTGATTGATTAATATCTCAATTTCATCGCTGTTGCCAAAAGATGTTGTGTGTGGATAGTAGGTATGAGTTTCTTCTCGGATGATGTCTTCATTGAAGTTTGGCTCGTTGAATATTTGAAGTTTTTCTGACATTGTAACCAAGGAACTTCAAAAAATTTATATTTTCCAATGATAGTGCAGAAGCAGCAACCTTCTCCCTTGAACTCGTTGTAGATAATGACTGATGGTCAATATGAGGATGTCTTCTATTGCTGAAATCCAAACCCATGTCCTCAAGTGACGTCGACCGCAACCTTCTCAGATGAATTCTTTTCATATAATGAATGCTGATGAGTATTGGATCATTATTTAATGTTGGAAGCCATAATCTCTAGCGGTCTTTTTCAACTCCAACCGTATAATGTTTTCTTCCCCACGAAAATTTACCCGTTTCCAGTTCTGATCTAAAATATTCAGTGTGATGTTTTAGAAGGACGTCTTGTTGATGATTAGTAGATAAATAATATTCTTCGGCTCTATATTAATGAAAATCCAGGTGGTACAAGAGGTGAAAACTCATATATCATATGAGCTAACTTATTGTTATAATATGCTCCTGCGGTTAAGTTACACTCCACTCTAATAGTTTGAACTTTGATTATGTTTTTAGGTCTATGAGATACATGTAGCTCACGAGATGTCAATTTCTTCTTGCTGAATCCCAACAGTTGGCTTATACTATCATGAGGTATGAAATTCACTTCAAAATCACTCTTCAGCTCTGTGTCTAAAGTGTTGTTGTTAGATTTCATTGATAATTTTCGGTCATGTTCTTCTTGCTCCACTCCTATCCCACAAACTGCACTTTGTATGAAATCCTCGATGTCTGTCAACTCGTAGGACCCCGTAGGTATAATTACTACTTCTTCCTCACCCTTCACATTTTTATAATAAAATTTATTGAAACCTTCTTCAATGTTTGAGATGCTATTGTACGTATGCAAACCAACAAGTGCGATAGAATAATACGAATGAGGATCTAGTTCTATAGGTGGGTGAAAATCTACAGATAAGCGAGAGCTCTTACCCGTGATAGTGAACGTCTGAGACATGATTGATGAAAACTTTATCAACAATCTATTCATATACTAATGAATACAGTTTTAGTTGCTCACAACTGAAAAGTTATAGAGAAATTCCAAACATAACTGTCCACAATTATAAGTGTTATATTGCTGATAATTGTCGTGATTGAATAATATCTTACACTTTTTGAAATAATTCACTAGTTCGTGAGGTGGACGTAAATTGCCAAAACTATAATAATATAAAACTGTATCACCGACTTTATTAAACCCAACCCAGTGAGTGCCTCCATTGTCCGAGCTATCTAAATTAACTATTCCACGCTCGTTTTCCCATGGTCCGTTGGATGGCAATTCATTCCGCATAAATACTTATCTTAAATGAGGAATTTTCAGAGCTTCTGCTAGTTTCCGTAGATCGAGATCGGTTAGAGGTCTCCTGGGTAGGTTTACTGACAGTTTTTTGGATGTTTATTCAAATATAGACCAAGACCTTTGCGATACTTTTTCAAATATAGACCAGATCCTTGTTTCCCCAAAGCTATAGCTTCCATTGTTTTATTAAGTCTTTTAGTTTCCTCCAAGGTTTTCCGAGCTGCTTTGCTGTCGTTGACGGCCTTAGCGATGCCTGCACCACGTCCCGCTAATGCTCCAGCAGCTGATAAGCCGGCAAACAGAGGTATTAAAAATCCTCCATTCTTTGGAATAGGAATTACTCTTGGTAACATTTTTCCGACCACCTGCTTTTTTGAATCGTTTTCGTGCAATTTTCAAAGCTGTTTGAGATGTTCTCTCCAGATTGGATGAGTCAAACTTATTCTTCATAACTTTTCTCACCCCATCGAAAATTGCACTCCCGAACCCAACCTTCTTTCTCACACCCATCCCCAATTTACTCTTTGCCTTCATAATTTTATTCACGCCGAAAGCGGCAATCCTCTCTCCATATTCTGTGTCTTTAGATTTGACACGTTGCCAAGCAGCGTTCTCTAATATTTTATCCGCCTAGTGACGTCCTTCGAAACTAGCGTTTCGCAGATATGAAATATCGTGTTGGCGGCAAGCTTTATCGAGTGGATTGATACCTGGATTTCCTCTTCTCAACCGTTCTTCTAATTTTATACAGGGACCACAGAATTGATAACCAGGAATTTGAAGTTCAAACGGGAGCTTGTTTATAAGCGTATTGAGAACACCTTCACCTACGTATGCTTCCATGCGGACTGATGAGAATTCAAGATTGCACCGTTATTTAACGAGGGGGGGGGAGGCAGAAAGACCAAAGATCTCAAAACAATATATTTTTATCAATTTCAAAATTTTCTCAATACAAAAGACTTAAGTATAATCTTAACAATATATGTTTTCAAATATTATAATCTTCACTTTTGATTCACCTTCATAGTCACGGAATTTTGTTCTATTATAATATACATACCCTCGAGTCAACAATATTCCAGCTTTCTGTTTGTTTCTAATAATCTCCAAAATGGTCAATGATGGGTTCATTGAACGAGATCCGAATCATCGATCCAACTGTTGTGATTATTATCTAGACCCCAACCATTTCACATACTGTTGACCTCTCCTCTTTCGTAATATTTTTTCGGCTGAATACATATCGGGTTGTTTTGTTTTCTGTAATTCCTTTTCGTAGAATCCTCCACTTATCGTTTTCCCCAACATTTCTTGCAAAATATATGTAACAGGAGCTGTTATGTGAACTCTCATAATTTTAAACAATTCCGTCGACCAATTGGGCTTATATCTTCTTTCAAATACATGTTTCGCCTGACTTATTCGCACCACATCTCCAAAGTTGTATTTGTGAGGTAGAGCTAACTTGATGTGTGAGTAGGATCGCTTCAATATCTCGCTCTCAATCTGTTTCGTCACTTTTATTGGAGCCATATTTATAGTACTATGTTTACGTTCATTACATTTTTCTGTGATTTCTTCAAGTATATCAAGCCATTTATATTTCCCGCTAAGACTGAATTGTTTGTAGAGCGTTTCCTTTAACGTTCGAATGACACATTCAGCAATGGCTGCTGTTTTCACACTATACGTATTATAATGATCGATATTATGTTTCTTCATTGGATCGTTGAAGTGTTTATTAAAGAATTCTTTTCCCTGATCACTTTACAGATTCCTAGGCTCACGATGTCCTTCTAACAATATAGAACTGACAGCTTTCCGAACCTCTTTGGCAGATTTCGTTTTCAACGGACGAGTCCACAGAAATTTCTAGAAACAATCGATCATAACCAAGATGTATTCGAATCCTCTATCTTCACGAGCGTAATTACCGATTTCAGCCAGATCCATTTGCCACAAATCTTCCAAACCTCTTACGATTGTTCTGCGCCGTTTGAAATTCTTCCTACTCGGCTTATGGAGCTCATGCACAACTTGTTCCCTACTCATCTTATCAATGCGGGAATCTAGTGTACAATTAATTTTTAGGGTACATTCAGAGTATTTCGAGTTATACGTTTTACAGAGGCCTGCTTTGTTGTTGTAGATGATGAGAGTCTCTTCTCAGAAGGTCATCCGTCGTTCTAACG
Organism: Endomychus coccineus; assembly: GCA_958510875.1. Taxonomy (NCBI): domain Eukaryota; kingdom Metazoa; phylum Arthropoda; class Insecta; order Coleoptera; family Endomychidae; genus Endomychus; species Endomychus coccineus. The sequence goes on along the minus strand of OY294067.1, from coordinate 175,142,893 downwards.
CCTCCACTTTACTAGTAATGTCATTTAGACGCATGTTCACTCTGTTAAATATGTTATTGATCTCTTTTAATTCATTTCTGTTTTCCCTCACACTATCACTGATTGTTTTATACTCTGATTTTATATAGGTCTCCATTCCATTATATTTATTCTGAATGTCCGTCAGATGTTTATCCATGGTGAGAATAACCTTCTCATTCGTTAATTCATGTTCATCCAGATCCTTGTTGATATCTTTGATCATATTATCAACCCTAACATTGAAGGTATCTTTGAGACTGGTTTCCGTTTTCAGTTTAAGTTTGTGTGTTAATTCATCAACATATACTTTATTTGCAACATCTCCATCATCATTCGGCGATTTTACGTTTTACAATCTACGATTTTCCATATCATAACTTCCATCGCTCGTTAGGGATAATCCTCGTCCCTGAACGTGTTTGAAATTATTATTAAATATATTTGTATCATATATCCACATGGAAGAGGAGGCTCTGCCAAACTTAACCATTGAAACCATCTTTATAACTGTGATGAATTTGTCTCACAAACAGCTTCTGTTCAATTACATCATGTAATAATCCGATGGATTTTTACTTTTTTTGTTTTTGAGGTCTTTGTATAATTTTGATTTAATTCAAATTGAAAGTTTTGTAAATTATCATATCTTGAACACGATATACCAGACAGACATAGCGACGGTAATCTGAGCCCTCGTTCCTGTATCAATGACCAGCCAGCCATGAACCATGCTTTACAAACGTAAGCACGGCACGAGTCAATGGTACTTTTTTTCCCTGAGTCAGGAAAAGTTTACGTGGAGTTGAACAGAGCGATTCTTGCGCACAGTGAGATTCCTATCGCTCTTGTAATAACTCATGGGCGTGTTTGATCCCGGGATACTAAATTGAACAGATTTTCTAAGCTATGCGCGTGTGGTGCCCCCCCCCGTTTCAATGATTTCATAAAAAACAATTACTTTGAGGAAAAAATACAGTTCTCAACCACCCACTCGAGTAGTTCTCCACCAGGTATTTGTCGGGAAGACCAGCTTGCTTCATGTATACGAGGATGCTCCATTGTTGCATTAAATCAAATCAATTAATATAATGTTTGTCCAAAATATACAAATCAAGTTCAAGAAATTTATAGATATTAAATTAACAATGCATCAAGGGTTATGCATCCCTAGGACTGAAGCAGCGCTGGACTTTTTCGCGTCTTCCGCGTCTCGCGTGAAGTGTTTGTTCCCTCATTTAAAATCATTTTGTGACAATTTCATACCAAATTTAATCCGATGTAAAAATCCTTTGTGCGTTATTTCTACAAGGGGTTCGAGAGGAAATGGTGTTATTAGACCAACAGGGTAAGTGAATTTTGATTGCCAAAGAACAACTGTTATATTGACTTCAACCTCTGAATCAACGATATAATATAATGTGGTTATTTAACCTTCAGATCATTATCCGCCCGCCAATATTTAATTTGTTAATATATATGTTTCCTGCCATTCAGGCTAAATAGTGATCAATTGTGATTCCGCTTATCGGAGATTACTTAGGGGAGATGATAAGGTAACATGTCGTTAGGTTTACCCCAGCTTACCAGAAAGGGAGGAATCCTTTAACTTTGAACATTATTTATCAATCATCGGCGTGATCGATCGCGAAATAAATCACTGTTCGGAGTTGTGCTAATTATTCTTCCATTAATTTCAACTCTCTAAAGAGAACATGGACAAGAACTCGCTCGCTGGCGAAGGGGGTAGAACTAGCGACATATATAATTTCCCAGGTTCCCACTTAGGGTCAACCTGAACTTGACATCTTTTAAATTCATGTATCATTCCCATTGCTAAATTTTGGTTTAATATTATGATCGTTTTGTTGAATTTTGATGTACTAAATTTTGTTAACTTTTATTCAATAATTTGATTTACGAGTTTAACTGGTAATTCCTAATCACCTCTCAGCGAATACGACCTTCAGACTTTACGCTTGAATATATATAAAGATAATATAAGTATAATTGATTGTACGAGGCGGTCCCTTGAAATAGACACAGGCATCGTAGTCAAAAACAGCTTCTAGGTGGGCTGAAATATACAGCTAGTGGTGGAAGCTTTAAGGAACCTCAAGGGTACACGGACCAACTGAGATCTCTGATACCCGAACAGGTTATAACGAATACGACCTTCAGACTTTACGCTTGAATATATATAAAGATAATATAAGTATAATTGATTGTACGAGGCGGTCCCTTGAAATAGACACAGGCATCGTAGTCAAAAACAGCTTCTAGGTGGGCTGAAATATACAGCTAGTGGTGGAAGCTTTAAGGAACCTCAAGGGTACACGGACCAACTGAGATCTCTGATACCCGAACAGGTTATAACAAACAAATTTTCAAATTCATATAACACGTGGATGAGGTATTAACGCTACCTGAAATAATACCCAGACGACTGTTACAAGTTCAAGTGTTACAAGCAGTGAGATAGGATTCTGAATCTATTCACTTATTTGGGAAATATTAAATCTGGAATAATTTCAGTCCAGATTTATTTATTTATTATAAAACAATACGCACGGCTGATCGTTACAAATGGTGCCAGCTAAGGGATTGTAAATTGAACGCGCAAATCCAGAAATTTGGGGATCCAGACATCAAATTCTACAAAAAAGAATTCACGCCGTTTAAATAAAAAGAAGTTATTAAAATAAGTTGTGTCATTCAAGCGTAAAATAATGAGTTACAGTTACAGTAGGTAAGGTATAGGTTCGAGGTATTCGAACGGAATGTTTTTTTCTCATCGTGTTCACCTACTAAAGATAAATTGAAATGGAATCATGGGATTTCGAATAATATAGAGATATTAGTAAACCTTTACTCGCCTATACAGTGGGCAACCAGTCCCTAAATTTTGAATGTACGAGCTTTATAAGTCTAGGTTTGTTATATCGGCTAATTAGTTAACGGATTACTAATTAGTAAATAATTAGGCGTATCGAGAATTGAAGAAATTAATAGTCACTTATTACACAATACATTGAGTAACCGAATGGAGAAAGTGATATTTACGATCGTAGAACCCACCCCCGTACCATTCCCGGGCTGATGGTAGAATTGGATGGTAACCGAATTCATGGCTGAGGGGTAAGAACCCCCCAAAAAGGATCGACTGAGCCAATGGGTTGTAGTATAGGAATCTTCCATCCCTATACGAGTTTACCTAGAATCCCGGAATCATAGAAGATGACCTTATTTATATTGAATGTTATGTAAGAATATGTTTAGATTTCGGATCTGGGCCACCAAGCATTACGTCAAAATAGTATACATATTAACTGGCACAGATACCTTGACATTCTAGGCTAGTTTAGTAGAACAACAACAATAAACAGTAATGACATAATTTATATAATTAGGTAGAGCATTAAGAATAAAAATAGTATATTCATACATCATTGATGCGGATGGATGGTATTGTGAATGATCCATACTTGTAATTATTGTAATGAGTATAGAGTAAGACATTGAGCTATAATGGCGTCGAACTCTAAGTTTGAGTAAAGTGTCACCCTTTTGTAAAGTGATGTGTTTCTATTCCCTATACCCTCACCAGGACCACGGCTCAGTTTAGGGCTAACCGCCCAACTTAAGATCTGATCCCCACATGGCGATCTCTTTTTTTCGTATGGAAAAAACAGAAACGAACCGCTCCCACATGGTTTTAACAGGAAGACGCTAAATTGATATTAACAATTTTGGAAGTCAAGATTCAAAATGGGAAACGCAAAATCATCAGAAGAGATGATCAACGTCCAGGCTGCAAACAGCGATGGGCTGAAAATGGGAATCAGGGACAAAGCAGGGATTTCTCTCTCTACAGCTGAGATACTGGGAATTATAACCCTCATGCTGGTAATAATCATCATAGTGTACCTAGTTCACAGGATGGTTAGGAAAATGATGGCTAGGAGAATCAGAGAGATCAGAAGAAGTCAACCAACATTGGTGTAGTGGTTCGAACATCATGTGAGTAATGAGCATTTTAGGAAATTTTAAGTACATTTTAGAAGAATTAAGAGTTTTTAATAGGAATCTGAACAAAGACAATAGTGTTAGAAAATCAGATTTAACCGCTACTAGGAGGAAATTAGATAAGTTAAATGTAATAACCGAACATTTTAAGCTTGAGAAGGACATATTTAACAGAGAACAACATGAACAAAACTTAATTTCAGAGGCAAGGAAATACACAAGTTCAATAGAGACTTTAATTGAAAGTATAAAAACTAGTTTAACCGAAAGATTAAATTTAATTGGTTCAATTGTTCAAGCGTCAAATATGTCTGAAAAGTTTGATTTACGCACCGCGACCTCTTTACTTCCAGTAAGAATGGAAATAATGACGTCACGAAACAGTTAATCGATGCTATCGAATTATACAGCGACATGCTAGATAATTCTGGAAGGGTATTTTTAATAAATTTCGTTTTAAAAACTAGGCTGAGCCAAAATGCAAAACTGAGAGTCAAGAAAGCATACGACTCAGTTGAGGCATTGGTTCAGGACATAAAAGGTAAACTGCTTACGAGAAAATCGAAGGCTGCCCTCGCAAATGAATTCCATAGCGCAAAGCAAGGAATCAAAAGCATTGATAGCTTTGGAGGAACTGTTGAAGGTTTATTGGTAGATCTGACAATGGCACAAGCGAAAGGAAACGAAGAAACAGCGAATATCTTGAGGTCGGTTAACGAAAGATTAGCTGTAAATATTTTCGCTAATGGTCTAAACAATAACGACCTACGCACAATAGTAAAGGCTAAAAATTACGACAATTTGGCCGACGCTATTTGTGGAGCAGTGGAAGAAAATGGATCTCTACATACAGAGAAAATCAAATTGGAAACATTCCACATGCGAGACTATAGAGTCAAGCAAGGCATCAAAATTATAGAAAACAATACAAGCCCTTCAGAGGGAACAACCAATGTTACAATAGCAATTTTCAACAAAGTCAAACAAGACAGAGTGTTGAACGCAAACACAAACCTTTTGGAAATAATTTTCAAAATAATAATGGGTTCAAACCCAAAAATCAAGGTTGCTTTACAGCTCAAATGGCAGGTAATCAAAATAGTAGTAGCACTTCAGAAGAAGAGGTGAAAAGTTCACTTAAGAATCAGTTTTTTCGTCCCGAATAGAGTGAATGAAAATCTAAGTACGAATGGAATGAATTGTGTGAAAATGAGATATGGAATGAATGAATTAAATTTTCTTATCGACACAGGATCTTCAGTCAGTGTCATTTTCAAGGAAGTTATTCAAAATTCAGAGAGGATAAACGAAAACAAAAAAGTAAACATACAAGGAATCGCTAGTGCCGTAATGCCACAAGGCTCCGTCAACATAAATTTAAAAGTAAACAACATAGCGTTTGAACAAGAATTTATGGTTTTAAATCAACTTACTAACGGAATTCAAGGAATAGGGGGGTCAAATTTCTTTTTAAAACATAAAGCAATAATAAATTATGAAACGTTTACGTTTTCCTTCATGCTGAATAATGAAAAAATTTCAATGTCAATTCATTCAAGGTATGAATGTTATACAACAATTCCTGCAAGGTGTGAAATTGTACGATACTTCGATGTAAGAGAGAACGAAGAATGCATTGTTCTGAATGAGGAAATATGCAACGGTGTTTTTATTGCAGGCACAATTGTAAAACCAGTACAAGGTCAAGTTCCTGTACGTATTTTAAACTCGAATGAAAGAGAAGTGAAAATTAGGAATTTTATCCCTACTACTGATAAATTATCAAATTATAATATATGTAAATTCAAAAAAGATTACATGACAGTTGAGCGAGTAGAGAAACTTTTAGAAAAAGTAAATTTGGACACGTTACACGGAGAGGAAAAAACGACTATTGAAAAAATCTGTGCAAAATATGCCGATGTTTTTCATTTAGAAAACGACCCTCTCACGGTAACAAATATCACAAAACAAGGAATTCATCTGAATAAGGACTCTAGTCCAGTATTTGTGAGACCGTATAGGTTGCCAAACGCACAGAAAGATGAAATTCATAAGCACATAGATAAGATGCTGCAAGATGGCATAATTGAGGAAACCATCTCTGAATGGTCTTCCCCGCTTCTAATTGTATCAAAGAAGCAAGTAGACAAAAATGGAGTAAAAAAGTGGAGAGTAGTAATAGACTATCGTTTACTCAATAAACAGATAGAAGATGATAGGTTTCCACTTCCCTCCATATCAGAAATTCTAGATTCATTATCAGGAGTAGTATATTTTTCACATCTGGATTTGTCACAAGGATATTACCAGGTGGAATTAGATACGGAAAGTAGGAAATGCACCGCTTTCACTACGGACAGAGGTCAATATCAGCTAACAAGGCTACCAATGGGATTAAAGATAAGCCCAAGTGTATTTCCAGAGTCATGACAATGGCTATGACAGGATTAAATTATGAATCGTGTTTCATATATTTGGACGATCTTATAGTTTTTGGCAAAGATTTGACGACACACAACGTAAATCGCGTAAAAATTTTACAACGATTAAAAGATGTAAATTCGAAATTAAATCCAAGCAAATGCGAATTTTTAAAGAAAGAAATTTTATATCTAGGTCATTTAATTTCCGCGGACGGGATATCACCCGATCCGGAAAAGATTGAAGTTATTAAGCAATATCCGGTTCCAAAGGACGCCGGAGATGCAAAGCGTTTTGTAGCTTTCGCAAACTACTATCGGAAATTTATTCCAAATTTCGCAAAAATCGCAAATCCTTTAAATCAATTAGCAAGAAAAAATGCATCTTTCAATTGGGACGATAATTGTCAAAAATCTTTCGAAACTCTGAAACTAGCTCTCATGAGCACGCCAATCCTGCAATACCTAAATTTTGAGAAGGAAAATAGATTCATTTTGAAATGTGACGCATCGGGATATTCGATAGGAACGGTGTTATCCAACAGTGATCACCGACCTGTCGCATATGCCAGCAGAACATTGAACAAGACAGAACAAAATTATTGCACAATTGAAAAACAACTTTTGGCAATAGTTTGGGCCGTAAAGCATTTCAGACCCTATCTGTATGGTCGAACCTTTGATATATACACTGATCACAGACCGCTGGTATATCTTTTTGGCATGACAAACCCATCTAGTAGATTGACAAAATTTAGACTGACTCTAGAAGAGTATGATTTTACTATAAATTATATAAAAGGCACGGATAATGTTACAGCCGATGCTTTATCAAGGATTCGTATTGAATCATCAGAACTTAAGACGATGTGTAATAAAACATCGGAGAAAATATTTGCAATCACAAGAGCACAAAAGGTAAAAGCAGAAAAGGAAGGACAAGTTAATAAGAACGATTACGACACTAATAGGATTGGCCATCCGGTAGTAGTCGAACTTATAAAACGTCCTACCGATTGTGTGTTACTAGAAGTGTTATCTGAGGAAGAATTTGATGAATTAAACAAGGAAAAATGTCTAGACAAAAATTTTAACAATTCATTATATTATGATGAAGAAAGAAAATTGATTTACATAAAACTACAATTTCGATCGGCATTGTACCTAAGGGCATTGTTGAGAAGTGTAGAAAATTTATGTAAGGATTTCAATATTGCTGAAATATGCATCATGAAAAATTCCAAAAACAAGGAATTAATAAGCGCGCTGAATAAAGAAATCATAGAAATAAAATCCGCCGGTTTTGTAATAGGATTAAAAATAAATGTTATACCAGACGTATTAACAATTAATGAAAAGGAATGTAGACAATTAATCTTGAATGATTTTCATACATTACAAACAGGAGGACACGCAGGTGTAAACCGCATGTTCAATAATGTAAAATCAAAATATACTTGGTCAGGTCTAAGGTCAGATATAGAGAAGTCTGTAAAACGTTGTGACGATTGTCAGCGATATAAACACTCTAGACCTACCAAAGAACCACTAACAGTAACTACCACAGCATCAGCGTTTTTTGAGAAGGTGTTTCTTGATTTAGTAGGTCCGATAGGCAACGAAATCGGTGACGATCGATATATATTTACTCTTCAATGTGAATTAAGTAAATTTGTCGAAGCTTATCCAATACCTAATAAAGAAGCTAGCACAGTTGCAAAAGCATTCGTCACTAATTTTGTACTAAGGTATGGGATTCCCAGGGAAATAGCCCACGACCAGGGTACCGAATTTTTGTCGGAAGTGTTCAAGCAATCTTGTAATGTGTTAGGAATAAAACAGCTAAATTCAACAGCTTACCATCATGAAACGATGGGAGCCCTCGAAAATTCTCATAAGCACCTAGGCGCGTATTTAAGAATTCAAGTTTAAAAATTTAAAGATTCATGGACCGAATGGGTACCATTTTGGACTTTTGCATACAACAACACAGTTCATACGGGAACAAAGTACAAACCGCACGACCTACTGTTCGGGAAATCGTGTAATTTACCTTCCAACATAACGGAACAGGTAGAACCCGTGTACAACTTCGAGAATTATCAGGTTGAGTTGAAGTATCGACTCCAACAAGCATGTAAAGAAGCTAGGGATAATCTGATAGTATCGAAACTGGAACGTGTGCAAAAATCCAGGGAAAATTGTAATATAGTTAATTTTAAGATAAGTGATAAGGTATCAGTGAAAATTGTTCCGAAAAATAAACTCGAACAATTATACAAGGGTCCTTTCGTGATTACGGAAGGAAGGAACCCCAATGTAGTGATAAAAGTAGGAAACAATCAAGTGAATATACATAAAAATAGACTAAAACTGTACCATGATTAGATAAGGAAAAACGTTGTTTGTAAAATAAAAATAAGGTACGTCGATGGGGAAAAAATGTTAATATGTCAATTGAACATTTTTTTACCCCGCGTAGGGAGGTGTAGTATAGGAATCTTCCATCCCTATACGAGTTTACCTAGAATCCCGGAATTATAGAAGATGACCTTATTTATATTGAATGTTATGTAAGAATATGTTTAGATCTCGGATCTGGGCCACCAAGCATTACGTCAAAATAGTATACATATTAACTGGCACAGATACCTTGACATTCTAGGCTAGTTTAGTAGAACAACAACAATTAACAGTAATGACATAATACATATAATCAGGTAGAGCATTAAGAATCAGAATAGTATATTCATACATCATTGATGCGGATGGATGGTATTGTGAATGATCCATACTTGTAATTATTGTAATGAGTATAGAGTAAGACATTGAGCTATAATGGCGTCGAACTCTAAGTTTGAGTAAAGTGTCACCCTTAAGTGATGTGTTTCTATTCCCTATACCCTCACCAGGACCACGGGTCAGTTTAGGGCTAACCGCCCAACTTAAGATCTGATCCCCACAGGGTGTATGCTGTCTCTAGTTAAAATAGTGACCGGATATCCCTATTGTCCAGGTTGGAAGGGTAGTTGTACCCTGTAGTGGGAAAGAAGTCGTTGTATTGGGCTGTCTCAGTTTCTGATAGAGATGGAAAGGGAACTTAGGGAAATGCATCTTCCTGTTCCGGAGTGGTCCAGTGCAATGATTCCTCATTCCAGGTGTGGATGGTGTGCGAATGTTGGTGGTAGAGTTGTTCGCGCACTTCATCGAGATGTCAGAAGGAGCATCGAGTGCTAATGACATTGAGTATGACGCGGGTTAATGTGTAGACCTTATCTGTTAAGGAAAAAGCAAGGATCGGCTCCGAATGGCCTAAGCGTATCGATATCGAGATATTCCCTTACCTCGACCAACGCGAATCCGGGCGACAACCGGCCGTTGTGGAAGATCTCAACCCAGCATCTCAAAACTGGTTGTAGAGCATGAATCTTAAGGGAGGTATTGGGGCTGAATCGTAATATGAGTTGAGAAAGGTCCACAATACCCGAGGTTAGTAAAGATCATACCCAAGAGGGCTGTCAGCACAAGAATGTCAAGTAAGGACGGAGAGACCAGATGGCTAGTTGGGAGTCTGGCATGAGAAAGGAAAACTGGGAATGGTTAGGCTAGGGAGGCCAGAAAAGTTTTTTTTGTTTGTGGAGAAAGTCTAGGTTGAACTGTTGGGCCAGCCTGGCATGTAGGATTCGCCAGTAGTGGTAGTCGAACAGGAATTTGGGGTCGATACCTAAAGGTGACCTACCAAGCGCAGGTACAGGATTTTGATGGTTTGGTAAGACCCATGAGTGATGTGGGCAGATAGGCCGCCTGCAGAGCAGCAAGACGCGTAGTCGTCAGTAAGGCCAGGAAATTGGTGTGAGGAAGTGCGCGGGGCGGGTGAGAGAATACCTTCCAGAGTATGAATGAGTCGATGTGGGTAACGTGGTATAACATTGGTAAAATTGAGGAAGTAAAAGCCGGAGAATCGACAGCGCAGAAAATGCAGGGATGGAACGATTACCCCTCACGCTCTCCGCTTGCCTCAGATGCCCCCCTATCTGTTTCAGGGATGAGACGTGGTCATTGCTGAAATTGATGCATGTGTGATATATGAACAGCTGAAAGGTATGCATGTGTGATGTATGAACGGCTGAAGGAATCGCTTCCTGGAATAAGTGAGGAAACGGGGCGATATCTGTAAAAGCGGCGAGGGCGAGATCTGCCAGCAGAGCAGAGTGCGCACTCGCTCTGGTGGCTTCCCTGTATGCTGGATAATTGACGGGATAGATTATTTCGAGAGGTACTTCATTTTTAAGGCTCCTCTACCAAAAATGTCATATAGCCACGGTATACGCGGCGGCTTCAACCATATGGGCGGCAAGTAGTCGACTGAAGCTGGTCCAAGGGTGTTCCATTGCAGGCGGCCAAATAAACCATAACACATATCAACATTACTGGCCTGCATTCCATTCCTCTTGGAATGGTCTCCCCTTTTTCCATACCATAACATGAGTATCCAAGGTTGGTACTCCTCCTACGGAAATCTTAAGTCTTGCATCGCCGAAACTATAATGCCCTCTCTGAGTTCTGACTACCACCGATGTCCACACTTAACCATCTTTGGTGAAACTAGTACCCGGAATTTACCTGGATCTAGACTTGTTTGTGGTGATCCTTCGTTATCTGTGGGGATCAATTTAAAAAAAAACATTTCTGCGGACCGGGTGTTCCGTAACATGCTGATGGGCCCCGGCGTTAACTTCCATGAACCCATAATATCGCGCAACCCAAAAAGAAAATTGTTCCATTTTGAAACCCTAAGCGATGACATGTCTATTGTACGTAGAAGGAAGCTATTACAAGCCAGCACATTATTGCGGCCGTAATACTCCCGAGCGAAAGGAGCTAAGTTTTCTACTCACAAAAAAAAATTCAAAACAACTGTTCCCTTCATTATGGGAGGATCACATGAAAACAAATTGAATTCGACTTCCTTTATTGTACATAGAAGCGAGGTTACTCTAAAGTTACTTTCTATCTAACATGTTACACTAACACATATTTCGCAAATAAAAAAGAATAACAATGAATCCATGCAAGCTGCCGGACTGGAAGTACATATACAAACTTTACACACAAATAACATTATGTATAATCCGGCGCCTGCTCTCTGCATGAATGAATCCCCTTGAAAAGTTCTAAAATGTCGTACTCGGACCTAACGACAACAAGAAAAACTACCAGAAAATAGATTGCCGTACACGGCTGTCACTCAAAACCTGTTCATCCGGATCACCTCCGCTTCTCTTTGCACCAACTATATTCGTTAGCGATGGCATAGTTTACCATAAAAAGGACAGGGGGGTGTCGTACATAATCAAACAAAAACATTTCCGGACCGAGTGCTCGAGGGCACTGTTCGAACTCATAAGCGCCTCTACTATCTCGCCTCCTGGGAATGAAACGTCTCTCTCGTTCTGGACTGCCATCCGCGTGTCCTTACCTACTCACCCTGGCATCTTTCTACATTTATGACCCGAGGGCCAGAGCTTTTGTTCACTGACTTTACTAGATATAAGGCTCAAGGGCTCTTCTTAAAAAAAAAAGAATAAATTCAAACTTGAAGAGACTTGACTTGAAGAGTCAAAGCTTCCGAATTCACTGACTTACTTTCGTCCATAGAGAACCAAGGCTAAGACTCAACAAAAGAGAAATAACTTTACACTGCATCTAAACTACTTGGTTCCGCTATGACGTCACTCGACCTAGGGTGATGGTTGGAAGCAACAAACCCTCGTATCCAGCGACATCCTGAATTCGAACAGCTAGTGTAAGTGCGGGTCAGTGATTCGCTCTCCATTTGAGCAGTGGCGTAGGTAGCGGAACTGTTTCGGACTTAATCAAAGCGCTCAAGTGATGACTGAGTTTGTTAATTGCATATATTGTACGTATTGCGAGATTATATATATATATATATATATATATATATATATATTATGTAGTTATATAGGGCTTATTTTTTTTTTGGCTGTTTTGAGGAAACAGCTTTAATCGCTGTACAATGCAAATTATAATGGTAAATGAGCGGAGCTGCTGAAGCGCGCTCCGGTAGAGATGCCTGCGCGTATCTAGGTAGGCGGATATGATCTGAAGCGTTTTAAAACAATAAACCGGAGGCGGAGAAAGGAGTGAGTTCTTTCAGAACCGCACTCTTTCTTAGAAGAAGGGGATGATGTAATAATCCGACGGATTATTACTTTTTTGTTTTTGGGGCCTTTGAATAATTTCGATTTCATTCAAATTGAAAGTTTAATAAATTATCATATCTTGAACACGATATACCAGACAGACATAGCGACGGTATTCTGAGCTCTCTTTCCTGTATCAATGACCAGCCAGCCATGAACCATGCTTTACAAACGTAAGCACGGCACGAGGTCAATGATACTTTTTTTCCCTGAGTCAGGAAAAGCTTACGTGGAGTTGAACAGAGCGATTCTTCCGCCTAGTGAGATTTCTATTGGCTGTTGTTATAACTCATGGGCGTGTTTGATCCCGGGATCCTAAATTGAACATATTTTCTAAGCTATACGCGTGGGGTGGCCCCCCGTTTCAATGATTTCATAAAAACTAATTACTCTGAAGGAAAAAGACAGTTCTCAACCACCCAGTCAAGAAGTTCTCCATCAGGTATTTGTCGTTAAGTCCAGCTTGCTTCATGTCCACAGGGATGCTCCATTGTTGCATTGAATCAAATCAATTAATATAATGTTTGTCCAAAATATACAAATCAAGTTCAAGAAATTTATAGATATTAAACTAACAATGCATCAAGGGTTATGCATCCCTAGAACTGAAGCAGCGATGGACTTTTCCGTGTCTCGCGTGAAGTATTTGAAATCATTCTGTGACAATTTCATACCAAATTTAATCTGATGTAAAAATCCTTTGTGCGTTATTTCTACAAGGGGTTCGAGAGGAAATGGTGTTATTAGACCAACAGGGTAAGTGCATTTTGATTGCCAAAGAACAACTGTTATATTGACTTCAACCTCTGAATCGACGATCTAATATAATGTGCTTATTTAACCTCCAGATCATGCTCCGCCCGCCAATGTTCAATTTGTTAATATATATTTTTCCTGCCATTCAGGCTAAGTAGTGATCAATTGTAATTCCGCTTATCGGAGATTACTTAGGGGAGGTGATAGAGTATCATTTCGTTAGGTTTACCCCAGCTTACCAGAAAGGGAGGAATCCTTCAACTTTGAACATTATCTATCAATTACCGGCGTGATCGAGCGCGAAATCGATCATTGTTCGGAGTTGTGATAATTATTCTATCATTTATTCCAACTCCCTAAAGAGAACATGGACAAGAACTCGCTCGCTGGCGAAGGGGGTAGAACTAGCGACATTGATAATTTTCCAGGTTCCCGCAATCACCTCTCAGCGAATACGACCTTCAGAATTTACGCTTGAATAGATATAAAGATGTAAGTGTAAGTAATTGTATGAGGCGGTCCCTTGAAAGAGACCAAGGCATCGTTGTCAAAAAGAGCTTCTAGGTGGGCTGAAATATACACCTAGGGGTGGCAGCTTCAAGGAACCTCAAATGTATATGTACCAACTAAGATCTCTGATACCCGAATTGGTTCCAACAAACAAATTTTCAAATTCATATAACACGTCGATGAGGTATTAACGCTACCTGAGATAATACCCAGCCGACTGTTACAAGTTCAAGTGTTACAAGCGGTGAGATAGGATTCTGAACCTATTCACTTATTTGAGAAATATTAAATCTGGAATAATTTCAGTCCAGATTTATTTATTTATTATGAAACAATACGCTCGGGTGATCGTTACAACCAGCCTCTCTCAGTTCTTCTATTATAGAGATTATCTCGTTGTGATGGTTATTGTTACCAGCGTACGAGGATGCAACAAGAAGTCCCAGTCTATCCACAATTTTCTTAACGTCATCCCAATATACATATTCGATAGGTTTCTCGTCATATTCGTGCATATCTTTTTTGATATATGCATTTCCAGTGTAGTTTTTGGACCTTGGTTTTTTCATGGAATCAAAGGTTTCAGTACATTTTTGTATTTTACAGTGTCTCTTATTCGACCAGCTGGATCATTATTACGTCTATGAGCACTAGTCATTTCCATCATTTGACTGTAATTTTTCCCATCTTCGACAGTGTAAGTATCAGGTAGAACATCTCTATGAAATATCAAATTATACAGTCCTCTGGTACCCTTGAACGGGGTACCAGGTAGAACATCTCTATAAAATATCAAATTATACAGTCCTGTGGTACCCTTGAACGGGGTACCCTCAATAATTATATTACTCTCACTATCCATTTCTGTAGGTTGATTACCCATGAACCGTTTATCTAAAGTTGAAGTATATTGCAAACCCATTCTATCATCGTATCATCATTCAATAGAAATCCTTCCAAGTAATAACGTGCTGATGTGGGGTATTGTTGCAGAAACTCCTCTGTAGCCGCTGAATTGTCTTTATTATGTTTTCTGAATTCTTCACGAATCTGATCGATAGTACGTTCGGGGGTAAACACATCATCCTCAGTATCTGGAGAGTTATGTACGAATTCTTCTCCTTCAGTTACAATATTTGGGATTGGTATGTTCTCCATTTGTCTTGCTGTAGGAACAATACTTTCAGGTTCAATCAAAGAATTTTCTTTGATTATTTCAGCATTTTTCGCGATTTCCTCTAGGGGTTTAGATACATTCCTGAACATATTATCTAGAATCTCATCATTTTCAGCTTCACCCAGTTTCACAGCCATATATTTTTTCTTCACAACGTTTGCCAACTCCCAAATTTTTTTCTTCAATTGTTGTTCTGCCTTTAACTTGTTAGGCACATTGACGTCCATGCTGAGTGATTTGTCTATTTCAAATGAAAGTATATATACATGTCAGATGTATATATAGCTATCAAAACTTTTGCGATAACGCCCTCTGTTCATGTCACAGTCTTTGTTTATCATAAGGAATCCATATTTATCTTTCCAACATGCGCTACATATCTCTTTGAATTCCTCGAGTGACATGATCGGTAAATACATGTTTCAAATTGAGTTCATCCTGTTTGAAAATAATCAAGCAATTGGCATTGTTGCGCAATCCATGTTTTGAGCATTCAGCAAAAGACTGGCAAAGATAGAAACTATCAATTGAGTTGTGTCTCCCTCTTGAAAAATAAGCACGAATTTTCTCCTATTTCTCATCCATTACATCATCGAATATTATTATCGAATTAGGCCTCGCTTCTGTGGGGTCTATGACGTCATCACTCTCTGTGTACGGGAAATATCCCAGTCCAGCAATGTTCTTCAATGTTTCCCCCAGTAACTGGTATTTTGTTTGGTGTAAAGACTGTGAATAGATGTACATGTTTTCAAATTTAAGTCCGTTTGCATCTAACAATAGAAATAACATTACATCTGTTTTCCCACAATTACTTGGATCACAGATTATTGTTCGTAGAGTATTTCGCAGCTTAGCGCTGTGACGTTGTGATTGTTCAACATTTTCGATGCTTGACCCTAAGTTTATAATATTCAACGAGTCTTTTTGCTTAACAATCTTCATGATGCCTGAAGGCGAATCGAAATCATACTGGAACATATGTTAATAAGCATTTGCTTATATACTAGTTGGTGATGTTATATTGTGTATGTCCGATCACGCGGTTAAGCACTTCTACGCTTCTGTCAAAAGGAAGTATAACAAGTATTTGATACTAATGTGTCTGAATGTTGGAGCACATGTCTGAATGTTGAAGCACGTGTCTGAATAATGAAGCACGTGCTAAACAAGTGTATGAATGTTGGAGCACGTATCTTAAAACACGTGTCTGAATGTTGAAGCATGTGCTGAACACGTGTCTGAATGTTGAAGCACGTGTCTGAATGTTGAAGCATGTGCCCAAAAAATGAAGCACGTGCTTAACACTTGTCTGAATGTTGAAGCACGTGTCGGGATGTTGAATCACGGGCTAAAACATGTGCATGAATGTACTACCTATTCACTTTCCACACTTAATGTATTCAAAAGTCTTATAACTTTTATTTTATCTTCGTAAAACTTCAAGTCTCTTCTTAGTTCATGAACTTTCTCCACAAATTTGCAAAGTCTACGTGTGTATTCTTCAAAAGATATATGCATAATGGCACATTTACAAACTTACTGGATATCTATATCATAACTTCCAACTATTCACATTGCTACACATAGAGTTCTCAATATCAGTGATACCGCTGGTATCTTAGAATGGGGTGATGAGGTGATGTGGGGCCCAGCAAGGGGGTCCCTCTGTGGTTATTGCGTCTGATTATCTAGCTCTGGAACAGAATATACACAGACAGGAGCACTGGGCCCTGTTTATTACTGCAGGTTATACTAACAGTGAATAAATACAGAGGCCGATGAAAATGGGGCGATGCTAGGTCTGCCTAGTCTGGTATACCAGGTAAGTAGATTAAGTCCACGAGTTCTACGCCAGGAAATGACTCATCGACCGGATGTTGCGCGCGCAACTTCGGATGTAACGTTACTAACCCGCGAAATTCAAACGTGTCCATAGAGCTTACGATGATCACCGAACTTCCAACCATAGAGGTCTAGGTCATAGAATGTGAGGTTGGTTGTATGTAACGTTACTAACCCACGAAATTCAAACGTGTCCATAGAGCTTACGATGATCACCGAACTTCCGACCATAGAGGCCTGGATGTGAGGTTAGTTGGACGTAACGTTACTAACCCGCGAAATTCAAACGTGTCCATAGAGCTTACGATGATTATAGAACTTTCTACCATAGAGGTCTGGATGTGAGGTTAGTTGGATGTGACGTCATCGACCCGCCAAAATCAAACGTAGAGGTGTTTTGGTGATGTTTATCATGGCCGACGTTGGAAGCGAATGTCAGAAGAATAAACGTCAAAACCACAATATGACTGATGTTGTAGCTACATCGCAGCCATCTTCTGATGAACTATCATACTTAAATGTCAATGTCAGACCAGTTAACTTCAAACGACTACATCTATGAATGAACCGATCAACCGTCATGCATACCTGTCAACGTCAGAAATGTTAACGTCAAGGGACGACATCTATGAGGTCACAATTCAAAATATGACTGATGTTATAGCTACATCACCGCCATCTCTTAATGAACCGATGAACTATCATACTTAAATGTCAATGTCAGAACAGTTAACTTCAAATGACTACATCTATGAATGAACCGTCATGCGTACCTGTCAACGTCAAAGGACGACATCTATGAGGTATCTTGTTAATGTTTTTGCGCGGGAAATTTATGAACCGATGAACTATCATGGCTGGATGTCAATGTCAGAACAGTTAACGTCAAAGGACGACATCTATGAGACTCCAATTCAAAATGTTACCGATGTTGTAGCCTATATCGCCATCTATCACTAAACCGATGAACTATCATAGCTGAATGTCAATGTCAGAACAGTTAACGTCAAAGGACGACATCTATGAGGTATTTTGTTAATGTTTTCGAGCGGGAAGTTCCATCTCTATTAAAAAAAAAAACGATATATTAATGAACTATCATATATCTTGTTAATGTTTTTGCGCGGGAAATTTATGAACCGATGAACTATCATGGCTGGATGTCAATGTCATAACAGTTAACGTCAAAGGACGACATCTATGAGACTCCAATTCAAAATGTTACCGATGTTGTAGCCTATATCGCCATCTATCACTAAACCGATGAACTATCATAGCTGAATGTCAATGTCAGAACAGTTAACGTCAAAGGACGACATCTATGAGGTATTTTGTTAATTTTATTGCGCGGGAAGTTCCATCTTAATTCAAAAACGATTTACGTAAGCAGCTGTGAATACAATGGAGTCATTCATTAGGTCAACAAATAACAATAAGTGATATACAAGTCTAGACTTGTTAGTAAGCGAATTAGAATTGAGAGTTATGTTGACTACGAATTTAATTCTCGTTTGTTCAGTCATCTGTTACAGCTCAAACGAAACACATCGTTTTCTTATATCCTTTGTCTGCGGTCTTCTATTGAACGGAAAATGTAAGTTTAATTCAATTATTTAATTCACTGCTATAAAAACATACTTGTTTTGTCTCTTATTCAGGATAAACAGTTAAAAAATTATTCAATTCACATTCATAAAATAACAAGTATAAAATTAATTAATTAACTTTTATAAAATAACTGTTGTATCAATTTTGTGTGTGTATTACGAATTTAAAGATCTTCAATTTTATTCATATTGTTTCAGATTCATGATGGATCTAACAAAACTTAATCATTGTGCTCTTTTGGAGAGAAAACCATTAAGGAGAGTTCCAGAACTCGAAATCAATAAGCATTATACAATACTTCAAGCGAGAGTAGTAAGAACCAAATTTGGTGAATCCGTATTGCTCGAGTTCAATGAATTCTCTATCTTCCTACCCAATCGACTGACCAATCAGATTATCCCAATTTTGGAACAAATCAACATGAAACCTTGTTTGATTTTGATATACAGGGGAAAAGAGGATGTTAATAAAAGCAACCCGGCTTTTAAACTTGAATTTTTGGAGCTCAAGTAATAAGAAATCTAAGGTATGGTGTTTATACTAGCGTGTGTATATAGTCGATGAAATCATCAGTATTAATATGTCTCTTGAAGAATACACACGTAAATTGGAAGAATTCGGTGCGAAAGTAAAAGCTTTGAGTAGAGATTTAAAATTTTACGAAGATAAAAATATCGCTATAAGACAATTGAATAGTTTAAGTATTGGCGGAGAGGATGGTTATGTTAGAACCCAATTTTATAATCCTAACCTCAATTTTGAATGGAATCCTGTATACAAACGTTCCGAATCGAGTGGAACGTATTTATATATGTCCCAGGAAAGATCTGAGAAATGAATGTAATCGAACAGAATGGCAGCCAATAAATTATCAAATGATTAACGAAAATCAACTAGAGGTATTCACATACATAATCGAAACGATGCGGTCCACCACCAATCACACATTCAATTATAAGCTCAAGCTATTATTTCCAAATGGTACAGAGGGGGATGTTATGAAGTGGCAAACATTCACCCCATCACCTACATCGATGTCTTCTCAACCACCACCACCACCAAACACACCATCACCGACACAGATAGTAAACGAGATTTATGCGATGCAATGTTTCAATCTTAGTGTCTTATTAGTTTTACTACTTAAAATCATCATAAAAATTGTTAAGAAACATACAAATAAATACATATAATAATAATAAAGAGTTGTTTTATTGAATAATAGTAATAACATGTATTTAATGAATATATATACAGATATATTTAATTTGGTAGAATAGTGTTCAGGAACCATTGCTGTAGATTATCCACGTGTTGAATTGTACACATATATTTTTTTCCATCATTACGGTGATTCATGCAGCTCATCCTGTTTGAAGGTTCGAATTTTCCTGTTTCACATAGAGTATTATCAAAGTTACACACATCTACAATGTGTGGGAAAATATTCAGTTCTTGGCACTTTCTCGTTAAAAAATCAGCTTTTTGATGACCTCGAACATAAATATAGTCTGCCTTACATAGAAGATTAGATTTTAGAATATTATCTATTTCGGTGTATTCTACATCTCCAGAAGAATATTTTATTCCATGTACGAGTCTCTCCACATAACATATAGATTTTCGATCTTGAGCATTCAACGATGCAAAGGGTATGCATGGTTTAAACAATGAATAATGTCGTTTAAATCCAATCTGAATAGACATTTCTTTCGGATGGAACACATCGTCGACGACGAAACCTTGAATGTCAACCAAAGCGATTCTCATGGTGTCACGTAATAAACTGATCGAATTTATGTCTAAATGAGACTCTTGATGATTTCGGTGAGGGGTGAGTATTCCATTAAACAATCGTGAATTATGATGCAATAAGCTTTCGTATTAGCGGGAAATCCTTTATCTGCTTCGATTTCCAGTCGCACGTCGACAGTAGCTGATTTCACGGCTTCTTCTTGCTTAGAACAATCGATTACGTACAAAGCGCGTGTTTTGAAACTGCTATAACCCAATATTGAATGTTTCACAGCAGAATTCGTGTAGCTGGGGTAGAATTCAGTGTAGTTGTGGTGGGCGAGAACGTAATCATTTTTGGCAAAGTCCAAGTTCATTCGTTCACTAGGGAAATATTCTCCGTTCAGAGATAAGCGAATACTAGAAATGTGTACGTGATCGAATATCGTGGGATTAGCTTTCACATTGTTTCGCTTGTCTGTTTGGAAAAATACTATAACATAACGCGGTTTTTCAACTGCTGCACTAGTCTTGACAGCCCAAATTTCCCTTTTCGCGTCAGTCGTTATAGCAGGCAGTTCATGTGATTCCCATTTTCTGAATGGAATTAGGATGGGCATATCACTTTTGATGGCTCGCAATAGCTTTTCTCTAATTATGTCGTTGGGAAAGATATATTTGACTTTCAACTCCATACTGTCAATCGAAAATTTAACTGTGGTAGCATCGTTTGCAATTATAACACAATCGTTATCGTTTCGAGCTCGCACCAATCGAATTGTTTGTCGCCCAAATGTAATCATAGAATAATCATTGAAAATGTTGAATATATGCTTTAGTGGAATCAGTAAGCTGAAAGTCTTACTTTGATCTAAAACTACACTTTCTTCGGGGTAAGTCCAACCGGCAATAGACATATGCGTAGAATCAGTAGGAGTGTAGCAAGTGAATGCCCTTACAGCACTAACTATTCCAGGATCTCGAACAGTTTCGATGTCTCGCCCACTTTCGCTGTAAGAGCATGAGTCGAAAAGAAAGGCTCCATAATTAGGTACTATTGAGACATTCCCAGCTCCAGTTATTTCTATTTTTCCTTTGATAGCCAATAGGGTATCCTTCATGGAAAAAAATGCATCCACTTGATTTATTCCAAACTCCACAATATCGCTGTTATTGAACGCCTTAACGAAAGGTGTGATCGATCTATATTCAGCTTTTCGTATCGACTCATCGAATTTCGGTTCTTGATAGATATCAAAAATTGATGAGACGACACTGTTGTTCAAATCCACATCGTTGATAGCATTGTTACCTACATACTTCCGCTTAGGCATTTTTTTCAAATTTAAGTCGAAACCCAAGAGATTGTAGAACTGATTGATTAGCTTTGGTGAGTACGTCACGCGGTTTTGGTGATTTGTTGAAGACTGATGAAGATGGGATGTGTGAAGTTCTTTTATTGTCTCCAACAACCAAACCCATTTCAGACTTCTTGTAAATGTAGATGTAGAATACTTTCTTCCCCGCGAAAATTAACCGGATTAGAGTGTTGATCCAAAGCGAGTATGGTGATGTTGGTAATCTCACCGATATTGGACACTGGTAAATATAGAGGATTTTTTGGTCGTTCCACAATTCTATAACCAGGATCGTCGGTTATTGGGAAGTCGTAAATCGTATGCGCCGGTCTGTCTCGATAGAACGCTCCTACGGTAATGTTTGATTCGAAACGGATATTTGTAACTTTTATAATGTTCACAGGTAGATCGGAAACGTGCAATACACCTTTCCTTAATACTTTACGTGAAAACCCTAATATTTTAGCTAAACTATCATCCTTTTCGAACGATATATCGAGATGTGTACTGAATATTTCACACTTTAGGGTATTGTTATTGGGTTTCAGTGAGAATATATCTTCTTTTTGCTTCAGATTCCTTTTAATCAATTCTTCGATATCGGTTATTTCATAGTTACCTGCAGGTATTGCGATTTCTTTCAAAGTTTTATTCTCGTAATAGTAGAATTTTTCGTTGTCGATATTCGGTATGGAATTGTAGGAAGTGAATCCCAACAATGCTAAGTAATATTTTTTGTCTGGCCTCAGCACAATCGAAATCTGCGGTGTAAACGAGAATATATGGTTGGTGCTTGTTAACGTGAACAACTGAGACATGATACTAATAAAAATTTATTGAAACATCTCTATTTATATTTTAACATTAATAGATGGAATAAGTATGATTTCATAAAGTATGGGTCGTCTTTGCAAACTTCTTCTATCAACACTTGCTTCTCATGATGAGTCATTTCCTCGTTCTCCATGATGTGAGAAATCTGCTCAGATAAACATTGAGAACATAGTTTGCGTGGGGGTTGTGGACCATCGCAATCTTCATCGACATGTTCCTTACACTGCATATGACGGTAAAGGTATTCAAACATATGTTCCGGAACCTCTTTCTGATTGAGAAACACCACATCCAAATGTTTTAGGATGTATTCCATCGGTAGAAACATTAAATTCTTACGTGTAAGTTCGCTCGTAGGTTTATTGATAGCCTCGATCAAATTATCGTAAATAAAATTAATTATTGTTCTCAAACTACTTCCTCCTTCAGTTTCGCATATGTATTGTATTAATGCCGAAGCGAAATCCATGATGGTTGTTACTCGCTAAATGTTTAGGTAAGACTGAGAAATTTCAAACACAAATGTCCACATATTACTTGATTGTATTTCTGAAAAGGATCGTTGTTATAGGAAATCCGAACGTTCCCACCCAGATATCGAACGAGTTCCTTCGGTGGTTTTAAATTTCCAAACGAATCAAAATACTCTACATCGTTACCGTTTTTCTTGAATGCTACCCAATGAGTTCCGCTGTTTTTCACTGAATCTAAATTTAAAATGATGCGTTCTTGACACCACGGTTTTCTAGGTAGATTGTCTCGCATAAAGACACCTCGAAAATGTGGTATTTTCATTTTATTTGCGAAACGCACCAAATCCCGATCGTTCAGCGGTCTATCATAGGGTAGCTTTATTGGAAGTTTTTTTGTTGCTTCTTCAAAAACAATCCCAGGCCTCCTTTAGCATTTCGTCTCAAATATAAACCTTTACCCAACGATTCCATAGCTTTGTTGTGACGTTGATCTTCTTCAAGCTTCTTTTTCGCATTCTTAGCATTTATTACTGCATTCGCTATGGTACTCGCACCTCCTGCAACCGATCCTAAGGCTCCTAGAGCTCCTAAGATGGGTAGTAATAGTGGGAGGAATCCTCCAGATTTTGGTAGTGGTATTACTCTTGGTACTCTGATACGCTTTTTACCTCCAGCTCGTTTAATCGCAATCCGTGCTGCTTTCAACGCGTTCATAGCGGACTTTCTCAAAGAAGAAGATGGCTCCATTGACTTTGCGATGCTTCCAACGATATCTTTCCGGAAACAACATCCTCGTTGTCGCCTCCGTTTCTTGATACCCATACCTAGTTTTCGTTTAACCTTCATCCCACCGGTAACCAATAAACTAGAGAGTCTTTCACCTGCGCTAGCGTCTCTTGATTTAACTCGTTTCCAAGCAGCGTCCTCTAATATTTTATCGGCCTTATGACGTTCCTCCAGAGATTTGTTTTGTGAATAAGCTATATCGTGTTCGCGACAAGCGGAATCTAAAGGATTGATACCTTTATCACCGCGTGCAAGACGCTTTTCCAATTTAGTTCCAGGACCACAGAATTGATATGAAGGAATGTGTAATTCAAACGGGAGCTTGTTTATGAGTGTATTCAATAAACCTTCACCTTGATGAATCAACATTGTTAATGAGCATACGCTCTGGTGATTTTTCCTTTTATACGTTATCATTAAGTAGAAATGGTTCACACGATGAAGACCGTTCAACAAGAACAGACACTTCCAATCGAGAATTTAGATTTAAAAGTTAGAACTAATCGCGTTGGTAAACATGGTAAACTGTTACCAAACTCTTTTCGTGCTTTAATTTGTGGTCCGAGCGGATGCGGAAAAACAAACGTTATGTTATCGTTGTTATTCAATCCAAATGGTGTCAAGTTTGAAAACGTTTACGTATACTCGAAGTCATTATATCAAGATAAGTACATACTGTTGCAGGAGATTTTGGAACGAGTAAAAGGAGTTGGTTATTTCCCATATAAAGACAATGAAGAGATTATAAGTCCGAACGATGCAAAACCAAATTCTATCTTCATTTTTGATGACATATCCTGCGAGACACAACAGAAAATTCGAGAATATTATTCGATGTGTAGACATAGAAACATTGACGCATCATATCTATGTCAGACATACTCTAAAATTCCTAAACAACTGATTCGCGATAATTCTAACCTGATCGTGTTATTTAAACAGGATGAAATAAATCTAAAACACGTGTTTGATGAGCACGTATCCCCAGACGTTACTTTCGATCGATTCAAAAAGATGTGTTCTATGTGTTGGATGGAGAAATTTGGAACATTGATAATTGTTAAAGATTTCGATTTGAACAATGGAAGATACCGCAAAGGTTTCGATGTATATATTAAAGTGTGAACGTGAAATCAATAGCAAATACACAATGGACGCTGAACGGTTAGCACGTAAGCGAAAAATCGCTCAATTGGCACGATCTATACGCAAGAAATATCTCACATTGAAACTGGGTAAAACGGAAGAGGACGAGTCGATCAATAAATTATTTAAACCCATATCGGAACCACTTCGGGAAATAATCAAATCCAATAATACACCATTGATTAAACGTGAAATTAAGCAAGAAAAGGATGATGCGGATGAAGAGGAGGAGGAGGAGGAGGATGAGGAGGAGGAAGATGAAAGAGGAACGGTATTGGATGTGAGCGATGCAAGTATGAAAACTGTTATTGAAGAGTCTGACAACGATGATGAGTATGACGTATTAGAATCTTACCCAGAGTTACTTCAAAAATATATCGGTGATTATTGGTCCGGGAGTAGAAAAGTCGATAAAGTTTATGGCCCAGTTTACGATGCTAGTTCGTTGTCATGGTTACTAGGAGGTAAATTAATCGATTTCAAAAATAGAGATACTATCGTGACACAAGGGAGAAAATTCAAAAGTACCGTCGGTCTGTGTGAACTTATATTCTATGACAAACCTAGAAATTTCACCAAGAAAGATAAGATGAATTACAGGATGATTCTGAACTTGACAAATCCCCACAGAAATAGTGCTGGAAACTTGAAAGGTACTCGAAGATACAAGTACATTAAAATAATTCGACCTCTAATTCATGAGGAAGCTCTCGGTAGCGGTATGCAATTGACATATAACAACGAACCAGTGGAGTACATGTACTGGGACGATCCAAACGAACTCGTGGAACGCCTAAAACTATTGATTGCTTCTCAAGAAGCTGGGAATACGTCGCACGATAATGAGATTGTTGCAATTATAAATGAACTTCGAGAGGCAGATATCATTTATTAGATGAGATACAATAGCGTTTGAAACAGTTATATCATGAGTCTCGACAAGTTTGGTAGGAGATCTAGGAGCGGAGGAGACGGTGTAGTGAACAGCGTCGATGTTCTCCGAATACGCTCGATGTTTAAGAACGTTTTGACTCATACACCAGACGGTGATGTGGATATTAAAAATTTAAAAATTTCCAATATGAAAACACCTACTTTAAATAACGATGCCGCGAATAAGAAGTACGTCGATAGCGCGATAATTGAAGTGGAAAAAAGGTTGAAGGAACTTCTTGACAAGTATGCAAAGGCTAATAATCTTATGAATAAAGCTTTGAAGAATCTTCAAACCGATGTGCAGAAAGTGATAGACGTATATAAGAAACAGACTGAGGATGATATTGCGAAATTAACTAATGACATTCATAATATAACTACACAACAAAATGTATTCATCACTAGTCTGAAGAATATTGATAGCAAATTGGTTGTGTTGGGAGGAAATTCTGATAGAGTCAATCCTAATGCGATAATTCAGCATGTTGCAACAAGGTAAAGAACAAGTTGTATATGAGCTTCATAAACCAAGTAGAAAGAATTTCAACCGCCGCCGAACAATCATAAAAGGTTTAGATGATCTGTGGCAGATGGATCTGGCTGAAATGGGTAATTATGCGCGTGAAAATCGAGGATTTAAATTCATTTTAGTGATGATCGATTGCTTCTCAAAGTATCTATGGACTCGTCCGTTGAAAACGAAATCGGCTGAAGAGGTTCGGAAGGCTGTTGACTCTATTTTTTTGAAATCTAACGGGCGTATACCCACACATTTACAAAGCGATCAAGGAAAGGAGTTCTTCAATAAGCAATTTAAAGAGTTGATGAAGAAACATAAAATCAATCAATATAATACTTATTCTGTAAAAAAAGCAGCCATTGCAGAACACGTTATTCGAACGTTGAAAGAAGCGCTCTATAAACATTTCAGTTTGAGTGGGAAATACAAATGGTTTGATATACTCGAAAAGATCACTGAAAAATATAATAAGCGTAAGCAGAGAACGATCAATCTGGCTCCGTGTAAAGTGACAAAACATAACGAAAGTGAGATATTGAAGCGATGCTACTCACACGTCAAGCTAGTTCTACCACACAAATACAACGTTGGAGATGTGGTGCGTATCAGTAAGGCAAAACATATTTTCGAAAAATCGTATACGCCTAATTGGTCAGCGGAATTATTTAAAATTATAAAAGTTAAAATTACGAACCCTGTTACTTATCTACTCAAAGACATGAAAGATTCCACAATCACCGGATGCTTCTACGAAGAGGAATTACAAAGAACGAAGCAACCCGAAGTATATTTAATTGAGAAAGTACTCCGAAAAAAAGGTAATAAAATGCTAGTTAAATGGTATGGTATGGAGGATAAAAGTTGGATACAGAATACCGATATAGTATGATCTGCGCATGTTCAGATAAATATTTGGTATGTGTTGGTGGTAGAGAAGTTTGAATGCAACAGTCAGTTGTTGCGAAATGTCTTTGCAAGATAGTCGGTTTTCCAACGCGAATAGTAGTAGTAGTATTAGTGGTGATGAAGAGTTGGATAGAATTTTAGAAAAAATTGAAATAGCCTCAAAACATGAACAATTTCTATTAATGAATACTGTTTACCCACTGAGAGAAAATTTGGAGGTTAGATGTGGACTAAGCCCTGTGAGGAAATTCACTTCAACTATCTCGTTGCATCAAAGAAATCAATATGGAAAACTCGTCTTTGGAAGATACGAATGGAACGACTTCATCAATATAGTGCGGATGAAGATCAAGGAATTCTTTGAGAGTCAACATGCACATTTCGATTCTACACCTATAGCATGTGGATATTATTGTCTAATATTACAGTGCGTTTATGCGAATAGCGTTAAAGTACTTCAAGTTACCAAGCACAATACTGATTTTTATTTAAGCGAGCAAGATGTACGTGAAATCATTAGAATTAACGATGAAGTGTTATTTCATCGAGTGTCGTTCCTTGAACAACTTGAATTTTGTTCATATTATTATAAGGTCATTGCAATAATTAAATCAATGAGGGGTCTTGCTAGTTATATGGAACTTTTGTATTGTTTTATAGATGTTGCACCAGAAAGCTTATTAGCTAATACTCTTAGAGAGTTTATGTTTTCGCATAAGGATAAAATTATGTATGATATAGAGCTTGAGTGAGCAAGATGTACGTGGAATCACTAACCATGCTAGTGGATTAGAACTCTTGTATTGTTATACCGATATTTCATCAACAAAATTTTTGTTTATTAACTAATACACTTAGAGATATGTTATTTATATATAAATAAGGTTATGTATGATTTAGAACAATAAATGATTTTTATGTAAAATAGTCTTTCGGTTTGCTGTAAAGGGAGAGAGGAAAATGAAACAAATCATCATCATAGAAATATTTTATTTATTTTCATAAAACAATAATAAACATAGATATGAAGTATGAATAATAATATGATGGATATATAAACTTATACAATTATGGTGATAAAGAATAATGACCATAAGGTAAAGTGTTTATCCCATTACCAATTATGTGTCTTTTGCTGTCGAAAGGGCTGAGGGCAATTTTATTTTGTTCGATTGTATACAATTTGAAATCGAATGAGCGGATAGATCTTTGTATGCGATACATCTCAATGCCTTCTTCTAAACATCTAACATAATCTTCGAATGTGATTGTGTTCCGCAACACATAATCCCGCACCCCCTTCGCTTTCTTTGTTGGGTTACGATCCTGAACTGTATAACTATACATCTTGGATCTTAACCCTACAAACTTATCCATAATCATCCCCCCATTCTCATCCTTCATTAAGCCGACTACTTTTTTATTTACAAGTGGAATCTCAAAGTTGTTGTTTAGCGCATAATCGCTCGTATCGAATTTATGAATATATTTATTGATGATGCTCTGATAAATATCATCATCAGTAATTATATGATAGATCAAACTATCTGTGTCAGTATAACATAATCTTATCATTTCAGGATCTTTATAAAGTGTAAGCATGAAGTTGTAATGAAAATCGTACACACATGTTTTAGAAACGTCCAAAATCGTCATACCCACGTAAATTGGTTTATTGAATAACACTTCTAATTTATTTTGTTCAATGGCCACTAGATTCTCTTCAAATATGTTACTACTATTAAAATTGGGTTGTGAAATATAATAACGAGCTCCATAAGGTCCATACCATTTGTTAACTAATTTGACCGCTCTATGCTTTCGCACGTTCTCCATCGATTTCCCGAAAATAGCATTGATGAGCAACTTGAATAGTGCTATCTCAAAGGCGTTCTTAGAAGCCGCTCTCAATCTAGTATTCAAATCAATATAGGCTTTCAACCACGGCGCTTGTTTAAACTCTAGAACTCTATGGACTTTAGTTAGTACCATTCCTAAAGTCAAACATTGTTTTAAGTTTCTATAATGAATGATATATCTTGATTTTTTATGAAAAGTTGTTAATAATTTTGGTAATTTACTACCCGGTGGAGCTGTATGAGTTGGACAAAGAGGGAGATCTTTATGAAGGTCATGCAATGTTGTAGGATACTCCAAATCAACCTCTAGAATGTACCCGATAGGGCTTTCATCGGAAACATGTTGTACGTCGATATTATCAACATTTTCAACCCACTTAAACCCATCGTAAGGTAAATATTGAATCATAGCCCACCCATATAGATTACATACATCGAAATACATTAAATAACTATTTTCTTCTTGTGGATTATGATTATGCATATATTTATTGTTGGCTTTTGCAAATCGATTACTGCATTGACTCACACCCCCTCTAATCCCCCGTTCCAAAAATAATATCATATCGATATCTTTTAAATATTGTAGTGATACGTTTGTATATTTTAGCATACAATCCCATGTGAATGATGGAACAGTGAAGTAGTGTGCGGGATCTAAATCAAACAGGCCCACGCATTTGTTTCGGAAATTCTCGAATACATCGGCCAGCAATAAAACGTCTGTTTTCAAATACAAATCCGAATAATCACCTAAATTTTTACACTCAAATCGATTCCAAACTGATTGAGCGTGTTGATAATCTTCCTCACTTATCGATTCATCTCGAAGTTTATTGAAGAATTTCTCGATCGGAGGAAGATTTTCATCGTTTAATTTCCCCCACTCATCCATGTGTTCGTATGGGAAAACTCCTTTACGTGTTAACAGTTTGAAATTTTCTTGAGATAAGTGGGAAAACTCACGTTTCAAAATAGTCAAGTCATCCTCACTCAAATAAGAGACTAATTTATCTAAACTTGAATCCAAAAATCTACACGAGTCTATAAATCGAAATTTAACAATAGAATTTGTGGAGCTTCTGGTGAAACTTATATATTTCTCTTTATTCAAGGGGAGCACCTGAATATTTTGTTTAGACGATCTAGCCAAATCTCTAATTAATAAAAACATATCGTACCCACTCAAATTGTGAGCTACGACCGGTACCACAAATTTATATTTATAATTTAAATTGCAATCTTGGTGGGCTAATCCTCGATATTTTCCTGTAAAATGACAATGATCTTTAACACGAATGTCACCCTCTTTGAACAACACACCACAAATGTGACATTTGGTTTCATACATTATACTGACTATACTAATTCCACCAAAATCAATGGGTATATTACATTTTAGTTTTAGATCGATGAATTCTCCAATTTTATCTAATTGTTCAGTCAACCATTTAGCCGGATTAGGTCCTCTATAACTATTGTAACGTGATAGGGAATCGTTGAAATGACATTTCAGGTAGAAGCCTACACTGTAAGCTTCATGTAGCTGCGTTCTGTTTGTATATGAATTTGTACTAGATTGAGAGCAGTTTTGGATGGGTAATAATAGAGCTTCAAAATCAAAGTAGATAATAAAAGGTACAGGCAGTTTGTTTGAATGATTTTTAAATTTCAAATAATCCTCTTCGGGGAATGTTATTTTACAAGTATTCATCTTACCACAATCCTCGATATGATTATTGTACTTGATCTCACTCCAGAAATTATTCAAACATCTCTCACATAAGTAAGTTTTATTTCTGGTGGTAATTTGAGAATTTACTAATCTTGATAAATTTTTAATTAAACAGTAATGAAATTTCACTATCGGATCTACTTGAATGGAGGAGGAGGATGATGATTCCTCTTCGCGGTAATACTTGTCTTGAATCAATAATAAATTGAAGTGTTTTTCGAGTTTATTTTTGGTCAGGTATGCAGGGAGAACCTTTAATTTCTCCCCATTTTCATTTTTACATAATTGTAGAACAAACACATGAATAGAAATATTATTATTTTTCTCAAATACAGGGATTTGTGAAATGGGTAGGGGAAATGTTAAATTTTGCAAATTCAAAATTGTACTAAAATGCGGATATGAAGATACTCGATCTGGATGTGTGTTAGTAGCAGGATACAATCCAGCTGTTACTGCCCAAGCAAAACAGTATTCGTCATAATTTTTAATGTTAATAACTGCACGCTTAAGTTGGATTTCTTTAGGTAAAACAATATAGGAAGATCCTGAATTGATAGTTTCATGTTTATTAATATTGATTTCTAGACTTATCACATCTCTGAGGCTCCACCCACTCTCTCTTTCAGTGATTTCTTCCAGTTTAACTTGGAGTTTACCAATGACATACTCCTTAAACCACTCCAATAAATTGGTCAAAGTATCTATTGGAGCGGATTTTGTATGAAAATATTTGAATTCTACCTGGATAAGCTCTTCATTAACATTGGGTTTGATATATTCACAACAAAATGTTGTGGTGACTTTAATAAAATTGTATATATGTAAAATTTTGACAACTCTAGAACTAAAGAGATTAAAAGCATCATACAAAAAATTTAATGGGTCTAAATGTGAAATATTTATTATCAACCCAGTTCGAATTCGTTGAGAAAATGCAGACTTACCATCTTCCCAACGAATACGATCGCTTCGATTTTTATTTGAGGGTGCGGGTTTATTTCGAATTTGTAATAAAATTTTGAATCTTCTTATATGTCCCACATTAGCTTGAACTTGATTTTTCTCCCCTAAATTGAGAGAATCTTTACTTAAATGCCTATTAAAAGTTTGTACATATTTAGTACAAAAATCTATCCACTTTTGTGTCTCTTGAGGAGAGAATTTTGATTTAACGAGGTTCTTATGAGCTTTACCGATAATTTCAACAATTTCAGAACTAAGTTTCGCGATGGACGACTCCATAATAATAATGAGATAAACACCTCACCTTACAATAAATGAAACAATTTTAACGTTAACGCTGCTGCTGCTACTCCCTCTCTGCTCCTATATCAATACTTGTCGGTACTTAATTTTTCCTCCCCTCGGAAAAGTTAGTCTATAGTTTTCTACTATTGGAGAAATTTTATCACGTTTTGGTAGGAACCACTGAAAACTCTGCAAGCTCCACCAGAACAGCTGCACCAAATTCTGTTTTGGTTGGTTTCAATCTCTTGATATTATTTTCGAAAAATCCGTTTCTCTAAAAACAAAAATGAAAGTCCTTAATAACATATAACAACAAAGACGAATTTTACATGTTAAATTGAAGTGAAAAACAACTTATTGATATGGAGTTAATTTGAATTGTTTCAATTTGAAGTGAAAAACAACTTATTGATATGGAGTTAATTTGAATTGTTTCAATTTGAAGTGAAAAACAACTTATTGATATGGAGTTAATTTGAAATAATAGTTTTCTTAGTAAAATAATAATATAGACTCACCTTTTAGATATAAGCACTACACAAAACACGAGTTGATTGTTTAAGGATTGAATGTATAATGACTAAGATCATGCAATCGCATTCCTAGATAGCTAATTCCACTCACAGTTGCTTACGTAAGTAATGACTAATGAAACGATAATTAAATTCGCTTACTAGCAAATCTAGACTAGAGTATATCACTTATTGTTATTTGTTGACCTAATGAATGAATCCATTGTATTCAATTATTCTCGTATAAACTGAATGTGATGACGTAGATGTATGCAAAATTAATTGCTTCCACGTGTTCTCATATACTCAATGTGGTTTCTGGTGTAATAATTTCATATACGTAAGTAATCATTTAACGTTTAGGAAATTTGTAGGTTATTTTAAAAGTTCATTATTTTTGGAATTACGGTGTGGTTCAATAATAAATGACAGTATAGCTACAACATGAGTCAAATTTTTGAAATTCCTCGCGCAAACATCAGCAAAACACCTCATAGATGTCGTCCTTTGGCGTTAGCTGTTCTGACATGGACATCAAGCTATGATAGTTCATTAATATATCGTTTTTTTGAATTGAGATGGAACTTCCCACGCGAAAACATTAACAAAATACCTCATAGATGTCGTCCTTTGACGTTAACTGTTCTGACATTGACATTCAGCTATGATAGTTCATCGGTTTAGTGATAGATAGCGATATAGGCTACAACATCGGTAACATTTTGAATTGGAGTCTCATAGATGTCGTCCTTTGACGTTAACTGTTCTGACATTGACATCCAGCCATGATAGTTCATCGGTTCATAAATTTCCCGCGCAAAAACATTAACAAGATACCTCATAGATGTCGTCCTTTGACGTTGACAGGTACGCATGACGGTTCATTCATAGATGTAGTCATTTGAAGTTAACTGTTCTGACATTGACATTTAAGTATGATAGTTCATCGGTTCATTAAGAGATGGCGGTGATGTAGCTATAACATCAGTCATATTTTGAATTGTGACCTCATAGATGTCGTCCCTTGACGTTAACATTTCTGACGTTGACAGGTATGCATGACGGTTGATCGGTTCATTCATAGATGTAGTCGTTTGAAGTTAACTGGTCTGACATTGACATTTAAGTATGATAGTTCATCAGAAGATGGCTGCGATGTAGCTACAACATCAGTCATATTGTGGTTTTGACGTTTATTCTTCTGACATTCGCTTCCAACGTCGGCCATGATAAACATCACCAAAACACCTCTACGTTTGATTTTGGCGGGTCGATGACGTCACATCCAACTAACCTCACATCCAGACCTCTATGGTAGAAAGTTATATAATCATCGTAAGCTCTATGGACACGTTTGAATTTCGCGGGTTAGTAACGTTACGTCCAACTAACCTCACATCCAGGCCTCTATGGTCGGAAGTTCGGTGATCATCGTAAGCTCTATGGACACGTTTGAATTTCGCGGGTTAGTAACGTTACATACAACCAACCTCACATTCTATGACCTAGACCTCTATGGTTGGAAGTTCGGTGATCATCGTAAGCTCTATGGACACGTTTGAATTTCGCGGGTTAGTAACGTTACATCCGAAGTTGCGCGCGCAACATCCGGTCGATGAGTCATTTCCTGGCGTAGAACTCGTGGACTTAATCTACTCAGGTATACACAGCGCGTAGGGCGAGACAAAGATCTAATGTTCAAAATGCACACAATAATCAAGGTTCACTGGTCACTGGGTAGTTTGTCGCACTGGTCCATATACCAAAGGTATATGCAAAGTTCGGAGCAAATTATGGCGAAGTTATATTCGTGCAGCCCTATGTATACTAAGTTATACGATAGAGTGACGAAATAATAACGAAAGCAAATAATTCACTGGGTAAATAAAACAATAACTTACATGAGCAAGAACACAAGCAGAGCGAGCAAGCAGCGTAGAAGGCGTAGTTCGTGGGGCGATGAACAGTCGGACTGTGCGGGATGGCGAGACGGCTAGGGTCTGCAGATCCTGGCGACGAGTCGAAGTCAACGGCGGCACTATCGATCAGTGAAGTTACGTCCTTTGGGGAGCATAGCCTCCGGCTAACGAAGCGAAGAATAGCGATCTGGAGCTTTTGCCTAGGTAGGGGGCTCGTCAGAAAGCGGTCGATGGAGTCAGCAGAAGTTCGAAGCGAAGAAGCAATCAGGAGCTTTAGCCTTGGTAGGGGGCCCAACAGAATGCTTATGTGATACAGAACTAGGGCGAAGCTAGCAATGCATACCAATGTTGGCTTTCGAGGTCCTATACGTCACAGACTGATCAAATGGTCATGGCTTTTAGTAACATAGACGGTCACCTCGTGGCCGACAAGGGAGTGACGGATTGCCGCGTGGCTGATCATTTGACGCCATCTTACGGCCGCCAAGAGAGTGACGTGGTTGATGTATGACGGGTCACTCATTGGCCATCTTACGGCCGATAGAAGAGTGATGGGTTTGATGTATGACGGGTCACAGCGCTGTAGGCGCAGTGCTGAAGGGCTGGCGATATAGTCGACTTTCGAGCGGAGCGATGAAGTCAGTAAGTTACGAGATTGACAAACGTATTTCTCAATCTGTAACTTGTAGGCTGGTATCAGTCGCCCCCTCTTTTGATGACTTTATTGAGAGGTTCGAAAGTTGATGTGGTCGATGTGTGTTGGTATGCTTGCGTTTTTGTGTACTTGCATGCTCTGGCTCCTGGTAGGTTTATTAAGTTTGAGTGAGAAAGAAAAGAAAAAAAACATGACAACCATGGGGATGGTTGCGCCCTGCAGGGCTTCCAAGAACTGTCCACCATTTAGTCTAGGGCCTAAGGAACTGCAGAAACTCAGGCCGGACAGGATGACATATTTACAGTTATTTACATGTTTACAGAGAGTATTCACATATAGGTATATACAGAGTGCTTCTGTTTGATCCGGGTGGTATCTATATATGGGAAATAGATCTATACAACATGTTATGATATATACAGGAGTGGCTTCGGCTTCATCCTGGTGGTCCTCGGCATCCTGGTATATACAAGCTGTGTGGGATGAATGAATATATACAAACACATAATGCACATGGGGGATCATGTTCACACTATATGCACTCACTCGAATAAACACTACGCGCACAGGTCAGGCGGCGGGCTGATCCTGGGGGTTGTATTCATTCTCGTCAGGTTGGTCGGGCGCTAGGATATGTTGTCCTGGGTCCGGGGCGCGGCGCAGGTCGTTGAAGTGTAGTTTTGCTGGTCGTCCTTCGATGTCGATCCAGTGGCATTGTCCTCCGGCGGGTAGTAGGATTCCGTAAGGCCAACCCAACGTTCCGCGAGACCTGATCGGCGGCCTCCGCGAACAAGAACCTGGGTGCCTGGTGCGAAGTCGATGAGTTGTTCATCAGGGCCGGCGTATCAGCGTTGATAGTGGGTCTGATGTTGACGAACGCGGTTGTGTCGTTGTTCGGCGTCCTCGGGAACGGCGTCAGCGTGGCGAGCGGCGTCCCATTCTCCGGGTTTTGGGATGTCGTAACCGAAGACCGTGAATCCGGGAGTTTGTCCAGTGGCGTCGTTGCGTCGGCTGCGTAGATTAAAAAGAATCTGCGGCAGGACGGCGTCCCAAGGTTGGTTTGGCAACTCGGCGAGACGTAGGCGAAGTCCTTTCTTCAGCTCTTGATTTCGGCGTTCCGTAGGGTTTGCTTGCGGGTGGTAGGCGGCGGTTGTTCAATTTCGACATTTCCATCTACGACAAGCTTGCTTCCAGAGGTGGCTCATGAATTGGGGTCCCTGGTCGGATATAATTGTCCGCGGGTATCCAAAGCGTGCGAAGATGTGGTCCTCTAGGGCGCGTGTGCTCACCCGGGTAGTAGTTTGACGTGTCGGGATTGCTTCGGTCCATCGCGAGAATAGGTCGGTGATGACAAATATAAAGCGATGTCCGGTAGGCGTGATGTCGTAAGGTCCCATGTAGTCGATCGAAATAGTTTCCCATGGCTTGGTGGGCACGCGCGGGCGAAGCGGCGCGAGCGGCTGTCGCGGTTCGTGCTTGGTGCAGGCGCATAGAAGACAATTCTTCACGTATCGACGTATTTCAGGTCGCATTCTAGACCAGGAAAAATGTTCGCTGATGGCGCGTATGGTCTCATCCGCTCCTGGATGTCCGGCAGTGGTGGCGTCATGGTATTCGAACAGAACGCGGGGGACATGCGAAAGCGGGACGACGAGGCGGGAGTCGTGTCCTTGGTGCTTGTAGAGATGTCCGTCCTGCACGTTGTAGAGTTGCGAATACATGCGTTCTCCTGCTTGTTGGGGGCCATCTTGACGAATTCTTTGCCAGCGTAGAATACTTGACTGAACATCGGGGTCCTGGTTTTGCGCTTGTTTGATTTCCGCGATAAGCGTCGCGACGTTGAGCACCGAAAGATGCGGTGGAAGCATCCGTTCGATGTCATGGGCGTCGGAACTCACGGGAGAGTCATCCGGGTTCCGGGATAGGGAGTCCGGAAGCTGGTTGTCACGTCCGGGGCAGCGTTCCAGTTTGAAGCTGAATTCCTGGAGAAGGAGGGACCATCGGGTGAGTTTCGCGCGGGCGTCCTCCATGCTGTTGAGCCAGGTGAGGGCTCGATTGTCCGTGCGAAGAGTGAAGTTCCGGTCTTCGAGGATGTCGCGGTATCGCTTGATAGCCCAAACGATCGCGAGGCACTCCTGCTCGTTGACGTGGTACTTCTGCTCAGTGACGTTAAGTCGAGAACTTCCGTAGGAAATGACGCTGCGATGTGGTCCGTCCTCCTGGAAAAGCACGGCGGCGATGCCAATGCTGCTGGCGTCTGTCTGGAGTATGAACGCTTTTTCAGGATCCGGGCGACTGAGGGTGAGTGGCTGCTCGAAGGCGTCCATGATCCTGTCAAAAGCGTCTTGTTCGGTCGCGGTCCACGTGTAGCGCTTCTTCGTTGATAGAAGGTCCGTGAGCGGCGCGGCGATATGCGCGAAGCGGGGCACGTATTCGCGGAGCCATCCGCAAACTCCGAGGAAGCTGCGTAGTTGTTTGCGGGTGGTTGGCGGCTTGGTTTCTCGTAGTTGGTCGAGGTGGATCTGCTGGGGTTTGTGACCTAGGGGTGTGATGGTGTGTCCTAAATATGAGAGCTCTGCGCGAGCGAAGTGGCACTTCTCGGTGGCGCAACAGAGTCCATATTCCTGCAGTCTCTCGAATACAAGTCGCAGATGTTGGAGATGTTCCTGGTGAGTCCTCGAGAAGATGATGATGTCATCAAGGTACACGATACAGCATTTACCCAGTAGTCCTGACAAAACCATGGCCATGAGCTTCTGGAAGGTCGCAGGAGCTGACTTCAGACCGAACGGCATGACGCGGAACTGGTAGGTGGCTCCATCCGAAGTTGCAAATGCTGTGAGGTGCTTTGACTCGGGGTCCATGGGGATCTGCCAATATCCGGATCGTAGGTACAAGGTAGAGAAGATCGTCGATGATCCGAATTCGCCGAAAGTCTCGTGGATTCGTGGAAGCGGTGACGCGGTGTCGCGAGTCTGCGCGTTGAGACGGCGGTAGTCCAGGGCGAAGCGCGTTTTTCCATCCTTCTTCTTGACAAGGACGACAGGTGATGAAAATTCGCTGTCACTATGTTCGATGACACCTTTCGCGAGTAGCTCTTCCACTTGTTCGTAGATTAACCGTTTGTTCGTGTCGCTACATGGGTACGGCGGAATTCTAAACGGGGCACTACTTACGAGGTCGATGCGATGTTCAACGACGCGCGTGGCTCCGACGGCGTGCTCTTCCGAGAAATGTGGTTGAAAGTCCTGCACTAAGGTCTGGAACTCAGCGGCTTGCTCGGCGGGGAAACCGTTATCGGCCAATATCGCGGGAACACTCGGTGTATGGCGGCGGGGTGCAGTCCAATACATGGTAGTGCGCTTATCACTTCCGTGGTGTAGGCACTTGCGGCTAAAGTCTAGAGTGACTTGTTCGACATTAAGCCAGGGATAGCCTAATATGAGGTCGTCGGACAAGTCGGGGAGCACAATGAAATCACCAATGTACTCACAGCTTCCAACGCGGAGCAACAGGCGTGCTCGACCGCCGTGGGCGACGCTGTTGTCCTTGGTGGCTAGTTGAATGTCCATTTTCTGCTGGCATCCAATGTGAGGGACGAGTCGGGCGGCGACGAAGTTGTGGGAAGCGCCGGTGTTCACGAGGGCGTGAAATGCTTGATCCGCGAGGTGCACGGGAATGTAGATGAGGCGGCTGTCCTCGGAATCTGACATCCTTGTGTTGCGGCGAATGATTTCCGGCGGCGCATTTATTTTGCGGGCCGGACGACGGCGTTTCCGGCCCTGCGTCCGTTTCCCGTTGGGCAGTCGGCATTCCAGTGATTACCCTGGCAGTGGTGGCAGGCCGTCGGTGGCAACCTGGCTGGGTTCGACTGTTGGCGGCTGCGGTGCGATATATCGAGCGGCTGGCTGCGATGCGATCCTCCGTTCTAAGGGCACTGAGCGGCGTTGAATTCCCTCCTCGACTCGGCGTGCGGCGTCCAGGAAGTAATCTAGGGGGGCAAAGGTCATCGCGTCAAGGGCTTGTTGGATAGGCGGCAGGACCTTCATGGTCAGAAGTTCTACCACGGCTTCCTCTGGCTGGTTGGGCAGCAGCCTCTGGAACAGGCGGCGTTGGCGGCCGGTGAACTGCTCCACGGTCTCGCTGGCTGTCTGGACGGTGTTGAACAGGGTATTCAACAGTCGAACTCGCTCACGAGGGCTGTCGAACCTGGTCAGGAGGCGCTGGGTGAACTCGGTCCAGGTATATTCCAGCGCTTCAAGGGGGCGATACCACTCTGCGGCGGCATCTTTGAGCTGCGAGGCGGCAATCCGGGTGCGCTGGACTACAGGGGTGTTGTTGTTGTCGAATTCCCGTTCTAGGGCTCCGATGAAGTCGGCGGGGTCCTGGTGAGGCAATCCGGCGTATCTCGACAGGGCATCGCGGTCCAACTTCGATCGTTGCGGGGCGACGGCGGCGATTCCTTGGGAGAGCGCTCTCAGGATCTCGGCGAGGTCGGGTTGTGTTGTGGGCGCCACTGGAGGTATATCCTCCTCCAGAAGGTGGTTGAATGCGTTCTGCATGATAGTCCTGTTCCTTTGGGATCGGGTAAGCATGTGGGTTGAGTCCACACTGGACTAGGTGAGCCCCAGGTTGGGCACGCCAATATGATACCACTGGTATCTTAGAATGGGGTGATGAGGTGATGTGGGGCCCTGCAAGGGGGTCCCTCTGTGGTTGTTGCGTCTGATTAGCTAGCTCTGGAACAGAATATACACAGACAGGAGCACTGGGCCCTGTTTATTACTGCAGGTTATACTAACAGTGCATAAATACAGAGGCCGATGAAAATGGGGCGATGCTAGGTCTGCCTAGTCTGGTATACCAGGTATACACAGCGCGTAGGGCGAGACAAAGATCTAATGTTCAAAATGCACACAATAATCAAGGTTCACTGGTCACTGGGTAGTTTGTCGCACTGGTCCATATACCAAAGGTATATGTAAAGTTCGGAGCAAATTATGGCTAAGTTATATTCGTGCAGCCCTATGTATACTAAGTTATACGATGGAGTGACGAAATAATAACGAAAGCACAATAATTCACTGGGTAAATAAAACAAAAAGCCGAATTTCTCACGAAAAAGTGCGTGGAGCCAGATATCTTTCCACGAATCGTAGATGTATATTGTTAGAAAACAAACACCGAGATACAAAAAAACACTTATAATATTAACGAGTAATATAAATTGATACAAATATTTATGAACGGCGTGTAATGCGAGAGCCTGAACGAACATGAATTCCACATCCACTGTCAATCTTATATCAGTCATCATATAGCTTGCTACGCATAATGTAATGATGTCGGATCTCACTTCAGGCGACCGGCGGCGGTCCACAGAAAATAAATAAAAATCGAGTAGTCTATTTATTTCTAACACGGCCATACTGACTTCGGCGACGCTCTCGTCGCTTCATACTTCTTCAGACTAATCTAAATAATACAAAAAAACAAATTTAATCAGTCTACGTCAGTTATTATTTTGGCAAATCATTATCGGAACTCAGTCCGAACAAATAAATGGAAACATCAATGTGGAAACATCAGTCACCACTCGGCTCTACCTCTATCGGGACAGAGACCAAACAATCAAATAGAAACATCGTTGTGGAGACCTCAGCCACCACTTGGCTCTACCGCTTACGAAACAGAGACCTAACAATCAAATAGAAACATGTTGTGGAGACCTCAGCCACCACTTGGCTCTACCGCTTACGAGACAGAGACCAAATAATCAAATAGAAACATCTTTGTGGATACCTCAGCCACCACTTGGCTCTACCGCTTACGGGACAGAGACCAAATAATCAAATAGAAACATCGTTGCGGAGACCTCAGCCAACACTTGGCTCTACCGCTTACGGGACAGAGACCAAATAATCAAATAGAAACATCGTTGTGGAGACCTCAGCCACCACTTGGCTCTACCGCTTACGAGACAGAGACCAAATAATCAGATAGAAACATCGTTGGGAAGACCTCAGCCACCACTTGGCTCTACCGCTTAGGGGACAGAGACCAAACAAACATTGTAACTCACCTAATTCATTCTGAGTAACTTCGTCACCCGCTTCCGAAAACTCTAAAATTTCTTTCATATCAAAATCGAGAGACCACTGTGATGGCCATGGTCTTAACTGTTCTTTGGCGGCTTTCGTGACTATATTTGTTCCATCCTTTTTGATTTCATAACCATTCGGAGGTGAAGATTATACAATTTCGCAAGGACCTAAGAACTCATAGTCGCTCTTGCTCACGTGCATTTGAGAGTCCCGGTGCATCAAAACAAAGTCACCAACTGAATAATGTTTCGTATCCCTCCGTTTTCGGTTAATCCCTTCTAAACTAGGTGTTGATGATAACCTTTCAGCTACTCGTTGTCTGTCCAAATTTCTATTACGAATTGGACTCATATCCGAACTAATTGTTTTCAATACAGCTTGGATCAAAGGCGTCGAACTCTTAATTTCCAACAAAAGTTGCAGAGGTGTAGCTTGTGTAGCTTTCTGAACTAACTGAATCTTCCATAGCCCGCTCGGCCATTCTGACTGAACCTTCGTTTCAACCCTTAAAAGATTTCTAATTGTCCTCATATACCTTTTCACCTGTTCATCTCCATGGTGTACATCTGGGGTAAGAAAGTGGTACTCAATTTTCCACTGGTTCAGATATTTCGGAAGTGTCGTATTTTTTGGAAGCTGTCCCAGCATCCATAATTATTCTTATTGGCGTCGCAAATAGAGCTAATACACTTTAAAGTTTCTCACGAGTCTCTGCGGTAGTAACCGACTTCATTGGTGAAAGGATGCAATATTTGGTAAACGCATCGATAATTACCAATATGTGCTTGTAACCTTGTGATGAAATGGGAAGGAGTCCCAAAAAATCCATGTGCAAAGTATCAAACGGATCCTGGGGCTTTTCTATCGAATTTATAAAGCCTTGTAGTGGGCCTGTTCTAGTTTTCTTTACCACACACACCACACAATGTTTAATGTAACATTTGACAAAATTTCTCATCCTAGGAAACCAAAAGTATTCGGCTATTGATTCGTAAGTTCTCTCAACTCTCACATGGCATTGTTCGTCATGAAAAATCCGTAATATTCCCAAACGGCTTTGCCTTGGAACGTACCATTGTGAATTTTCAGTTCCGTCAGGGTTTATATATCGGTGGTGAAGCATTTCGTTTCTTCCAGCATATTGCTTCTGATCCAATTTACCTTCTTTCAGTTGTTCAAGCATACGCCGTATTTCCGCATCACCTTTTTGTTCAATATAAGCCCAACTATCATGAGCTATTCGACAAACACTTACAGGATTCCTACTCAATTTCAAACCTTTCTTATATATATATATATATATATATATATAATATATATATATATATATATATATATATATATATATATATATATATATATATATATATATATATTATATATATATATATATATATATATATATATATATGTTTCTTCTTAGGTTCTCGCGGACGTAATGTGTAGAACTGGATTCTCGGGTATTGATCCGCGTTGTGTGGTTTCGGTCCTCAAAAGGACCAATTTCACGACGTTTCGGCAAAGTCGCATTTGCCATCTTCAGGTGATTCGACCGTAGAGTCTGGAAAATCTAGGCGAACTGTTCGCCTAGATTTTCCAGACTCTACGGTCGAATCACCTGAAGATGGCAAATGCGACTTTGCCGAAACGTCGTGAAATTGGTCCTTTTGAGGACCGAAACCACACAACGCGGATCAATACCCGAGAATCCAGTTCTACATATATATATATATATATGTAGAACTGGATTCTCGGGTATTGATCCGCGTTGTGTGGTTTCGGTCCTCAAAAGGACCAATTTCACGACGTTTCGGCAAAGTCGCATTTGCCATCTTCAGTTCGCCTAGATTTTCCAGACTCTACGGTCGAATCACCTGAAGATGGCAAATGCGACTTTGCCGAAACGTCGTGAAATTGGTCCTTTTGAGGACCGAAACCACACAACGCGGATCAATACCCGAGAATCCAGTTCTACACATTACGTCCGCGAGAACCTAAGAAGAAACATATATATATATATATATATATTCTTGGCGTCCGTACATTGTCGATTTACTATTCTCTCTGCGTCCATGTCCAACTGAGCGTCCGTATGTGGACTCCGAGTGGTATCCTCATTGAAATTTCGCCAGAGGACTCGTATAGTGTTATAGAAGTGTTTGCCGAAAATCGACTAAGACGCCCAGATTATAGTGAAATGAATTATTTGTATGTTACGCTGTATATAATAGTTCAATCAGTTTGCAGTGAGAGGCGCAGCGCGCGCCGCCGTATGTCCGATGTATATACATGATTTATTTCATCAATCCCTCGGCGTCCTTCTTGCATATTTCAGCTTTTACTTCACGGATTCCTCGGCGTCCGTAATTGGCAACATTGTATGTGTAAACTTAACGTTTCGCGAGGAATGTAACTGTACAAAAGCTGCTGCGACTGTCCCGATGTTTTATTTCAAATATCATACCAATTTGTTGGAATTACGGGGTGTTATACAATTTGTTCTTTGAATAATTTATGCAGATTTGTCTATTGAAGCTAAACTTTGATTTTCATTCGTTGCGTTTGGACGTGTGATATTATTCCAGAATAATAAATGTTATTTGTTGAGTAGAAGGTAGTTAATTATTTCACAATGAAGATTATTTTGTATAAAACAAAATAAAGTTTTTCAAACTATTTTGTTAACGTTGTTGTAAATCAGGGTTGGAAATTCATCGAACTAATAGCGTAATAGCTTTTTATCTTCAATATTCTAGTTTGAATTCAGTTCATCAAGTGACGATACAATAGATCTTTTGAAAATCATCTTATTTGAATTATTAATGAGGATAGCCGATGTAGATGAGAGCATGACTGCCGATATACGTATTTGAACAAATTCAAATTGGTTTCAAATTATTTTTATTTTTTGTATTAGTTGTAAGGTCTTGACATCCCAATGTCACTTCAGCACAAGACATTTTCTCATAAGACACATACACACACATACACACACGCACACACACACATACTTCTACAATATTCTCGAAGCCACTTTATAAAATTATCCCGATCATGTTGTTTCTAATAACTCAAAACCGCTGTGTCTTTAAAGTGGGTGGTGAGCCCATAAAGCTTTATTAATGTATCCTCTAACTACTGTAGTAGTAGTTTACCCAATTTACAAGGTGTTCATCCAATGCATAATAATAATAATAATAATAATAATAATCTTCATTTAGAGATATAATTACAATTTAA
This sequence comes from Endomychus coccineus, assembly GCA_958510875.1. NCBI lineage: Eukaryota > Metazoa > Arthropoda > Insecta > Coleoptera > Endomychidae > Endomychus > Endomychus coccineus. The sequence continues at coordinate 175,098,338 of OY294067.1, read as the reverse complement.
TGCATGTAGAGCAGCCATTGAAGAACATAGAGTTGATCTCAAAAACACCTACATATTATAAGATTCTCCCATTGTATAGGGTTCCAAGTTTATTAACATATTATAGATTTCTTTTTTACATGCAGTAAGATTATTGATAACTTTGATGTGTTCTGGCAACTTGTTGAAACATTTGATAGAAGAGTACAGTGCCCCTTTTTCAGTTACACTCAGTCTATTTACAGATTTACATGTCTAGTTGGGTATAGGCCTCTTGTTTCAAATTGTGTGAGTAAATGCCTATTTCTGAACAGAAATAACAGATATTCTTGAATGTATAAAGCTGGTACTCTCTGTATCCTATTTTTCTTCAAATAGCCCCTACATCACTCTTTGTACATCAACTTTAACATTATTCTTAATGCTCGTTTATGAATTAGGACCACATTTTTAATATGTCTACTAGTGCCAAAATATATCAAACTATATCTTATTCTTGTTTCAACATTTGCATAATGCACTATTTTCAGTGTTTGAAAGCTTGCATATTTTTTAATTACCCTGAGTGAGTAACATATGTGACTCAGTTCGACAGAGTTGCCCAACATGGATAGCTCAGCATAAAAAATTATCTATATAGACCCCCAAGAACTTGGAGTGCTCACTAGCTATAAAGTTCTTTTTACCTAAACTAACATCAAAAGGCAAGTCAGTGCGGGCATAGATTGTTTTGAACAGTACGAGATTTGTTTTATTTTCATTAAGAACCAGTTTATTTTGTATGAACCAAGATTTGGCTCTTTCAGAGTCTAAATCTGCCTTGGCAATCATACTGATCATATCAGGAGCCTTTACTAGCATATTTGTGTCGTCAGCATAATTAATCAACTTACAAGCCTCATTAAGCTTCATGAAATTATTCAAATCATTCACGTAAACTCTAAAAAGTAATGGTCCCGTTATGCTACCTTGTGGAATACTGATGTTTGATATTTTTTCGGAAGATTTTCCCTCAACTTCATCTTTCGTGATCTTCACCATCTGTTTCCTATCCTCTAAGTATGATCTAAACTATCTTAGAGCTGGTCCCTTTATTCCGCAATATTCCAGCTTATTTAACAATATCTCATGATTGAAGCAATCGCATGCCTTAGAAAGGTCTAAGAATGAGTCTAATGCTAATGTATCATCCTTTAATGAGTCTATTATATGCTGTATGAACTGGAAAATTGCAGTATGTTTAGATTTTCCTTCCAAGTAACCATGTTGAGAGTCACTTATCAAGTTACATGCTGTAAGAATCAATCTATTACACATTGCAGTTTCAAAGATTTTTGAAAAAGCTCACAATAATCTTATTGGTCTATAGTTATCTGTAATTTTTGGATCACCATTATTTTTGAATACAGGAATTATTCATGCCGTTTTCAACTGAAATATACCAATTTTGAAGGAGTTATTTATGATGTAGACTAAAGGTTCTGCAATTAAACATCAACAATTTTTATCAATTTGTTCGTGATCTCATCTACACCACTGCTCATTCTATTTTCTAGATTTTTAACTATATTCAGGAAATCACTCCCACTAACTAAATTAACAAACATAGATTTCATACATTTGGTTGTGTTGCTTATATGTGGCTGATTTTGACGAATTATTAACTCATCAATATAATCAGTTATATAGTTCAAGAAGCTGTCAGCAATGTAATGTGCAATTCCCTGTACTTTCATGGAATTATGTACATTTCCCACGGCTCATTTATTTTGTCACTAGCTATGTCATTTATATGAGACCAATCTTGATTTTTCATTATGCTCTCGAATTTTTCCACATTATTTCATTGAAACATATGCTATAAGTATGGGAGCATGTGGTTCTCTGAGTCAAAAATGTTAATTTCTGTGCGAAGTAATCTGATATGGAGGTGTGTCTTCAATATTAGTGAACATATTATCTACACATGATTGTGATGATGGTGTTACTCTGGTGTACTTATTCATTTTGTGGATGATGTTGACTGAGTTCATCATATCACAGAATCTGAATTTATCTATTGTTTCCTCTTAAACATTGATGTTGAAGTTACCAGCAATTACAACATCTCCTCTCTCATTATATAACACATTAAAAATTTCTTCAAATTTATAGAAAAATATGTCAACGTTTGCACTTGAAGGCCTGTCAATAGAAACTATGAGCACTTTTCTTGTTTCAATAAAAACTTCACTCGCTACACAGTCAATTTGATTCTCTATTGATAATTTTTTAACTCGTCTCATTCTACGCCCTAAGTGCCTCTTCTTAGGTATATTGCTGTCTCACCATGCTCATTGTCATTTTGTCCACATAAACTAGCCTCCAAGAAGAAATCCTTCAGGCTAAATGTTTTTAGTTGTTCCTCCGTTTTCCAGTGTTCTGTGATACATAGAATTTTGGAGTATGCGTTATCTGACATCAACTCTTCCAACTCGTCTACACAGTTACCTATTGACTGCACGTTTTGATGTATAATACTAATTTCACAATTTTTCTGATCCACTGCTTGTTTGTATGTCAAAAATTCTCCTCATCACCCTGTCTAATTTGCACAAGAAATTGCTTGTGTTTCTGAACAAGAAATTGCTTGTGTTTCTGAAAGTCAAATCTTTTAATTCCAACTCCACTTGGACAAAAACAAGAGTCGTACATTTCTTCTTTCTTCTGCAGAGGAACAGTAACAACATATTTTCTGATTCCATTGCCAGATATGGGAATCTTTCCCACCCATATTTCATCTTCCTCCAATCTAGCTTTGCTCCTAATGTAGCTTTTAATTCCGTCTCCAGTAGCTTCTCGCTTCAGCTTGTGTAGGTATATCCATAATTTTTTTGAACACCTGAAAATCCATCTGTCTTTATTGTTTTTACTTGGTTTACACCATATTACCTGTTGAAACCCATAATTCTTGATCTGATTGTCAGTATCCGTCTTTGTTTCTCCTGGGCCAACCTTTTCCGAAATTCCAGATGCGCACAATATTAGCCCATTTGGCTGATTGTTAACTTCATAATCTTTTCCGCAATCTGGAGACCGAATTGGAGTATCAATTTGTGCAGATGTGGGACCAATTTGTGTTGGTTGTTCACATTTTTGGGACCACTGACTATCTTGCTCCGGTTTGGTTTGATCGTATTTTGGTCGGCTTTTTGTGGGTAGATTATCTGTTCTTCATAGTTATTCATTTTTTGAAGGAGTAAATTATTATTTATGTGCAAGATATTGTTTTTATCTCTGATTTCTGCAATTATTTCCTTGAAGTACTTATTTTCAGCTTCTAGAAGTTTGTTTTTCTCCTGTAATTCCACTTGTTTTCTTATAACCTCACTGGTCTAACTGCAACTTACCATTTTCTGACCATTCAGAAATAGGATTTTTGGGTTACTTTTTGTATAACTTTTGTGTAAAATACCATAACAAAACATACAGACATATACTGCACATAGCTTGCTACAACATTTCATCAGAATTTCGCTTTTTTCACCTTTTTTTCCACTTTCTCCTCACCTTCGAGATCGCCGACACCGTCAGTTGCCGCCATCTCAATTGAGAATGAGGATCCAGACTATAGTCTGGTGTTAGCTCATACCCTTTTCTACAGATAGTTCAATGGTCGGAGTTCTTCAGAAATTTCGTCTGCTTCAACGCGGACGAGACGAGCTCAAAATAGTCACCCCTTCACTGTCAAGCTCAAGACCTGCCACACTTCTTCCTACCAGACTTCATTTTTTCACCGAACAGCTAAGCTGTGAAACTCTTCACCTAGTGGGTGCAGACGGAGGTCTACGCAATATTGACTTGCGCCATGGAAAATCTGCGAAGAAAGTATGTAAATAGGAGCATATATTTTTGCACAGACAGCCGGTCTGCCCTGGGCGCTCTCAAGTCACCTAGAGTCACATCAAGACTTGTCAAATAATGCAGGGATTCACTGGCTGAACCAGCCAAGAAAAATAAAGTCAACTCATCTGGGTCCCTGGATATACTCGAGTTGAAGGAACTGAAATGACTTACTACCTGACCAGGCGGGGGTCATCTGGCGTCCCTGTCTGACAGGAGCCAATGGTCGTTGTATCAAAATGCGAGGGGATCTTGTACTTCTGAGTCAACTGTACAAAGAGTGCTCTGACTTGTGGCAAGATCACCACGTATGAGGCAGGCCAAGCCATTTATCAATGAGCCTGTACCTAGGCTATCAAAGAAACTCCTTTCTCTGAACAGAAGGGACATCAGAGAGATGACTGGAATCCTAACGAGTCATTGTCATCGTAACAAACACCTTCATACTATGGGCATCGCAGATGATCCTATCATGTAGGTGAAACAAAGAGGTGGGGGAAACTGCCCCTCACATCCTGTTGGAATGCCCTGCTTTGACATCTTTCAGGCATCGTTACATCGGCGAAGCAAAACTGCCCCCAGAACAACCTGCTAGAAAAGAATAAACTTCTTACCACGGGGTGCACGATGGGCTCAACTAGGTAGGTAGTTTTTCCCTATGAATATAACCTCCAAACCTTCAAGAAAAGAACGAATGCCTATCTTCCGTCTCTACATTCCACTGCTGACTCACATGATGTTCTTGGAACATTATAGGTTTCCCTCTCATGTAGTCAAAGTATTAAAAAGAAGATGAATTACAACTGGAAAGCATTGATGATATAGATTTTCATTTTGATAGCTCTGACAGAAGGGAAATGATGAGTTACGAGAAACACTAATCTTAAAGTGTATCTCAAAATTTGGTATACTTAATTTGAGAACACCATAATATTGAATTTTAATCGATAATCTCAAAGTATGTTAAGTATGTTGGTGTGTTAGGTTATTGCTATCGCGAAGAATATTTCAAAATTTTGTCAATACTTATCTTTCTTTATTTTAGTAAGTCATAACCACACTTATACATCATATCAGCACACAGGATGTCCCACAATGACTATTCATAAGAATATTTTTTTGAGACTACTTCAATTGAAACAACGAAAATTTAGGTTTTTTTGGGTATCTATAGGTACTCTTCTCAAATAATAATAATACCTTTGGGTTACATACATTTGGACCTGAGCTGATCAAAAGTCAATTTTTAAAGAAATTTCCAGAAAATATCAAAATATTGATCGAATATAAGTGTCCGATAAAAAAAATATTGATAAAATTAAATGAGCTTATAAGCTTATAACAATACCTAAATTGACAATATTCCGAACAGTAGAATAAGCAAATGTAGAGATGACAGTAACAATATGAAAAAAGTTTTAATTTGAGTCATAATATACCACGATAAAATTATTTTTATCATTTTCGTGAGGTCCCAATACGGACAGAGAGTCCATTTCGGTTCCGAAATTTCGAATTTTCAAATTTCCTCGAAGGATTCATAACCATTGAACAAAAAACAAGAAAAAATTCAAATTTCTTAAGAATCGAACGTGTTCTATTGTAATTTTAATGAATGCTGCCCAATTTCAAATATCCGCTGAAAAATCGTTACTATCCTTGGAATAACTGCCAAGAATGAAAAAATTTTCATTTGGGGTCATTATATGTGCTCAAATTTTTAGGATATCTTAAAAACGTCCTTAGCTACTTTCTCAACCCTTGGACTGGACTTTTTTCGTCTGTTTTGGAATATCTCTCGAAATATTGACCGGGAAGGAAAGTACTGTTAACAAAAAATTCAACTTCCAATTATAAAATTTTTTGAATCATTTAATTATTAGCCGATTTATGTTTTGCTCGATTTTTTTCCAGAGCCCCTTCAACTCGAGAAGGCTGCGTTTTTCGGAAATATCGCATTTGGATCCGAAAAATATGAAAATATTATTTATTTTCAATTTCGAATTTTTTGATCTTTTTTTTCTAGAGGGCACGTGAAAGCGGTCATCCTAACTGACCACAAGCAATATGGGATACGCCCTGAACCTACTCGCCAAGTTTCGTTAATAAAAAAGCACTCTCAAAAATCCGTGGGTAAAAACCTTCATTTACTGGACTATTCGTGATATTTTAAACATCAAATTTCATCAAATAAGTCATTCGCAATAAACATCAAACATCAAACTGTTGACGTGCTTCATATTCCAAATCTAATGATAAATTGTCAGCCGATTTACTGGAGATTTCAGTTAAACTGGACGTTTTATTAGTGAATCCAAATATCAAAAAAAAATATTTTAACTCATTGAACTGGCTTCATCTATTATGAAGAAATTCATAGGAAATGTTCGGGTGTATTATTGGTTCGTCATTACTTTTGTAATGTTGCTCCATTAAAGAATTAAATCTTGAAAACTTGCCTATTTTAAGAAATTTTCATCATTATTTTCATACAGTTTGGTAGATGTACCAAGTGAGGCTAGACATTGTGAACATAAAAACTGTATTGATTAAAAATTATTCATTCAATGATACGATACAGATATTTTGTTGTACATCCAATGAACGTAAATGCATGATAGTTACTCTTTTTGTGTCTATATAGTACTAGTGACAAATGTTTCCATTCAGGACAATTCTCCTTATTGGACGAGTTTATTAAACACTTGCCAAAAAGTTTGCAACAGAAACGTCAACCATATATCTTCTTGTAGAATGAATGGGCCAATCATTTACAACTTTTTCTCCTTCTGCAATGGTCTGGTAAAAAAATGTAGCAAAACTTTATTTAATTTATTTTATTTATTGGGTAATTCCATTTTGTCATTTTACAGTGTTCTTTTTCAGTTGAGAATCTTGCATCTGCTGATGTAATTATTAAATGGGCATTCTACAGGGTCATCAGATAGTATGGTGGGAAGAACATCTGCTGGAAGCATCATCGGTAATCTCAGGAAAACATTTGTTTCTGAAGAATCCAAATATTTCTTCAAAGAAGGATGCTGCTTTTCTTGCCGGTACCTGATAATCGATTTTTTTTCTGTCCTTAGAATAGAAAATTCTATTTTGTTTGTAATGTTGTCTTACAAATAGTTACAGATACGAATATTTCAGAATCCTGCTTATGGTTTTTCAATGTAAGATCAACAAGTTGATGATATATACACTTTCTATCAAAGATATGGGAAGTAAAAGAAAAGATAAATTCTGAAACTATTATGCGAAAAATCAAAGTTGTTATATTATCGTTTTATAGATACCTAGAATTTTTTACAATGATATCACCTTCGAATCATCATCTTTGACACTACTCAACTGAAAAATGGAGACGAAATGAACTGAACGATTAACTAATCTTGTTCAAAGAACAAATGTGGAATGACCCTTTTTATTTCTAAAACGAATGAAACTGATGTTTCATTTTTGTGCGTCACAAAAGATAAACAGTCTACTTTTACTAGTCGGGTACCATAGGAGTTGTAAGTGTTTGTCTAACGGTTTCACCGTCCTTGATTTGACGGCCCGTGTCTATTGCACTCGTGCATCTGGGAGGACCTGGATATTTCTACCTTGCCTCTACTCGGTACTGCTATTGGAGCATAAGCGTGACAACGCCGCAGGCCTCTCAGGCATATGCCATGTAAACAGTTTTCATATGTGGGGACGCACAGGAATCTGTAATATGAAAGCTTCGTATATGTTGTAGACGCCAAGGTGCATTTTTATGAAAGGACGCTGAGAATATAGTGAAGTGTATATGACATTATAGAATTTGCTGAAATTTGATGAGGTAACATCTGTTTATGATACATCGGGTATATGCGCAAAAATTTATAAATCCCTGTTACAAAATTGGACCGGACGCTGAGAGTCGCGTTTTTGTAAGGACGCCCACAATATAGTGAGCTTCATTATATTATCAGCCTGAGAGCGAACATTTACGATCTACAGTATCATCGATAATGAAGCAAACAATGGTCATTTTCAATTTGTATATTACGTTTTATGTTATCAAAGACTTTTCATAGGCTGTGTATTATTTCTCCCAAATTATGTGAAACGTGTTGCATTAATTACATAATCTTTGTATCCATTCATGAAATCTTTCTTATATACATACTTAAATAATAATAAAATTGATGTTTCTTATGTAAATGCTTGATGTTTCTGAAAGCATTGGAGGTTCCTTACGGAAGAGTTTCTGGGGGCATGAATTCGATTATTTCCTAAGATATGAGGTGTTGAAGATGAACCTTGAAATTTAGTTCCAATGAGAATTTCACACCGACAATTTTCGACTAATGAAATACTTTTATTTTGACTTGTTGCCATGCCAACGAAAAAATTTAAGCGGATATTTTTTCTTTTAGGGTAGAGAAGCAAAATTATAGTGGATATTTTCTGACGTTTGACAAATGAGTTTGGAAGTGATACAATACATAACAAAACAACCGTTCACAAAAATAAATCAAATATTTAAATTCATTCTATTTATTATTAAAATCTATATTTTATTTAATTTCATAACAATATTTAAATGTTTTTGATATTCCTCTTGGAAATCCTCTATTCGTAATGGCGAATAGCAAAGGAAAGAAGACTCTAAATTTACCAAATGTTTGTGTTTTTATGCAAATAAATGTAATAATTTGAAACCACTTTGTTCAATTTATTCTTGCCAATTCTGTTGAATTTTATAGATGTTCGCAACAGCGTCTATTTCCATTAAGCAATATTACTATTTTATAATTATTTGTGTAAAGTCTTGTCTCGCTGATTTATTTTCTCAGATTTTATCTCAGATCTTATTAATCAAAAAGATCTCGTTGTATGTAATTTTTATTGTTATATAAAAGATGTAAATCGTTAATCATATAACATGAAAATATTGCGCAATGCAATAAACGTTGTTGTATTAATTAATTATGAAACTATCAAAATCGACAAGCGTCTCTCTTCCAAAGCCTTCCCAATATAATTATGTATCATAGAATATTTAACATCGAACTCTATCAAAATTATCGGAGCCACAACAATTTAATTCGCTTAAAAAACAGAAACTATCGTTTGTAAAAAACAAATATAATCCCTCCAATTTTAGTAAATCAAATTTAGCCCAAAAACATGAAAGAGACTATATAATCTATTTAAAATAATTTAAAACAACTAAAGTCGGTGGATGAAAAGATATTTGAATTTTATTGTAAATCAGTTGTCAAAAGAAAACCATTACTTAAAAACACATACTCTCACCAATTTCAGTAAATAAAATGTAATTCAATAGCCTGTAATAAACCATATTTAATCCACTTTTCACAATTTTGTACAACTAAAGTGGGTGGATCAAAAATTACTACTGATATTTGAATTTTATTATGAATTAGTTGCCGAAAGAAAACCATTATTTAAGAACACGTACTTCCACCACTTTCAGTAAATAAAATGTAATTCAACAATATTTAATCTACTTTTAACAATTTTGTGGACCTAAAGTGGGTTGATCAAAAATTACTACTGATATTTGAATTTTATTATGAATTAGTTGCCGAAAGAAAACCATTATTTAAGAACACGTACTTCCACCACTTTCAGTAAATAAAATGTAATTCAACAATATTTAATCTACTTTTAACAATTTTGTGGACCTAAAGTGGGTGGATCAAAAATTACTATTGATATTTAAATTTTATTGTAAATCAGTTGCCGAAAGAAAATTATTGGTTAAAAACACGTACTTCCACAATTTAAGCATGAAAACATAACAAGTTTTTTTGACGTTTGGACTCTTACCAAACTCACAAAATCCTATAAAAAAATTATGGGATTCCTTCGTAGTGTCTCATATTTTCATGACAAAATGTCAAATAACATCACATTGAAATTATTTTAAACTAATTTTTCTTCGGTGTGAAATTCTCTTACCGAATATTCGGAGTTTTCATTTCAATTTATAATTGAAAAAACCCTAACACAGTGAAGATGTGGTATCTTGGGCAAAAACGATCGCTCATATAGAAGATAGTGCAGGTCATTCCTGTAGCTCAGTTGGTAGAATCAGTCTAGTGAAAGAAAAGTCTCGTGTTCAAATCAAATCGACCATTCTCTATTTCAACCTATTTGATTGCAAAATTCTAATTCCATAAACAAAGATGATCAAATACTAGGTAGTTCAACTTATTGATTAGGTTTTGATATTTCGATTGTGATTGTACATTGCTCCAAACTACTTATACCACAATTCCCTGTTAATAATATTATAACATGTTATTAAATATGGCAATGATTATTCACAGTGCTTAAGTTGGCAGCAATGAAAAGAATGTATATTTGTATCCAAAAAAGGGTGGTAATGTTGGTACTACTCTATTATTATTTTTTGTTGTTCTATCTGTAAAAGCGTGGACGTTGTTGTATTGTATAATTATTAAAGTAATTGCTATAAAAGTGCTGTCCGTTTATTTCATAACATCAGGTTATGGGCCCAGACACAAATTATCTGTTAGCAAAACATTGACATTACGTTACGGCAGCAAAATCGGCGAGAAGGAAAAAGTGTTATTAGATGTTTTACTTACTTTTAATTTTTTAACAACAAAACATTCCCTTCAATCACCTAAACATTTTAAGCACACACATTATCATCATAATACATATAATAACAATTTTTTTGAGTCAAACTCGAGCAAGAGTAAACCCCTTTCTGGGTTACTATAAAGATAATCCAACATTTATTTTCACCATTATTATTATTATCATAACTATTATCATTATCATTATTGTTATTGTTATTGTTATTATTATCATCATTATCATTATCAATCCATCAGGATGTGATTTCTTAATAATAAAAAAAGAATAGTTTGATTGTATAATAGACTAATAAATACACATATAATACACCTATTATCCAAACATGAATGTACTGTAGTAGAGGTAACAATAATATATAGATATGCATTTAAGTATTTTAATTCATATATATATGCTAAAATATAATAAATCGCCAGAAACTCCAAAAAAATTGTTTTTCTTTCAAACTTAAACTTTTTACTTTTTTCTCAAAAAATATGCAATAAAAGTTTTTTTAAATATCATTTTGCTTCGGAATTCATTAGTCGCATGTCAATTTCAGTAAAAAATTGGGCAGTCCAGATCCGATAGACATGGGTCCATTGGACACCTATACATAATCTATGTATATTAATTTATATTTGTAGTTAATATGCATAAATATAAGTATGTATATGTATTTATATGCAAATGTAATGGCATTGTATGGCGTAATGGCGCCATAAAAATCATAAATCATATCCAAAATATATAATAACAATAATGTCCAAAAACTAGTTCAAATTTTGGAAATGAATGGATGACGCCCATAAGTTAAACAACATACAAGTAGTTTTCATTTGAGACCAAGTAGATCTCGATAACCCCAAAATGACAAAAGATATTTGAATTTGAATTTTTCGGAACAAATGGACTAAAATTGAGTTTTAGGGAATACCATCGAAGATTTACGACCAAACCTGGAACCATTTTTTTATTTTTGGAGAGAGTTACCTTCACCTAAATTTTCAGCTGAGTTGATCAATTATTGGCTCTTGCAGATCAATTTGAATTTTTTCCTAAAATACATGTATAATGTATATATATTTATATTGTGAGAGGGGGCATGAACCGATTTCCAAAAAGCTCAAACCAATATTTTCCTCCGATACCTAGAATAAAAGGGTATTGATCTCAAACCTGAGCCAAATCTCTAAGGTCTGCAAAACAAAGTACCTCTCAAAAAGCGCAAAAAAAAAACAGTTTTTGGCCAATTAAACTGGGTATTTTGGTAATTCAACTTTTTAGTATGTTGTTTGGGCCATGGGTGGTTGGACATTGTGGAGGGAAGACAGGTAAAGCCCGAAGTTGCCAGTGAGATACCTGCATGGGAAACTAAAGATGCCAAAGCGCAAACGTTGCTGGTTACACGGATGTCCGAAGAGGTAATGTTGCATAACATTACATGCACGAGTTCTGCCGGGATGTGGCGGAAACTTCATAGTGTTTATGAACAGAAAACTGAGACTAGTGTGCATATTATACAGCAGAGATTTTTTCAATATAAGTTTGAAAGAGGCATAGACATGTCTGTTTTCTTATCTAAGATTCAAAAAATGCAAAACCAATTAAAACAGATGGGTGAAGAAATTTCGGACAAATTTGTAATCATTAAAGTATTAATGTCATTACCGGACGAATATAAACATTTCGTTTCGGCCTGGGAGTCTGCGCCTGACGACAAACAAACATTTGAAAATTTGGTGGCCAGACTACTAATTGAGGAAGAGAGAGTAAAAGGGAAGAACGAAGAAGCACAGTCACCCTCTGCATTCGTTGTGAAAAATAAAAGACCAGTAAAATGTTTCAAATGTGGTAAGAGTGGACATTATCAAACTGAATGTAAAAGTAATAGCAAGAGTCATAGTGAAGGGAACGTCAGTAATAATAATAACTGTTTCTATTGTGGGAAGTTTGGACATTTCAAGTCTCAGTGCCGCTTTCGTAAACAAAAAATGCCAAAAAGTGAAAATAAAACGGATAGTAACGCGTTTGAGGTGTCTAACTCGTCGCATCAACTGCAAAAGCCCAGGTGGCTAGTGGACTCTGGCGCGAATGAACATATGTGCCGGGATCGTGCATTGTTTACATCTTTTTCAAATATGGCGCCAAAATCTGTAATCATAGGTAATGGTGCAGTGATAAATGCGCTTGGTTATGGACAGATGACATTTCAAGTATCGAACGGAAACGAATGGATTGACACAGTCATAGACAACGTGTTGTACGTTCCTGAATTGCAAACAAACTTATTTTCGGTGAATCGCACCACAGATAAAGGTTATGTAATGATTACAAATGACAGCTCATGCAAATTTTTAAGTCAAATAAAATTTGTGCGATTGCCGAAAGAATTGGAAATTCGTTTTATCTGGAACTACGCTATAATAATAATTGTGATGGTAATTATGACGTTTATGGGAACCATCTCCGATTTTGACGAAATTTTTTTTATAGACTATTTACATGTTCCTTATGTAGAATTGAAGAAGAAAACTCTCCGCTAAAGTGCCTTTTTCCCAAAAAAATTAAAAAATGTCCCAAATTTAGACATATTCTGTCACGTTTTTCTTCTATATATATGGTCACAATTTGCACGAAACTGTTATTTTCAGCAACCTATGGCATTGTTTTCGTAAATAAATGCTAATTAGAGGTTCAACAGTATTTAGAAACCGTATAATTCGCGAAATAAAATTGTAAACAGTAACCGCCATTAAATTGCATTTTATGAAGTGACGTTACGTCGTAACTAGATTCTCTAGACACCCAACATTTGCAAACCATAGAATCGTATATTTCATTGGATACGTACTATTAACGTTTTAATATACAGTCTATGGTCAAAATCTTGCTCGCAACAAATGCGCTTCCGCGCTTTGGCATTTTTTAAATACAATGTGTTGATTCCGCATCAGCGATTGTTGCCCAGGCAGTAAAACTCGCTTCATAGTTCAAGCAATGAGCCGGGATTTCGGATATAACAAAAAAAAAGACATGTAGGTCAGAATCAAACCTATTCTTGTGGAATTCGATTCGTGAAGTTATCAGGATCATTCATAAAACATAAAACCTCATCATTCTCCCTCCCCCCCCCCCCTTGGGGGCCAGATATGACCCCAAAAAGGATAATTTCGAATTTAAAATTGACCAATTCGATCGATTTCCATAACCAGAATTGATTTGAAGTGAATCTGACGTCAAAATCGTGATCAGCGACCCAGAAAACCCTTGGTAAATTCGAAATTACCCCCAAACCCCTTGGAGGTCAGACAGTGGGAGGGGGGGGGGGGGCAAGTGACCGCGAGGTTTTATGTGTTATGAATGATCCTGATAACCCCACGAATCGAAAACCCGCAAAAGTCTTTCGATTCTGACCTACATTTCTTTTTTTTTTTCGGTTCGTTGATGGACTATCATGAACTTTTGCTTCCAATATGGTAGGAACCAAACTCCTAGCGACAATGTTATCGCAGGTTAGTTTGTTAAATTGTTATATATTTTTGGGAATACTACCCTACTTAAGGTTATTTCAAAGTTCATTTTTGTAATTGATCCATTTTCTTATCAAGTTCTTCTATTTCCTCAAAAGTCAGTTCCTCTAAATTCTCTTAGAAAACCGAAGAACATATGAAACCGCGACCGCAGTAAAACCCGCTTCATAAACTTTTGATTCCAATAGCGTTGGTACAAAACTCCAAGCGGCAATGTTATCGCAGGTTAGTTTGTTAAATTTTTATATGTTTTTGGGAATACTAGGGTAGTAGGTTATTTGAAAGCTTGTCTCTGCAATTGATTGATTTTCCTTGCCCTTGTACACATTCTTAAAATATATATGAGGCCGCTGATGTAGGTTAGTAGGTTATTTTTGGATTCAGGGGGAAATAATGTGCTATAGTAGTATATACTTCGATAGCGTGATTTCTAAATAGGACATTGTGAGATCTGCTCAACTTAGTCAATAGCACTTTTTTGTCATAACGACTTCAAAAATAATTGACATACATATTAAGTATTGAATACGACAGAAAATAGTTATTGCCCAGCAAAGACCAACGGGGAGGTGTGAGCAACCTTCGCCATGGAGGGAAAGGTAAAAAGATATTAAGGTGAGGTAAGTGTTGGGGAACAATGGTCGCATATTATTGAAACGATGTGTACCAGAGCAAGGAAATTCAATCAATTTCAAAAATGAACTTTCAAATAACTCTTATTAACATAGTATTTCCAAAAATATTTAAAAATTTAACAAACTAACCTTAATATGTATGTCAATTATTTTCGAAGTCGTTATGACAAAAAAGTGCTATTGGCTAAGTTGAGCAGATCTCACAATGTCCTATTTAGAAATCACGCTATCGAAGTATATACTACTATAGCACATTATTTCCCCCTGAATCCAAAAATAACCTACTAACCTACATCAGCGGCTTCATATATATTTTAAGAATGTGTACAAGGGCAAGGAAAATCAATCAATTGCAGAAACAAGCTTTCAAATAACCTACTACCCTAGTATTCCCAAAAACATATAAAAATTTAACAAACTAACCTGCGATAACATTGCCGCTTGGAGTTTTGTACCAACGCTAATGGAATCAAAAGTTTATGAAGCGGGTTTTACTGCGGTCGCGGTTTCATATGTTCCTCGGTTTTCTAAAAGAATTTAGAGCAACTGACTTTTGAGAAAATAGAAGAACTTGATATATATAACAATTTAACAAACTAACCTGCGATAACATTGCCGCTAGGAGTTTGGTTCCTACCATATTGGAAGCAAAAGTTCATGATAGTCCATCAACGAACCAGAAAAAAAAAGAAATGTAGGTCAGAATCGAAAGACTTTTGCGGGATTCGATTCGTGGGGTTATCAGGATCATTCATAACACATAAAACCTCGCGGTCACAACCCCCCCCCCCCCAGCCCACTGCCTGACTCCAAGGGTTTGCTGGTAATTTCGAATTTACTAAGGATTTTTTGGGTTGCTGATCACGATTTTGACGTCAGATTTACTTTAAATCAATTCTGGTTATGGAAATCGATCAAATTGGTCAATTTTAAATTAGAAATTACACTTTTCGGGGTCATATCTGGCCGCCAAGGGGGGTGGGGGACGGAGGGTGACTGATAAGGTTTTATGTGTTATGAATGATCCTGATAACTTCACGAATCGAATTCTACAAGAATAGGTTTGATTCTGACCTACATGTCTTTTTTTTATTATAGCTGAAATCCCGGCTCATTGCCAGGACTATGAAGTGAGTTTTACTGCCTGGGCAAGAATCGCTGATGCGGAATCAACACATTGTATTTGTGTTCAAGAATCGCTGATGCGAAATCTACACATTGTATTTGGTTATTTGGTATAACAACGGTGCCAAAGCGCGGAAGCGCATTCCGAAGCCTGGCGCATTTGTTGCGAGCAAGATTTTGACCATAGACTGTACATTAAAACGTTAATAGTACGTATCCAATGAAATATACGATTCTATGGTTTGCGAATTTGGGTGTCAAGAGAATCTAGTTACGACGTAACGTCACTTCATAAAATGCAATTTAATGGCGGTTACTGTTTACAATTTTATTTCGCGAATTATACGGTTTCTAAATACTGTTGAACCTCTAATTAGCATTTATTTACGGAAACAATACCGGAGGTTGCTGAAAATAACAGTTTCGTGCAAATTGTGACCATATATATAGAAGAAAAACGTGACAGAATATGTCTAGATTTGGGACAAATAATGATTTTTTTTGAGAAAAAGGCACTTTAGCGGAGAGTTTTCTTCTTCGATTCTATATAAGGAACATGTAAGTAGTCCATAAAAAAAATGTCGTCAAATTCGGAGCTGGTTCCCATATACGTCATAATTACCAAACAAAATATAAGATCAAGTATGTCATCGAAGATTTCATAAATAAGGCCGAAAATAATACTGGAAACAAAGGGAAGACATTCAGGAGCGATAATGGCCTGGAGTTTGTGAACAGGGATATTAAAGAAATGTTTGCAAGACGTGGAATAACACATCAAACTACAGTACCATACACCCCCGAACAGAATGGAAAGGCTTAAAGAGAAAATAGAACATTGGTGGAAGCGGCCAGAACAATGATACATGAGAGAAATTTACCAAAGAAACTATGAGCCGAAGCTATAAATACAGCAGTGTTCGTGTTGAACAGGACTGGCAAGAGCCATGAGGACGGACAATCTCCATTTGAGGTATGGACTGGGAAAACTTATGATATCCACAGACTGAGAGCTTTTGGTACAGAAGTATATGTACACATTCCAAAAGAAAAGAGGAGGAAATGGGATCCCAAAGGAGAGAAAGGGTTGATGGTCGGGTATGACGAGAATGTGAAAGGATACCGTATCTACTACCCTGAGAAGAACATGGTGGAAATAAAGAGGGACATTGTATTTATACAGGAAGAGGAGAAGGAAAAACCTCAAGTGAAGAGAGGTAAAGGTCAAACTGGAGTGTCATTAAACCTTGAAGAGGAGATAATGCAAGAGAATAGTCCCGTGACAGGCAATGAGATAGCTACCCTTGAACCCCAAGAGACAGAAACAACCCACACAAGTAGTATCCTAGAAGATAACTCGGAAAATGACAGTGACTACATGCCATGCAGTGAAGATGAACACCTATTGGAAGAAATTGGTTCACCTGCAAGAGAAAGGAGTACGCGTGAGCGTAAACAAACAGCTTTCTACAAATGCAATAATGTGCAACTGGACCAAAGTGAGTGTGACCCTGTTACATATGGTGATGCCATGAGCCGAAATAATGCTGGTAAGTGGAGTGCAGCTATTGCTAGTGAACTTGAGACTCTGAATGCCAACAACACATGGGAATTTAGTAAATTGCCTGTAAATGCAAAGCCAATAAGTAGCAAATGGGTTTTTAAGATTAAAACTGTAAATGATGTCAAACAGTATAAGGCTAGGCTTGTTGCTAGGGGGTTCGAGCAACAGGATATCATTAACTTGAATGATATTTATGCCCCAGTTGCTAAGTTAACAACTTTTAGGTTATTTGTAATAATTGCAACTAAATATAACTTACCCATATACCAACTGGATGTCACAGGGGCTTTTTTATATGGTGATATAAAAGAGAATGTGTATGTAAGTTTACCAGAAGGGGCATATGCAGGAGATAATAATATTGTAAAATTGAATAAGTCATTGTACGGGTTAAAAAGTTCGCCTAAGTACCGGAATATTAAAATTAATTCTGTAATAACTCGAGAAGGCTTTATAAGGTCTAAATGTGATCCATGCTTGTATGAAAGGCATACTGATAAAGATAAAATATTTGTTTTAATTTATGTAGATGATTTACTAATTTTTGGAACTAATGAAAATGAGATCACTCACTTAAAAACAATCTTAAACAGAGAATTTAAGATGAAAGATTTAGGGTTAGTTTCAGACTTTTTGGGAATAAATGTGAATCAAAACTTAGAAAATGGCATAACTATATTATCACGGAGAAATTACTTAGAAAATGTATTAAAAAGGTTCAATATGGAAAATTGCAAACCCATGTTGACTCCCCTGGATATAAATTTTAATACTAAGATATTTGATGTGAATACTGATTGTGATAAAGACATTGAGGGAATATGTAGGCAAATGATTGGCTGCCTTATGTATGCTGTCTCAGGCACTAGGCCTGATTTATGTTTTGCAGTCTCTTTATTAAGTAGGTATCAAAAATGTGCCAATAATACATTGCTAAGTGCGCTTAAGAGAGTGCTGCGCTATGTGAAGCATACTTTAGATTATAAAATAGTATACAAGTGTAATGATAGTGTGTTGCAAGGCTACTGTGATGCAGATTGGGGAGGTGATCAGAGGGACAAAAAGTCCACATCTGGTTATTTGTTTACCTTTTCAAATTGTTTGGTTATGTGGTGTTCAAAGAAGCAATCTTCTGTAAATTTGTCTTCTACTGAGGCTGAATATGTCTCAATGAGTATGGGAGCAAGTGAAGCATGCTGGCTTGTCAATTTGTTGCATGATTTTGGTCTTACAAATGATAGCCCAGTTAAGTTGCATTGTGATAATCAGTCAGCTATTATAAATGCAAATACAGACTCAGTTAAACGTCTTAAACATGTTGACATTAGATATCACTTCATTAAGGACTTAATTAAGAATAAATTAATTTATATTCAGTACATAAGTACTTGTGAACAACTGGCAGATATGTTAACAAAGTCATTAAGTAAGGATTTGATAATTAAGTTTCTAACACAGTGCGATGTCAAAATTATAAACTAAGAGGTAGAGACATTTAACTGATAATATTTCAGCTATTTCATTCTCATATAATTTAGTTTAGTTTGTTTAATATGTATAAACATTGAGAAGGGCTGTTATTAAATATGGCAATGTTTATTCACAGTGCTTAAGTTGGCAGCAATGAAAAGAATGTATACTTGTATTCAAAAAAGGGTGGTAATGTTGGTACTACCTCTATTATTATTTTTTGTTGTTCTATCTGTAAAAGCGTGGACGTTGTTGTATTGTATAATTATTAAAGTATTTGCTATAAAAGTGCTGTTCGTTTATTTCATAACATCATAACATATATGTAATTGGAATGATTTCATCAATAAAAATTAATGAAATATGTCGGTGTTTTCTATATACAGAAGCAAGTTCAGTATTTATAGATTAGAAAGGATTTTTTTCAAATGACACCAGAAGAAAACATTAAAAATAAGTGAAACATACACGTCATATTTTCGAGATTTTGTTTATTATTGGTTATTATTATTACAAAATACGTATAATTTATATAAACATAAAATACATTCCGACCGCGAATTTCGAAAAATCTTGGCTTCCGGATGATTTCTGTGTCACAATATCATGATTTGATGCCGACGTTTCACCAACCATTACTGGTGGCATCTTCAGGGCTGACTTGACGCTTGAATTGGAACTGATTCTACTGGCTTCTGTAGCGGTATTTATTGTAGGAAAAAATCCTTCACACTACAAATTTCACTGCCTTTTATCGGTGGTTAACTTGGTAGTAGTGATAGAACTATTCGAATACAAATTATGAAAGTATTCCGATGCATCCGATTCTTATTGAAGTAGTCAAATACTCCTGTATTCGAATAATCATTCGATTCTCGACAGTATTCTAATTCGGAATATTCGATTCTAAACATTCGATTCTGCCCAAACTACTCAGATTTTGATAATTATGCTACGCATGATGTTGATACATTGGAAATATTGTCTTTCCTTATTCCGGAACTGAATTTTAATTTTGATCTATACGGATTGTTAAGTGAGATGAGTTAGTTTTATCGGGTCGTTTGAGTTACGATCAATATGTATCATAATAACGAAAGTCGATAGACTCATTACTTATGGTTGACTTATAACCACTTTTATCCCCATCAGTCAACCCTATCACACTTATGACCCTACGACCCTATGAATCATCCTGTATTAGTGTCTAGGTTCATATTATCGGTCAAAATTTGACAATAAAATTATCTTTACCAAACTATTAATATTTTCTGTTCGGTTTCGATACCTATGAACAACAACAACAACTTCTAGGGAGAATTACTTTCCATCATCTTGAAAGTAAAAATCCAATTCAAGACATTTCTTGATTACGTTTTTCAATTCAACTCAAAATAATGGTGGTTTACGTTTGGTCATTAATCTATTGAAAAAACACTGTATAAAGAAAAGGAAATTAGTGGAAAATCTTTATTTCCGAATGCATTCCGTGTCACAATAGCACGACTTGATGCCGACGTTTTGCCAACCATTGCAGGTGGCATCTTCAGGGCTGGTGTGAGTCTTGAACTGAAATTAATTCGACTTGTTTCTGTAGCCGTATTTATCGTAGGGAAATTTTGCTTTTGTTCGGGTGATCAACTCCGTTCTGGCGCCTGTCATTGCCGTTGCGTGATCATGTGCGAAGTTGAATTTTCGAGGATGGGTTTCCAAATGTTGAGATATCACCCTGAGTCACATTTTGGATTATTTGGATGGTTTAGCATTTCTATAGCTTCAAAGATTTTTCACTGATAGAAGTGTGGGGCTCTGGTTAGGATTTTTGTATTTTCGAAGTGTCTAACTTGGGTTTCGCAAGAAAAAACAATTCTTATCCCCCATTGTTCAAGATGTTTATATGATTTGCCTAAAATACATAAACCCTCAGTTCCCCTGAGACCAATTGTCAGCACTATCAGATCCCCTACTGATGAACTCTTGATATCTGACATATACTCAAACCTCTTGTAGGTAATTCCAACAGTTGAATCCTAAATTCCTCTCATTCCGTTGAAAAACTCCAAACGATAAAAAATGACACCAACGATTTGCTCGTCACTTTCCACGTCGAGTCACTATTTACCAATGTTCCCATTCCAGACACACTTTCCATAATTTCTCAACTGTTACCTGCAAAACATATCAATGAACTTACTACCGTTAATTGATTTTTGTCTATCTTCCACATATCTTCTGTAGGATGGCAAGTTTTATGAGCAGTCCTCGGGAGCTGCCATGGGTTCCTCACTTCCTCCGGTGATAGCTTATATCTATACGGAAACTTTTGAGCAAGATGCTATTGACTCATCTGTTCTCAAGGCAAAATGTTAGTTTAGATATGTCGACGACACACTTGTTATTTGGCAGCATGGTCGTGGAAATCATGTTCCCTTCCTCAATCATTCAAATTCATTACATCCCAATATTCTTTTCACCATGGAAGTTGAACCAAAAGGTTAACTCCCGTTCCTAGATGTATTAGTTAGTCGACAAGCTTTAGGACATTCTGTCTATCGAAAACCCACTCACACCTATAGATACCCCAATGGTCTTTCCCACCACCGCCCTGCCCAAAAGCAATATGTCATAAACTCCTTGGTCCACAGAGCTGTCAACTTATCCCAACCCCAATCCTTAAAATCAGAATTAAAACATCTTTCATCTGTCTTATTATCAAATAATTTCTCCCATTACAACATTCAAAAACCCATGAAGAAATACACTGAGCCTAAAATTTCAAATCAACCCGATTCACAACCTCCCTCCCCTGCCTGCTTCACCCACTGCCTATCTATTGGAATTATGACAGATCGAATTTCCAAAATCCTTAAAAAACATAATATTTGTACTCGGTTTTCCACACTTCCAAAACTATCTCAGTTTTACAAACCTGTCAAAGATCCCCTTCTTCCTCTTCACTTAGAAGGTGTCTATAGCATTCCCAATTCTTGCGGTAAAGTCTACATTGGTGAAACAGGTCGTACAGTTTGACACTTATCATCAGATCCTTTTCGAACATACTGAAATCCTAGCCCGAGCCCCAAACTTCTATCAGTAAAAAACCCTTGAAGTTATTGAGATCCTAAAACATCTAAATAATCTAAACCGTGACTCAGGATATTACCTTCTCAACATTTGGAAACCCATCTTCGAAAATTTCACTTCGCACATAATCACACAACGGCAGGGTCAGGTACCAGAACGGAGTTTACCACCGGAATGAAGGCAGTGAACTGTGTAGCGTGAAGGATTTCCCATACAATAAATATATCTACAGAAACCAGTAGAATCAGTTCCAGTTCAAGCCTCAAGCCTTCCGTGAAGATGCCACCTGTAATGGTTGACGAAACGTTGGCACCAAATCGTGCTATTGTGACGCGGAATCCATCCGGAAGCCAAGATTTTTCAAGATGAACTATTTGCGGGAGTCTACTATTCAGGAGGAAAGTAATGTTACTCGGTAGTTTCAGATTAAGATTTATAAAAAATACCTTCATCGCAGTTACAGCAACACAAGTAGGTGTTGCGTTATAAATATAGAATATTAATAATTTGTGGATTAATAATAATTTCGAAACTACTTGGAAAATATAGTCATTCCGTGGAAAATATTATCAATCACTAGAAACTAATCTGATTCGCTTTGAAATACTCGTAAATTAGACATTTTACAGCAGTAGAGTAAACACTTTTCTTGTGCTCAAACGGAAAAAATTGTATTGTTCAGCAGTAATATATAGTGTAGTGTTAACTGATGTTGGAAAAATATATCAGACATTCAAAATTCATTAAAAGAATCGTCAAATTAGTGACCATTTGTGTTTCATATTTTGGCGGTAGAATGTTCATTCAATTCCTGAACTCTGTACCTTAACGTATGAAAATATAATCTCAAATGAAGAATTATTTAGAACTATAGTAAAATATAATTACATTCAATACATTCAAGAAGTCTACATAAGATTATGAGTTTGTTGAATTGTATAGGTAGTTTTAATACATATCTTATCCACACAAGATACCTTGTAAATCACCGACCACGACCATGTAAAACATAGATGATCTTTGAATGAACCCCGTAAATACGTGAAATGTAACAACGCTGTTGGGCTACTGATAAACTGTAATTCGTATATACAAGAGGACCTAAAGCTGCGATTTGCATGATGATATATTCGTTCGGATGATTCAAGGATCGTGATTTAGTTGGAGTACCTAAAGATATGAACTTATCCGAAAATCAAAATTAAAAGTTTATTATTTTTGACCAGATTCGACATCTACATTGGAATATAATCCAATATACACGAAGAAAACTTATGTATTTCCACTCCTTCCGGGAGATGACTTATTGCTGCACCATATGAAGGATGACCTATGTATAGTGGGATGTAAATATATATTTATATATTTATATATGTATATATATATATATATATATATATATATATATATATATATATATATATATATATATATATATATATATATATTTGTATGTTTTCTTGGTATATTCGTTCGTATATATACTGATAATGAAATAAAAATTCTGTTTTGACGTTTCGACAACGTTTATTGCCTTTATCAAAATTGTTAATTGAATTAGTGTTTCCATGTAATTTAGAAAAGAATAGATGATTTCGATTAATGAAATGCGTCTGCAGCCGACTTGTGTTTTAAGATCCAATTAAAACTGCAGAAAACATTGGATCGGTTGTGTGTGAAAGAGTAATGTATGGCTAACTACAATTTGAAATAGATTGAATTTGATTAAATACAAGACATTCCAATATTGTACAATTATAAATATCTATGAATTATTGTATGAATTAGTTACTCTATGATAAGTATTTCTATCATAACTATTCAAGTTTAAGATAATTCTATGGAATTTAACCTCAAAATTGTTACTCTATAGATCATTTTGAGTCACGTGACTTTGACAGAGCGGCCATTTTGTCGGTAGGGCATACAAGGGCGCGTCTGCCATAAGGTTTTCATTGTTATCTGCAGTTTTGAGGTGTTTACTTCGAGTTTTTAGTGTGTGTATTGCGTTTTTTATAAACTTTTTCTACAATATGGCTTGGAGTGAATACTACTTATCTCTCAAAGGAGACGTGAAATCGCGTTACGAGTCTAAACTCGGAATTATAGACAATGTTGATCCCTATTCTCTTGGTGCAAGTGAACTGGCCAGCAATTTAAGTTTTTTACCAACTGTGAGCATTATGGACATGGTGAATTACTTAATTTTAACTCATAGTTTCTATACTGGACAACAGTTGAAGGCCTACAAGTCCCTACAGGCTTACAAGTATTATGAGGCTGGATTTGTTGTTGACGTATTGGCCAAGAGAATAAATGAAAATTTTGTTGTAGTTGGCAAGGTAAGCTTTTTTATTCCAATGAAGTTAAACTCACAAGCTATTATAATTAGCAAAAAATGTTCTGTGACACCCAAGATGACCTTTATTAATTTCCTCTTTTGTTGGTTTAGGTGAAACATTCCCAAAGAACACGGGCAAAGCCCCTGCATGTATGGGTCATCATCTTACCGGACGGAGCTGTATCCTGTGGGCATTGTACCTGTATGGCAGGCTTGAGCGAAGTTTGCAGCCATGTGGCAGCAATTTTATTCTATTTACAAGCCCGTCCAAGCAACGAAGAGGTGTCTTGCACAGAAACCCTAGCTCGGTGGCCAGTACCGTCTACCAAAACCGTTGACATGGTAAGGATCCGAGACATGGACTGGACTAGGAAACCAAAACCAGTGGTGTTACCCCAAGGTGGAGTACCAGCCTTAGAAGGTGAGGAGTTGGTGACATTTATCCGAGGTTTTGAAAAATTCGATATTACACCAGCAATTGCCAGAGTATATGAGCCATTTGTATATGAAATGTACCAGCCCCCAAAAAGTTTACCCAATGGTTTGGAGACTCTTTTTAGTGACGATTTCAGAGAGTATACATACAAAGAACTTGTAGCACAACCCATTGATTTTACTATAAGCGAAGAGCACATCAAAGAAATAGAATCTGCAACCCGAGAGCAAGCTCAAAACAATATTTGGTTTAAATATAGGGCTGGTAGAATAACTGCATCCAAATTTAAAACTGCATGCAGGGCTAAATTGGAGAAGCCTCCTTTATCTCTCATAAAAGGTGTATGTTATCCTCAGAAGGTGATATTTAAGTCAAAACAAACTTCATATGGCATAAAATATGAAAAAACCGCTTTGGAAGACTATTTAAGTGAAGTTAAGAAGTACCACGAAGGAATGTCACTAAAACCTGCTGGGTTCTTCATTTCACATGAACATCCAGAGTTAGGTGCTTCTCCGGACGGAATTGTACAATGTGAATGTTGTGGTTTGGGATGTGTTGAGGTGAAGTGCCCCTACTTGCTGAAAGAGTTGAGTATTTCAGATTTTGCAAAGAAGAAAAATACATGTTTAGTGTATCATAATGATGATGAATTTTCTCTAGATAAAAACCATTTATATTTCTATCAAATGCAATTACAAATGTTCATCACAAAGACTAAATATTGTGATTTTGTTATTTGGTCAAAAGAATGTTTATTTATTGACAGAGTGGGTTTTAATGAGGAGTTTTTTAATGAATGTTTGAGGAAATCATTAGATTTTCATAAATTTGTCATTAAGCCTGAATTGCTTGCAAGATTTTTTACCACCAAATGTGGTGTGGAAAAGGTTGAGACATGGTGCATCTGCAAAACACCTGATGATGGTCGACATATGTTAAGTTGCGATAATGATGACTGTGAAATAGGTTGGTTCCATTTCAATTGCATTGGAATAATGGAGGAACCACAAAACGCCTGGTTTTGTGATACTTGCCAGTAAATAGGAGTTTTTTTCAGGATTTTTTGGTGTACGAGTTAGATTTTAAGTTAAGTAAAAGTGTCCTTCAATAGAATAGAATGGAATAGAACACGGATTTATTTTCAGGAATGACAATCACAGTGACATTACATCTAAAAACATATCTTATCACAGTAACTGAAATTAAAGAAAATAGTGTCAGGTACAGTTGATTGAATCAATATAAGAATTTTATAAGTATGTTTATAAATAAAATGTATAAAGTTGTATTTAAAATAGACAAAAATAGACAAATAGAAAAGTAGACAAAGTAAACATTTATTTTATTTCCATTGCAGGCTATCTTCCTCAGAGTATCTACTTTTCCAAATATTCTTTAATAGAGTATGGTTCCAGATCCACAATAATATTTATTATAAGTCTCTTGAGTACTTTTATGTTAACTTCTTGTTTGATTGGATGGGGCCAAGTCAATTGAAGGATAATCGAATGCTTAACTGCCAAAAGGGTACTTTGACTTTGTCGATGTCATAATATCATCTTGGATAGGTGAAAAATTAAAAACTGATTCGTTTTTTGCAATACATTTTTTTATTTAAAAGTTTTAACTTCCAAGCATTTTGGCATAACAATAATGATCAGTAATTAAATGGATAAATGCCCATTATACATTTTATAAAAATCACACATAATAAATTGTCATTACAAAAATACAAAGTCTATAATTAAAAATATTTCATGTTTAGCAAACAAGGTGAATAGCACTAAACCTGTTTAAAATAAAATTAGGGACTTTTTTAATTCATGGGGATAACAGAAGGGCATAAATTGAGAAAGGCACCACATACAACTATAATCTTATCTAAAGCACTTAAATCATCTCTAGATGCTGATAACATGCTTATAGGAATGGGACCTTGACAAATTTTGAATTTCCTCTTAAGCAGGCCTATTATTCGTTCCACATGAATTCTTACATTTGCAATCTTACGGGTGCTTTCTATATCAGCAGGGTCAAGTTGATTTTTTCCTTTTGTGAAGGCTGGAATTTCCAGGTGTCCTCTTAGAGTTTCAACAGAGTCTCTTATCAAAAATCCTCTATCAGCTAATATTACATCTCCAGGCACAATTAAATTTAAGAATCCACAGTTTTCTGTCAAAAACTTATCACTTGTTCGGCCGCCCCAGGCTTCTGAGATATATGATATTGTTCCTTGAGGAGTGATCCCAATTAAAAACTTAACAGTCTCATGATGTTTGTAATTAGACCAACAACGAGCTGCATTTAACATACCAGATGGTGTTTCTGTATATATTTCAAAGCAGTCAATTATTACTGCTACACGATCACCAAAATTTTCTTTGAAGCAATCAGGCATACTTTTTTTTAATATCTCTCTATCTGGCCAAAATATAAGTTTTTGGTACCTAGCATAGAGTACATCAATACACTTGTAAAATGATTCTGATGCAGTTGATGGAGCTATAGCAAATCGGTAAGACAAATACTTGAATGGCAAGTTGAGCCTCAATTTCATTAATGTCAAAATAAATTGATGAAACGGAGATAGAACACTTTTAGTTGATAAGTAGGGAGCCACACTGTGAAATACTTGAAACATCAGCTCAGCTTTTGGGAACCCAGTGAAGTACAATGTTCTTGAATCGTTCTTAAATGACTCCTCTGTTAAATCTGATGCATTCAATTTTTCTTCCAAAGCATACATTTTTTGATTAGAAAAATCGAGATCTTCAAAGAGCTTGTTTAAGTGGTCCATAGTTAAATCCGTTTGACTGCTAGCAGGTCTGTGACTTTCGTGTTCATTGCACAGTTCAGGAGTTTCTGTAGATGGACCTGCTGTGGGTTCTATATTCAATGCAGTATGCCCAGCTTCATCCTAAAGAAAATGAAGAATTGATTGGGATTACAACTTTTTTAAATAACAGTAATACTGACCACTTTAAGACGTTTCGTTTGACGTTTAACCAATCTAACATGCCTTTTTACACTTTGCTCATCCTGTGTTTTGATGCTAGTGTATCCCATATTTACAGAAGGGACCCAATCGGGGCTATCTCTATCTTCCACTTTAGCTGGTTCTCCTAAAAAGTTGAACAAAAAACGTTTACTTTAACACCATATTTAACTATAAATTCAAACATTTTGGACCATAATATTTGTATTTCTTATGTATTAATATTATTTACATACCTGATACAAAATGATCTGCACAAATTCGTGCATGTTTAAGGAATGTATCGGTCAAATTGCCCCGTCTTAAAGCCCTAACCCAACAATCTCGACGTTCTTTTGATAAGGCGTCCAGCATTTCTCCTCGGTTTTGTAAGGCTTTGGGAACTCTAAAAAAACGAATTTGATCCCTTTCTGCCCTTTTAGAACACCCCACAACAGAACAAAACGCCGGCATTTTAAATAATTCACACTTTAAAAATCGATCTTTTCTATTGTTTACAATGACAGGAACGTTTTGTGTGCCCTACCGGCAATATGGCGGACCTGTCGTGACGTCACCTCAAAATGATCTATAGTGTCATAGTTAAATAATACTTCATCTTTTTTAGGTTGAATTTTAAATAGACAATGGAAAGTGGCACTTCAAATTAATAAAATTTTGTTAAGTTTGAATTAGATTATTGTACAGTTTCGAAAGATTGGAATCTATTTTGTCATTTACACAATTGTTCTTTTTAATTTGAATAGATTCTAATATCAAACGTTTGTTGTCGTTTGTTTCAATATTTAAAATTTTTGTATTGTTGTAGTCGAAAGTATGGTTAGTGTCTTTCACATGTTTATTGAGCGCAGTTGATGAATTTTTGGTATATTTGTGGCCATTTAATCTTTTTTCGAGGTATTGTGAAGATTGGCCAATATATACCTTTTCGCAATCTTTGCAAGGGATGGAATAAACAGTATGGGTTATTTTTTTGAAAGGTACGCTGCTTTTTAATTTTGTAAAGAGACTTTTCTGATTTAAATAACTCTTATGACATATATGTAGGTCATAAGGTTTCACTATATTACAAATTTTCTCTGAAAGTCCACCGATATATGGTAGTGATATGTAATGCCTATCATTAGTTTTCTCATTATTGGTATTGATTCCACTAAATGAGTTATAAAATTTATGAATTTTGTCTTTAGTTATTGAATTTACTAAATCAATGGGATAACCATTTCTTATTAAAGTTTCTTTTGTTTTTGTAATAGATATAGTTCTCAGTTCAGGAGAACTTAGTCGAATAGCCTCTATCTATTAGATTTATAATAACATTTTTCTTATATTTTTTAGGTATATTAGAATTGAAATTAGTATACCTTCCTGACCAAGTAGGTTTGGTATACCATTTTGTTAGAATTTTGTTATCATTTGATTTTCTTA
Source organism: Endomychus coccineus (assembly GCA_958510875.1). NCBI lineage: Eukaryota > Metazoa > Arthropoda > Insecta > Coleoptera > Endomychidae > Endomychus > Endomychus coccineus. The sequence goes on along the minus strand of OY294067.1, from coordinate 175,069,254 downwards.
CTAAAGTTAAATCTAAAAAATTTATTTCGTTATGATTTTCTAATTCAATCGTAAATTGTAACTTATGGTGAAAGGAATTAAAAGAATTCAAAAATTCATTACATTTGTTTTCAGGGATTGCAGCAATACAATCATCAACATATCTTTTGAAGAAGGCTATATTATAATTTAGTTGAGATACTACTTTTTCTTCAAGGAATTCCATTACTATTTGGGCTATGATACTTGATATTGGAGAGCCCATTGCACAACCATCTAATTGTTTATAACAATCATCTTTATATTGTAAAAAATTAGCGGTGAATGTATATTCTATAGCTGTTAAGAACTCATTCATAGGTAAATTTGTATATAGTTTTATTTCATCCCATTTATTTTGAATTATTTGTTTAGCTAATTCTAAAGGGATATTTGTATATAAAGATGTGACATCTAATGATACTAAGATATAGTTTTTAGGTATTGTAATTTTGTTAATGAATTCCTTGAAATCCCAAGAATCTTTGATGTAAAACTCATTTTTGTAAGCTATGTTTTTTAGTATGTTGGATAAGTATTTAGCCATTTCATAAAAAGGTGATTGAATGCTGCATACTACAGATCGCATCGGTATATTAGGTTTATGAATTTTGGGTAAACCATATATTTTTGGAGGATGAGCATTATGTATCGTTAATTGTCTATGAATGTATTTTGAAATATATTTCTTTTCAAACCATTTTTTTACTAAGTTATTATTTTTAGTTTGGTAAATATTAGTTGGGCTGTTATTTAGTTTCTTATATACTTCAGGATCATTCAACATTGTAGACATTTTATCCTCATATTCATTTGTGTCCATGATAACAGTTTTATTACCTTTATCTGCTTTTAAGATAGTAATTTGTGGGTTAGATTTGATGAATTGTTTGGTTTCTTTGAAATTTCTGATTGATTTGTTATTTTTATTATTAAATTTATTATTTTTAACTGTTTGTTTGAAATTAGTTATTGTGTTTATACATTTTGATCTTATCTCATTTGCTATTTGAGTAGGTTTTTTAGCAATTTCAGTTTCAAGTGAAGAAATTATGTTATTGATAGGTATTTGTCTTTCGTTATATAGAGTATTACTAAATTTCTCACCGAGAGCTAAAGTGTCTATTACATTTTTTGGAACATTTGTTTGAGATAAATTCATTAGCCAATTGTTATCAACTATGAGATCTCTTTTGTTATTGTTATTTAATTTATTTATTTTCTCAATATTTCTATGTTTAATTTTATTAAAGTTTTTTTTCAAATTTTTGAGTTTCTAATTCTAAATACGTATTGTAGATTTGGGTAGGTAGGATATTTTTCATTGTAGATTTGGTTCTGCTTATGTTATTTTCAGTTTGTTTTACATTTTTACAAGTGTCAGATATTAAGAGGTTTAATACTTTTAATTGAAACGTTTCTTTGAATTGAAGATAAGTATTATCTAAGTACTCACTATTGAAAATGATGTGATTATCATTGATTTTTAAAAATTTTGGTATTATTCTTAAACTTTTTAGTCGTAATAAGTATATTTTCCTATTTTTTTGATTGGCGAAGGTATTCATCATTTTTGAGAACGTTTTCAATAATTGGACGGTGTAGAATCCATAATCTTCCTCAATTTTCTTATAAAAAGCCATGATTATTACGATGTATGTATATTGATGTTGAGAGTAGTGTATTCTTGAAAAATAAAAAACCTATTTCTCCAGGCCAAATTATTCTTTTGTTGATATTCTTGAACCATTTGTAATATTTGTATGTTTTCTTGGTATATTGGTTCGTATATATACTGATAATGAAATAAAAATTCTGTTTTGACGTTTCGACAACGTTTATTGCCTTTATCAAAATTGTTAATTGAATTAGTGTTTCCATGTAATTTAGAAAAGAATAGATGATTTCGATTAATGAAATGCGTCTGCAGCCGACTTGTGTTTTAAGATCCAATTAAAACTGCAGAAAACATTGGATCGGTTGTGTGTGAAAGAGTAATGTATGGCTAACTACAATTTGAAATAGATTGAATTTGATTAAATACAAGACATTCCAATATTGTACAATTATAAATATCTATGAATTATTGTATGAATTAGTTACTCTATGATAAGTATTTCTATCATAACTATTCAAGTTTAAGATAATTCTATGGAATTTAACCTCAAAATTGTTACTCTATAGTGTCATAGTTAAATAATACTTCATCTTTTTTAGGTTGAATTTTAAATAGACAATGGAAAGTGGCACTTCAAATTAATAAAATTTTGTTAAGTTTGAATTAGATTATTGTACAGTTTCGAAAGATTGGAATCTATTTTGTCATTTACACAATTGTTCTTTTTAATTTGAATAGATTCTAATATCAAACGTTTGTTGTCGTTTGTTTCAATATTTAAAATTTTTGTATTGTTGTAGTCGAAAGTATGGTTAGTGTCTTTCACATGTTTATTGAGCGCAGTTGATGAATTTTTGGTATATTTGTGGCCATTTAATCTTTTTTCGAGGTATTGTGAAGATTGGCCAATATATACCTTTTTGCAATCTTTGCAAGGGATGGAATAAACAGTATGGGTTATTTTTTTGAAAGGTACGCTGCTTTTTAATTTTGTAAAGAGACTTTTCTGATTTAAATAACTCTTATGACATATATGTAGGTCATAAGGTTTCACTATATTACAAATTTTCTCTGAAAGTCCACCGATATATGGTAGTGATATGTAATGCCTATCATTAGTTTTCTCATTATTGGTATTGATTCCACTAAATGAGTTATAAAATTTATGAATTTTGTCTTTAGTTATTGAATTTACTAAATCAATGGGATAACCATTTCTTATTAAAGTTTCTTTTGTTTTTGTAATAGATATAGTTCTCAGTTCAGGAGAACTTAGTCGAATAGCTCTATCTATTAGATTTATAATAACATTTTTCTTATATTTTTTAGGTATATTAGAACTGAAATTAGTATACCTTCCTGACCAAGTAGGTTTGGTATACCATTTTGTTAGAATTTTGTTATCATTTGATTTTCTTACTAAAGTTAAATCTAAAAAATTTATTTCGTTATGATTTTCTAATTCAATCGTAAATTGTAACTTATGGTGAAAGGAATTAAAAGAATTCAAAAATTCATTACATTTGTTTTCAGGGATTGCAGCAATACAATCATCAACATATCTTTTGAAGAAGGCTATATTATAATTTAGTTGAGATACTACTTTTTCTTCACGGAATTCCATTACTATTTGGGCTATGATACTTGATATTGGAGAGCCCATTGCACAACCATCTAATTGTTTATAACAATCATCTTTATATTGTAAAAAATTAGCGGTGAATGTATATTCTATAGCTGTTAAGAACTCATTCATAGGTAAATTTGTATATAGTTTTATTTCATCCCATTTATTTTGAATTATTTGTTTAGCTAATTCTAAAGGGATATTTGTAATATAGTGAAACCTTATGACCTACATATATGTCATAAAAGTTATTTAAATCAGAAAAGTCTCTTTACAAAATTAAAAAGCAGCGTACCTTTCAAAAAAATAACCCATACTGTTTATTCCATCCCTTGCAAAGATTGCGAAAAGGTATATATTGGCCAATCTTCACAATACCTCGAAAAAAGATTAAATGGCCACAAATATACCAAAAATTCATCAACTGCGCTCAATAAACATGTGAAAGACACTAATCATACTTTCGACTACAACAATACAAAAATTTTAAATATTGAAACAAACGACAACAAACGTTTGATATTAGAATCTATTCAAATTAAAAAGAACAATTGTGTAAATGACAAAATAGATTCCAATCTTTCGAAACTGTACAATAATCTAATTCAAACTTAACAAAATTTTATTAATTTGAAGTGCCACTTTCCATTGTCTATTTAAAATTCAACCTAAAAAAGATGAAGTATTATTTAACTATGACACTATAGAGTAACAATTTTGAGGTTAAATTCCATAGAATTATCTTAAACTTGAATAGTTATGATAGAAATACTTATCATAGAGTAACTAATCAATACAATAATTCATAGATATTTATAATTGTACAATATTGGAATGTCTTGTATTTAATCAAATTCAATCTATTTCAAATTGTAGTTAGCCATACATTACTCTTTCACACACAACCGATCCAATGTTTTCTGCATGGATCTTAAAACACAAGTCGGCTGCAGACGCCTTTCATTAATCGAAATCATCTATTCTTTTCTAAATTACATGGAAACACTAATTCAATTAACAATTTTGATAAAGGCAATAAACGTTGTCGAAACGTCAAAACAGAATTTTTATTTCATTATCAGTATATATACGAACCAATATACCAAGAAAACATACAAATATTACAAATGGTTCAAGAATATCAACAAAAGAATAATTTGGCCTGGAGAAACTGGTTTTTTATTTTTCAAGAATACACTACTCTCAACATCAATATACATACATCGTAATAATCATGGCTTTTTATAAGAAAATTGAAGAAGATTATGGATTCTACACCGTCCAATTATTGAAAACGTTCTCAAAAATGATGAATACCTTCGCCAATCAAAAAAATAGGAAAATATACTTATTACGACTAAAAAGTTTAAGAATAATACCAAAATTTTTAAAAATCAATGATAATCACATCATTTTCAATAGTGAGTACTTAGATAATACTTATCTTCAATTCAAAGAAACGTTTCAATTAAAAGTATTAAACCTCTTAATATCTGACACTTGTAAAAATGTAAAACAAACTGAAAATAACATAAGCAGAACCAAATCTACAATGAAAAATATCCTACCTACCCAAATCTACAATACGTATTTAGAATTAGAAACTCAAAAATTTGAAAAAAACTTTAATAAAATTAAACATAGAAATATTGAGAAAATAAATAAATTAAATAACAATAACAAAAGAGATCTCATAGTTGATAACAATTGGCTAATGAATTTATCTCAAACAAATGTTCCAAAAAATGTAATAGACACTTTAGCTCTCGGTGAGAAATTTAGTAATACTCTATATAACGAAAGACAAATACCTATCAATAACATAATTTCTTCACTTGAAACTGAAATTGCTAAAAAACCTACTCAAATAGCAAATGAGATAAGATCAAAATGTATAAACACAATAACTAATTTCAAACAAACAGTTAAAAATAATAAATTTAATAATAAAAATAACAAATCAATCAGAAATTTCAAAGAAACCAAACAATTCATCAAATCTAACCCACAAATTACTATCTTAAAAGCAGATAAAGGTAATAAAACTGTTATCATGGACACAAATGAATATGAGGATAAAATGTCTACAATGTTGAATGATCCTGAAGTATATAAGAAACTAAATAACAACCCAACTAATATTTACCAAACTAAAAATAATAACTTAGTAAAAAAATGGTTTGAAAAGAAATATATTTCAAAATACATTCATAGACAATTAACGATACATAATGCTCATCCTCCAAAAATATATGGTTTACCCAAAATTCATAAACCTAATATACCGATGCGATCTGTAGTATGCAGCATTCAATCACCTTTTTATGAAATGGCTAAATACTTATCCAACATACTAAAAAACATAGCTTACAAAAATGAGTTTTACATCAAAGATTCTTGGGATTTCAAGGAATTCATTAACAAAATTACAATACCTAAAAACTATATCTTAGTATCATTAGATGTCACATCTTTATATACAAATATCCCTTTAGAATTAGCTAAACAAATAATTCAAAATAAATGGGATGAAATAAAACTATATACAAATTTACCTATGAATGAGTTCTTAACAGCTATAGAATATACATTCACCGCTAATTTTTTACAATATAAAGATGATTGTTATAAACAATTAGATGGTTGTGCAATGGGCTCTCCAATATCAAGTATCATAGCCCAAATAGTAATAGAATTCCTTGAAGAACAAGTAGTATCTCAACTAAATTATAATATAGCCTTCTTCAAAAGATATGTTGATGATTGTATTGCTGCAATCCCTGAAAACAAATGTAATGAATTTTTGAATTCTTTTAATTCCTTTCACCATAAGTTACAATTTACGATTGAATTAGAAAATCATAACGAAATAAATTTTTTAGATTTAACTTTAGTAAGAAAATCAAATGATAACAAAATTCTAACAAAATGGTATACCAAACCTACTTGGTCAGGAAGGTATACTAATTTCAGTTCTAATATACCTAAAAAATATAAGAAAAATGTTATTATAAATCTAATAGATAGAGCTATTCGACTAAGTTCTCCTGAACTGAGAACTATATCTATTACAAAAACAAAAGAAACTTTAATAAGAAATGGTTATCCCATTGATTTAGTAAATTCAATAACTAAAGACAAAATTCATAAATTTTATAACTCATTTAGTGGAATCAATACCAATAATGAGAAAACTAATGATAGGCATTACATATCACTACCATATATCGGTGGACTTTCAGAGAAAATTTGTAATATAGTGAAACCTTATGACCTACATATATGTCATAAAAGTTATTTAAATCAGAAAAGTCTCTTTACAAAATTAAAAAGCAGCGTACCTTTCAAAAAAATAACCCATACTGTTTATTCCATCCCTTGCAAAGATTGCGAAAAGGTATATATTGGCCAATCTTCACAATACCTCGAAAAAAGATTAAATGGCCACAAATATACCAAAAATTCATCAACTGCGCTCAATAAACATGTGAAAGACACTAACCATACTTTCGACTACAACAATACAAAAATTTTAAATATTGAAACAAACGACAACAAACGTTTGATATTAGAATCTATTCAAATTAAAAAGAACAATTGTGTAAATGACAAAATAGATTCCAATCTTTCGAAACTGTACAATAATCTAATTCAAACTTAACAAAATTTTATTAATTTGAAGTGCCACTTTCCATTGTCTATTTAAAATTCAACCTAAAAAAGATGAAGTATTATTTAACTATGACACTATAGAGTAACAATTTTGAGGTTAAATTCCATAGAATTATCTTAAACTTGAATAGTTATGATAGAAATACTTATCATAGAGTAACTAATTCATACAATAATTCATAGATATTTATAATTGTACAATATTGGAATGTCTTGTATTTAATCAAATTCAATCTATTTCAAATTGTAGTTAGCCATACATTACTCTTTCACACACAACCGATCCAATGTTTTCTGCAGTTTTAATTGGATCTTAAAACACAAGTCGGCTGCAGACGCATTTCATTAATCGAAATCATCTATTCTTTTCTAAATTACATGGAAACACTAATTCAATTAACAATTTTGATAAAGGCAATAAACGTTGTCGAAACGTCAAAACAGAATTTTTATTTCATTATCAGTATATATACGAACCAATATACCAAGAAAACATACAAATATTACAAATGGTTCAAGAATATCAACAAAAGAATATATATATATATATATTCTTTTATTGATATTCTTGAACCATTTGTAAACATTGTCGAAACGTCAAACAGAATTTTTATTTCATTTTAAGTATATATACGAACCAATATACCAAGAAAACTTACAAATAAATATATATATATATATATATATATATATATATATATATATAAGTTTAAAGTTTCTTTGCCTAATTGGCCACTATCGTGTATGTAACTTAAGAGATATAGAATTAAATTTTCTGAATTATGAAGATAACTTAGATAATTTAACATAGGATTATAAAGATGAATAAACGTAAAAGATTGAACCATAGGCGGGATTCGAACCCACATTTCTGGATTTCTAGTCCAGGGTGTTTACCAATTACACCACTTCGGTCCTGTTAGATTTTTATATTTTTGTAAATATAAACCTCTGAAAGGATAGTAGATCATTGATGAACACAATGCGATTCGATGCCCTACCATAGATCAACTATTCACGCACATTCATCTGAAGTTCAGTCGTTTTTTGAAGTAAGGATTGTAGGTTAGTACTGCTATGGTTGGCAGTTACTTGACAGTTCTTATTCAAATGACAGCATCCCGGTTCTTATATATTTCAATAGAACTGACTGAGAATTGTTCTGGTTAATTATAAACAAGTTTAAAGTTTCTTTGCCTAATTGGCCACTATCGTGTATGTAACTTAAGAGATATAGAATTAAATTTTCTGAATTATGAAGATAACTTAGATAATTTAACATAGGATTATAAAGATGAATAAACGTAAAAGATTGAACCATAGGCGGGATTCGAACCCACATTTCTGGATTTCTAGTCCAGGGTGTTTACCAATTACACCACTTCGGTCCTGTTAGATTTTTATATTTTTGTAAATATAAACCTCTGAAAGGATAGTAGATCATTGATGAACACAATGCGATTCGATGCCCTACCATAGATCAACTATTCACGCACATTCATCTGAAGTTCAGTCGTTTTTTGAAGTAAGGATTGTAGGTTAGTACTGCTATGGTTGGCAGTTACTTGACAGTTCTTATTCAAATGACAGCATCCCGGTTCTTATATATTTCAATATATATATATATATATATATATATATATATATATATATATATATATATATATATATATATATATATATATATATATATATATATATATATATATATAATATAGATATAGAATTAAATTTTCTGAATTATGAAGATAACTTAGATAATTTAACATAGGATTATAAAGATGAATAAACGTAAAAGATTGAACCATAGGCGGGATTCGAACCCACATTTCTGGATTTCTAGTCCAGGGTGTTAACCAATTACACCACTTCGGTCCTGTTAAATTTTTATATTTTTGTAAATATAAACCTCTGAAAGGATAGTAGATCATTGATGAACACAATGCGATTCGATCCTTACTTCAAAAAACGACTGAACTTCAGATGAATGTGCGTGAATAGTTGATCTATGGTAGGGCATCGAATCGCATTGTGTTCATCAATGATCTACTATCCTTTCAGAGGTTTATATTTTTACAAAAATATAAAAATCTAACAGGACCGAAGTGGTGTAATTGGTTAACACCCTGGACTAGAAATCCAGAAATGTGGGTTCGAATCCCGCCTATGGTTCAATCTTTTACGTTTATTCATCTTTATAATCCTATGTTAAATTATCTAAGTTATCTTCATAATTTAGAAAATTTAATTCTATATCTCTTAAGTTACATACACGATAGTGGCCAATTAGGCAAAGAAACTTTAAACTTGTTTATATATATATATATATATATATATATATATATATATATATATATATATATATATATATATATGTAGAACTGAATTCTCGGGTATTGAACCGCGTTGTGTGGTTTCGGTCCTCAAAAGGACCAATTTCACGACGTTTCGGCAAAGTCGCATTTGCCATCTTCAGGTGATTCGACCGTAGAGTCTGGAAAATCAAGGCGAATCCCAGACTCTACGGTCGAATCACCTGAAGATGCCAAATGCGACTTTGCCGAAACGTCGTGAAATTGGTCCTTTTGAGGACCGAAACCACACAACGCGTCAATACCCGAGAAGTCAGTTCTACACATTACGTCCGCGAGAACCTAAGAAGAAATATATATATATATATATATATATATATATATATATATATATATATATATATATATATATGTTTCTTCTTAGGTTCTCGCGGACGTAATGTGTAGAACTGGATTCTCGGGTATTGATCCGCGTTGTGTGGTTTCGGTCCTCAAAAGGACCAATTTCACGACGTTTCGGCAAAGTCGCATTTGCCATCTTCAGTTCGCCTAGATTTTCCAGACTCTACGGTCGAATCACCTGAAGATGGCAAATGCGACTTTGCCGAAACGTCGTGAAATTGGTCCTTTTGAGGACCGAAACCACACAACGCGGATCAATACCCGAGAATCCAGTTCTACATATATATATATATATATATATATATATATATATATATATATATATATATATATATATATATATGTAGAACTGGATTCTCGGGTATTGATCCGCGTTGTGTGGTTTCGGTCCTCAAAAGGACCAATTTCACGAGGTTTCGGCAAAGTCGCATTTGCCATCTTCAGGTGATTCGACCGTAGAGTCTGGAAAATCTAGGCGAACTGACGCTTACTTGGAGGGACAGGTATTTATATCCCCCGTTATGCTTGACCTTTGGACTTTCGAACTATTTCATGCTTGGTTGATTTCCACGTGTTTGGCTCCGAGTGACACGTTTGGATGACGTCATTGCGACGCTGGAATCAGCCGGAAAGTTTCCGTGACCTGTTGCACGTGCACTAGATACCACGTTCTCTCTTGTTTTTGGTTGTATCTTCCGACTTTCTAAAGCGGGTTTCCATGTTGCTGGTAATCTTAGTCCGTCATCTCGTTTGTTAAGACTAACTAAAACGAGATGACGGACTAAGATTACCAGCAACATGGAAACCCGCTTTAGAAAGTCGGAAGATACAACCAAAAACAAGAGAGAACGTGGTATCTAGTGCACGTGCAACAGGTCACGGAAACTTTCCGGCTGATTCCAGCGTCGCAATGACGTCATCCAAACGTGCCACTCGGAGCCAAACACGTGGAAATCAACCAAGCATGAAATAGTTCGAAAGTCCAAAGGTCAAGCATAACGGGGGATATAAATACCTGTCCCTCCAAGTAAGCGTCAGTTCGCCTAGATTTTCCAGACTCTACGGTCGAATCACCTGAAGATGGTAAATGCGACTTTGCCGAAACGTCGTGAAATTGGTCCTTTTGAGGACCGAAACCACACAACGCGGATCAATACCCGAGAATCCAGTTCTACACATTACGTCCGCGAGAACATAAGAAGAAACATATGTATATATATATATATATACATATATATATATATATATATATATATATATATATATATATATATATATATATATATATATATATATATCGCTAACGTCATTTTCGGGGACATTTTGTTCCTGCGACAGCAACTTTGGGGACAAAATGATAGTTTGAGGACTGTCCTCAAATTAACAGTTCCTCTATTGTTTAATTTGGGGACTGTCCTCAAACTAGCACGATTCTTTCAAGGGGAAGTTTCAGGACATTCAAATGTCCCCAAATTTACAATAGATTAAGAAATGTCCTCAAACTAACGCATACATAATGAATTTTCCATTCATCAATAAATAGATGTTTGATTGGGTATCGATGCTGATTGAAATATATAGAGGAAACAAAGTGCATAACCTGTTGTGTTATATTAAGAGAGTACTTGGATTATTGTAAATTAGTGAGAGGATGAGAAACGATGAAGTTTGGTGGAATAATTGGTTGAAATGTTGATGGATGAAGAAAAGCTTATTTCAATTATTTATTTTTCGCAGCTTGTAAGGGCTGAACGAAGAGTATAACGATCAATCGGAGATATATTCCTCAGAGGAAAAATTAACCAGATTTCGGAAACTCTGCGAATGCCGAAACTTTTCGAAAGGTCGGTCCGAGTAGTTCCAGAAACTGCTGAGAATACTTTGATCACGACCACCGTTATTTTCGGAATTTCTTTTCGAAAATCTAGTTGTTGCTTTCCAACAAATTTGTGATCAAAACTTTATCCAAACGGAAATATGCAGAACAGATACATTTTAACAGAATGCGTAAAATTTCTTTGTCTTGCTACTGTGAAAATCTGAAGTTCATCCTTTCATAAATTACGGAAAATCATATAATCATAAAAAAGCAAAGGATTAAGTGAGAATTGAACACGGGTTCCTTTGGTTTCATATCATAACACATATGTATAAGGTGTATGACTTATTATGAAATCGGAGAAAGTCCTCATACATCTGGTGATAATCTGATATTTGAAAATGAATATACATTTGCACAATATTTATGGAAGATGAAAACAGTATCAAGAAACATTACAGCTAAATGAATATGACTTCACTCCAAGGCTGTAAAAGCATATCTTTATAAATGAGAATGACAGAAGTATTTTAACGGAGGGTATAACCATATAGTATTTCCTACAGAAATTATGGACTGAACTATCTAGTTTAGTCATTCTGTAGAATGAACTAAGTGATTTTTGTTCATTTTACTTATTAGTCACAGACCACGCAAAAAAGGTATCACGTCTTGGAAAATATCTTTTTCATAAATTTATTCGAATTATTAAGCAAATGTCATTGTATTAATAGTGTATCTACTTCATAAGGCATTCGATTACGATAGCCATCAGTATCAAATTGGATGTTTTTTTCGACATAATTTTGTTGTCATTTATGACAACATATGCTTGAATTAATATCAATCAGATGGTTCTGATTATTGAATATAACAAAGCTAAAGTAGAGGAGCATGAAATGGAGAGAAGTTTTATTAGGCGTTAGGGTGGAGCTGAGCTAGGTCAGTTAAGTGAGATCACAGATTTAGCTTAGGGTAAGTTTTGAGTGAGATTAAGTTTAGTCTATTCCACAGAAATTAAGGTGCGTTCTGTGCTCCGACTATAGAATACGGACGTACGTTAAGATACTAGGGGTAAAATTGCTCTTTATTCTGTGTTCCAACCTCACGTCCCGTTACCAGTGAAACAAACATAAATTTGGTTGATCCTCCATTCATAAGCAAATTACTTGAAGCAGTAATTCAGTTCATTGAATTCCTTAAAACCTTAGACTATGTGGGAAAAGTGAAGTAAATTTATAAGAAACTGTGTCCATATACAATGTACCGGTTCTATTCAGTCAATAATACAATATTCCTTCACATACATCTTCTACATCGTTTTTGAAAAAATATGAATCTAAATATTTTTCGCACATCATCTTTGATCATTTGAAGAATATGGTTGATTTTCATGTAATATTTGTTTTGTAGATTTTGGTTTACCTTAGTGACGGATATTTATATTTTATCTAAACACTGACAAAAATTCACTTGAATCCGATGAATTGTGCATTTATATATGGAGTGCATATTAGCTATATTTCTCAAAGCAAAAATAGCCATTTTGAGAATTATATGACAATCTTAACAGAATTTATGAACAATATCGGTGTGCTTATCACTTGATCTATGCTCTATTATTTAAAAACAACTAATCAATTGGTTTGCTATGCATATGTTTGCAGCAAATATGCTTCTCGCAAAATATAATAATGAACTGATTCAACCATTATAACTTCCTGAATTAACATTAGCTTAACATAACCCTTAGTAGCCTCAACATAACCCAACCTATGTCTGGGTCTATTCCAGCTCTTTGTATAGTTCGCCTGTCATATGGTTTACACCACCATGAAAAAATAAAGTTTCTCCAGCTCCTTTCGCTAGTATTTTGTTGACCCATTGGAGTTGAAAGTTGATATGACCTTCTCCATCGAAGCCTGTGACTGTATTTTTATAAGATTTTTCCCTTTCGCAAATATAGCAGTAGTACTGTCATAACTAGGTACTAAAAGAATGGCCTAGCAGGATGTAGTTGTCGATGTTTGAATACTGCTGGCTGTTGCAAAGACGTTCATGAATATAGTCTTTGATTAGTTCTCCTACTTTTGCTTTCAACAAATACACTTATTGTTTGTTCAATGAGAGAAATCTGTCATGAGTACCAGTATATCGATATCTTGACTAACGATTGCGGGTTGAAGATATTGAGCCATGTCAATTGCGGTGTTAACAAGTAAAGTGTTTGCGTCACCACAAAGCTTGTAAGACCGTAAAATTGCACTTTTAGAACGGATTTGTCGGAACTTTGATCAGCTGTTTTTGTTTTCGGAGTTAGTAAGAGGTAGCTCTTGATGACTGCACACTGGGGTACTTTCCGTGATGAAGTTGAGGAGCGAAATATTTGTACCGTCGTAAGTGTTCAGAAGTTTTAATCCTATCGGTGTCATTGTAACCATCGAATACTATGACAGCTGATTTGAAATGATTTTGGGTCTACCTCACATACCGACACATCACATGCATCATTATAGGATCTGCATCAAGTTATCATTATTCGAAATTAATAGTCCTGATCTTGAAAATGAATATTTCACTGATAATAAAAAAGTAGGTAACATTTCAAACATTGTATTTTGTAATCTAGTCATTAATGTATCGAACAGGCATTTTTTTTGTACATAAACATTATCATTTGAAATGAGATATTATTTTTGTAATGAAAATAAATTATTTCGATATTTAATCATCTTGCTACAGATTATCGAGCGAAGGAATATATCAATAGATTGCTTTCGGCAACAAGTTGTAGAAAATTGTCTGAAGGATAATGATTATTCATACCCAGTTCGGAATATAATATCTTTTCGGCAGTGGGTACTTCACGGACGCTTTTCCCTCGAGAAAATAGCATTTTTCCGGCCTATTTAGGCTAGGCCGGGACGAATCACATCGTTGTTGTCATTGTAAATATGAAAATCTTGGTAGGTATGGTTTTGATAAATGCAGTTGATCTTTACCATAGCAGAGAAATAACGACTGACTGTTCGAATTTCAATATTCAATACAAATAAGAATTAAAATGTTATTCTACACGGTTGCCGAACCGGAAAGAGTATTTTCCCGACTTGTTACGTGAATTACTATTCAACTAATAATGTACTCTTTTTCAACCTAGGGCAGACCACTGATACAATTCTCGAATTGCCTCCCATGTCAAATTTGACATGTGTTTGCCGTATATCAACCAAAGATGTCTTTAACTCTGCCTACGGGGAATGAGAGGTGCTACACAGTGTGCCCGCCGTTTCATCGCAAAGTAGCCCCTCTAGTAATCGAACTCGCTGATATCAACCTGTGATTTTTAAATTATGTTCTGTGGTTATTACTCTGAGGTACGATAACATTTATATTCTGTGGCAGGTTTTACAACTTTACTTTCATTCCCGTATCTATGACTACAGCCTGACAATCTAACCTATAAATCTCTTCATTTGACCCCAAGCATAGAGATCATATATGATCTCTATGACCCCAAGTAATTTAAATTTTGATATAGGATTGAGAATAGAGTTGAAAGAATAAGCTCAAAAAATATACGGCATTGAAGCAGTTTCAGATCAAATTTCTGTAATAGAAGATAGAAGAATTAATTCCCATGTTCCAAGTTATCGTACAACCATGCATATTCGTATTTAATGTTTGGAATAGAAATCATAATGGGTTCAATTAATTCATTTATACTTTATGTAGATGCAAAAAGTTTGAAAGACAGTAGAAGAGAACATAAATTTAACATATAAAAATAATTAAGTAGGAAACTTTCAAAAGCAGATTTAAAAATTTCATATGTTCAAAATTTTTAAGCAAAACATAGTTAAGTAATCAATGTAACTCAGCTGGATTGAATGTACTTTTGAGGAAAAATTTTGTTTGTACCGTTTGTTTCAACAAAAACTTAACATTATGATAGGAAGAAATTAAAAACAAACTATGAAAGTTTTTTTTAATTCAAATAATTGATATATGCTTTTATCATTTCTGGAGTTCTATACCTCATCGAACTTTTTTCCTTTATTAATTTTTTACACAGTGCAAGACTGGGTAGCTTATTGGTATCAATATTGTTCTTGAAAGCTTCTTCAACAATCAACTTTTCCTTGGGAGTCCAATATGTGTGGTTTCCTGAAAATTATATTATTATATTAGATCTTAATATGCTTCATAAATAAGAACTGTTTGACTACACAAAGTAAACTGCAATAATGCTGTTATATATATATGAACAAATCCATGATCTGACTCTTATGATAAAGTATGTTTTGATAAACAAGTGCTTAATGAGTATGTTTTAGACTGATTGCTAGTCAAGAAAAATATTTATCTATTTGATATCAATTGGGACCTTCTACTTCGTATTGTGGAAATATTTTGTTATTTCTTTTTTGAAAAAATGATTAAATTGTAATTAAATTGTAAAAGTTTAAATCCAGTTATAACAGATGTCATCAATATTGTTATTTCAAATAGATCATCATATTCCCACATTTTTTATTGGTACAGTAGTTCTGGGTATCTTTGAAAGGAAATCTATTTCTCATATTCTTTGGAACTTTGACAGGGAAAAGACAATTTGTAATAAGGTCATATTTTTCATACTTCTAACATTCAGTTCTGAGTACCTGAAATTCTATTTTTACAGAACAAGCATTGAATTTGGCGAAAAGATAGTTTTTACTGAGTTGGATACCTACTCTACAAAATTTCCTACAACTTCACAATACACGTAACTTGATTAACTTAAAAAACAGAGAAAATTCCAGATCAATATATTAATAGTCAAAGAAAATTTCATTATCTTTGTTAAGTCTTAGTCTTGTATGGAAATATATTATTCAATGTAGTCATTTTTATATTATGCTATAAATAGGCTTGATATTAATAAGGACAACCAGGGTTTTTCAATGAGAATATAATATTGAAATGAAATATAAACCATATTTGAAATGTTATGACTGACACTTTTTGTCACTGACAATTCATTATCGCTCAATACTGCTTCGAACAAGACAGACCATTAACAACTACTGACTGTGGTGACATGTTTGCCATTTCATTTCAAACTCATTTTTTTATCCAAAAACTTATATATTCAATAAGATCTGTAACTCGACAATAATGAAGTCAGGGAAAACAAAGAAATACCTGGAACTGGAAGATCTTAATAATTATGAATGAAACACAATACAAAAGTGAATTATCAAAGAGATCATGCATTGACTTCAATTAAATTAAGATATTATAATTCCTAACAACTTACTTCAGCAACCCTCAAGGCATATTAATTTATCTAAGCAACAGTAATGAATTACATTTTGTGGACTGGTAATTTAGATGATACAAGGTAAAATTGAACAAATGTAAATATAGAGGAAATTAAGATTTTATTTATTTCAAAGAACCAGTTTCATTCATTATTATTAATTTTCATTACAGGTTAATTCACACACAAGGTTAATTCGATTCAAAATGAAGAAATGTATTTGAAAATACAATTTCTCATAATACTATAATCATTCCTCTCTATACTCACCTGATAAATGAAAGACATATTTATCATTTTCAATTTCTTCATGTTTCAAGCTGGATATATCAACCTGCATGTAACCAGGACAATTACTTGATGACGTCGAAGCTGTAGACATATTCATAAAACTGGCGTCATCTAAAACATTGACTAATTTAATCTAAGATCTTTCTATTATAACAAGATAATAAATTTTCATTATAAGTGATATGTGGAGACAACAAAATTAAACTTACTTGAATCGCTCGATTGTCGATGGGGTTTGCTAACATTAGGCATGATTTTTACAATTCTCCTCATTTTATCAGATTTTCTCCTATGTACCTACACTCTCACGTTCTACCATTATCGTTTGAAGTATTGGCGCATTAGCGGGATGTAATTGTAAAAAAAAATGTCATATCAGTAATCACACAAATAGGTTATGGTTTGAGCATAGAGCATTATGTTTCTAGTAGAATACAAAAAGGTGTGACTACGTTCACACGTTAGATTGTTGGAACTTAGCCAAAGCGTAAGATCGAAATCCGGAAAGTAAGTAAATGTATCTTAAAACGAGTAATTGACATAATTGATCATAACCTCTTTTCATGTTTTATATTAAGAGTTATTCTTATTAATCGTTGTAGATTGCGCCCTTGGTGATTGTTATCTCTAGTATCATTTATTATTATAGATTTATTATTATGGATAAAACATGGCTAATTGCAATACTTATTGATGAAGGCAAGATTAAAAACATCCCTCAAGAGTTTTTCCTCTGCGAAGGCAATATTTTAACATTCATGCTGTTGATTTGAATCACGCCTTCACGATTCATGAATTCATGCCTTTGATTTTTGATGAAAGTCGTACAGTTGATAATTTTTAGAAAAAAATTGAAAATTTCAGAAATGAAACATTTCAACTATTTTCAAATGGAAAGATGATCAGTGGATAAAAATCAATTTCATATTAATTTGTAAATATAAAATCAAGTGAATAATGAATTTTATTCAATATTTTGAAACTGAACTGACCCAAGCAAATACTCTATGGTTGTTCAATTGAAAAAAGTTCAGAAACAAAAATATGGATTATATACTGTGGTTCTTTTTTATGTTCACCGCTGAGCTTCAAAGACACTTTTCAATTACGTTGAGAATGGTGATGGGTGCTTTCATGATTACCATCCTTCCATTTATCCACAGAGAACACCCTGTTGTGTCATCCATCATTTAGCGAAAAGCTCTTCAAAGAGCTTTCGTCCGTTAAATCCTGTTGAACGCAGCCTTAAATATCGCATGGAGTGTCCCGGTTACATAAAAAGAGCATTAGATCAGTCGTCCTGAAGAAATAATTTTAACAAACGGAACCTGTTTTAAACCAGGTTCTAAGTCAGAGACGTTCATTAGCCGGACGTATGTAACCGATTTCCTCATCAGATCACACATTCAGACTGTCCGCGTACAACACTCTGAGTACCCAGTGAGTATTTGCTCATCTTGAAGCGTGTTTTTCCCATAACTAACATATCACTACATACCTATCTTGACTAGAGTCTAGCTACATTCTCCGAGATGCTGTTAAAACAACATCAGTTTCAACCAAGTGTGCAATGTAAACTATCAGTGAGAGAAAAACAATATGATAGATCACTATCGTTCTATCCATAACGTTGAAATATATTCAGTTGAAACGGAGTTTACAAATTTGAAATCACACTGAATTTGAATAGTAGAAAGATACCACTACAAAATATATTGTGTCGGACAAAACAAACGGTAAATAAATTAATTCGGTACTATCGATGTCACCGGGATGGATTTCTTAAGAAGCCTGGAAAAAATGTTCGCCATTTAAAGCTGTTAGGAAGTAATAAAATTATAGATTTCTGTTCAGCTAGATTAAAAATGATTGACAATAGGCACATTAAAGTTACTTTTACAAAAGCTCATATAGGGAATGGCATGGATCTTGGAAGAATTATGCCTACATTCAAAAAGTGAACAGATGAAAATAGCTGTAAAAATTAGCAAAAAATTCCATTTTACGAAATTGTGAACAGTATAAGGTATAACATTTCAGGAGAGAGTCTAGAGAGAATCCATCCGTTTAATGAAAAAGATTTATTCAATATTGAAAACCCATATAATCTACATGCTGATGCGGTTCGACATAAAGTTGACAGTGTAAGTGTAGAAAGTTCGGTAATCAAAATCAGATAAAAGAGCTGTAAGAATGTTACAAGAACAATACTTTTCACTTGTAATTATGAATGATGCCCAACTTGAAATGCCAAAGAGATACGGAACAGATTGCATCTGTATCGACGGTACTCACGTACAAATTCGTACAACTGTGAACTAACGACGTTGTTGGTTCTAGATGAAATGAGAGAAGGATTTCCCAGCATGTTTGTGTTTAGTAATAGAACAGATGCAACTGTTTTTAATATGATTTTTAATCTGATTAAGAATATTCCAACGATTTAAAACCCAACGAATTTAGGTCCAACATAGCAGAAGTATACCATAATGCCTGGTGCTATGTTATGGGACCATAATTGTAGAAATTTTATCTGACTCCTACCTACCCTACCAATTTATATGACCAACTTGCTCCAAATGTGGTGAGAACGTATCGACATCATACGTGTTCATGAGTGCTTTGGAGTGACTGCTATACTTGAATCACATACTAGTCAAAGAAGAGATTGCTCTATGATTCTTGGCAAAAAAACAGTGGCTTTGGCCAGCGAGGAAATGTAACTGCAGTTCGTAACCGTACTATAGTAGGCTAGCTATCCAAATCTTTTGTTTCTGTTACTATTAATATTCTAATATTAGTGATGTTTATACATAGAAATCATATTATTTATATCTATCTGATTATGCCAACATTCAGAGGCAGAAAGTTTAATTCATAGAATATACTAAGATTTAGACTGAGATATAGTTATGTGCTCTTCCTCAGGTTTATTTTATCCATCAATCTCTTGTCTACGGTTGATTTGCATTGTGACCATTGAGTGAATTGAGTCGTCACGTTAGTTTTCAATAGGTTGTTGGTAAAAATTGGAATTTGAATATACGAGTACACGGGAAACGAAGAGATATTTTTTCATGAATACTTAGCTTATGATTTTCAAATTTTATTAGATGGTGTTTCCTTTTTCTCTGTAGGGTTCAACATTTCTAACGAATTCATTGTTTCCTTTATGAATACCAAGTTTATGTTTTTCGTGCTCCAATAAATAGTATATTTATTTGGTTTTTACTTACATATTTTTTGACTTCTCATAAAATTATATGTTATTTTGAATAAGTTTTTTTTTTCAATGATTCGTATTTGAAATTTTAGACCCTAGTAGTGTTGCTCATAGAATTTATGACTGTGTTCTACAGTTCCCCTCCTAGTGATGAAGTAATTAATTACCGTAATATTTAGTTTAAAACCTATGCAGAATAGAAAGTATATTTTCAGTAGAATTTCATAATGACAACATCTAAATAGAATCGAAAAAAAATTTCATTGGTATTTAAATAGATTATATTTATGTTCAATTTATTTGTCATACTTTCATAGTGTGAGTTACTGCTCAAATATGTGGTATAATGATACCACTAATTAAATTGAATATAATTGATATATATTTTCGCGACCATTTTTCTCAAAGAAAATCATACAAAACATTCTCAATCAAAATATATTATAAAGTTCTTTCATGAATAATTCTGCACTCATGGACTTTTATCTGACGTTCTATTTCTTCACATTTTGAAACATGTTGATTATTGTATCTGTTTATTATCTCCCATCAGACCTTTCCCCTTATTCTAAAATATAATCTTCCAGCCTCAACGGTGTTCCCACCTTTCGTTTAGGTCTTTTTTTCACTTTTTTCATCTAGGTTAAATTATTTTCTTTATCATATATTAATCAGTTGAGAGAGTAACGCAAATGTGCTATTTCGTACTACCTACATTTTGATCTGTTACAAATTCAGGGTCAATCCCGCTGTAGCTGTTGTAATATTGGTACACTTGAAGGTGAGTATTTAACTCTAGAACATCGGTGTTCGTTGTGGTCTAATAAGGGGAAAACCATGACTTCATTTGTATTGCCGTGAATTTTCCATTTTGGCCGTGGTCGAACCATAGATGTATCGCGAAATCCGGTAGGCTAGTTTCTATACCGTAAGTCTGGGAATTTTTGAAGTATTTTTTACGTGTCTAATTAGGGGAAACCATGTCTACATTTGTATTGACGTGGATTTTCGATTTTGACTATAGTCGAATCATAGATGCATCGCGAAATCTGAGAGGCTATTTTCTATACCGTAAATCGAGGAAATGTGTAACTATTTTTTACGTGTTGCTGGGGTTCTAGGTAGGGGAAAACGGTTTAGACTTTTTATTTATGAAAAATAAAATGTTGATCTGTAGACGATCTAACGAGGATTCGTTCCTAAGGTCCTTTTCTAAGGTCACATTCGGTTTCCTCGTGTCCAAAAACGTAAATAGGCCAAATTTCAAAAGTTTCGGTGATCGAATATAATTCTCGGTACTTTGTATTTTTATTCTTATAACTTTCGCAAGGTGAGACTCACGGAGCCGTACAAATTGTCGATCTGTTCGTATTTTTTCGTTCTATTTATATCTGTTCTTAACAAAGATTACCCCTAACCGTTTCCTCTATAAACGGTGTCAAACGTAGAGTTGCGGTTTCGACAGATATCGAAAATCGTGAATGCTATTTTCTATACCGTGAGTCCGGGAATTTTCAACTTATTTTTCACGTGTTTCTAGGGGTCTAATTGGTGAGAAATCATTTCAACATTTGTATTGACGTGGATTTTCGATTTCAGCCGTGGACGAACCATGGATGTATCGCAAAATCCGGTACATACTTGAATTAAATTCCACGGATTATTTCATAGGGATCAATATCAATTTGATAATTTTCAGCATTTTAGCATTCATTTCGACAAATGATGGTGGAAAAAGGGTAACTATGAGTTTTCGATGCTGCAATACGTCTTCCTCGAAACACACAACCTCGATCTATTCGAGGATATTAACTTATTTTATTCTCGACAGAATTATTAAGCGTGGATAGTCCTGAGTGGCCTTTCCTTATAAATAATCTACTTTATATTTTTGTACCCTCAAGCGTGGTGGTAATGCTCTTGTTATAAACGGATCATTCACAGTTACCTGGTGAGCGGGTGGGCTTACGACATTATAGGTGCAACTCGTCGGAAGGAAAATAATATCTCACTTGTGTGATGTTTGTCCCCGTTATCTTCACACCCGTGAAATCGTTGATAAGAAGAGTTATTATCCATGAGGGGGTTGCTGATGGAGGTTGAGCTAGTAAAATTTGAATTGAGAAATTTATCCACTAGGGCAGAAATATGAGATTTGAAATTAACATAAATGTAATTTAGAATTTCAAGGGATCGAATTTCAAAAAATATTTTGTCAATAAACAAGAAAGAGTTTTATAGCGTTTAAGAATGTTTGACAAGAGCTTATATATTGTGATAAGGATTACTCAATGAAATACGTTTTGATTAAGGTATGAACGCTCACAAAATAGCAAACAAATCTCTCTGCAGATACAACTAGTACGAAAGAAAATTTGGGGACAGTATATATATATGGTATATAAATTACTGTCCCTGTATATACTCTTCCGTATATCAGACTCTACCATGCAGTAACCGCAAAATTGAGGACAGTATATACATACTGGTATATATATACCGTGTCCTCAAAGTTAACGTTGGCGAAATATATATATATATATATATATGTATATATATATATATATATATATATATATATATATATATATTTGTATGCTTTCTTGGTATATTGGTTCGTATATATACTGAAAATAAAATGAAATAAAAATTCTTTTTGACGTTTCGACAATGTTTATTGCCTTTATCAAAATGTGAATTAGTGTTTCCATGTAATTTAGAAAAGAATAGATGATTTCGATTAATGAAATGCGTCTGCAGCCGACTTGTGTTTTGAGATCCAATTAAAACTGCAGAAAACATTGGATCGGTTGTGTGTGAAAGAGTTATGTATGGCTAATTACAATTTGAAATGGATTGAATTTGATTAAATACAAGACATTCTAAGATTGTACAATTATAAATATCTATGATTATTGTATTATTATTGGATCTCAAAACACAAGTCGGCTGCAGACGCATTTCATTAATCGAAATCATCTATTCTTTTCTAAATTACATGGAAACACTAATTCACATTTTGATAAAGGCAATAAACATTGTCGAAACGTCAAAAAGAATTTTTATTTCATTTTATTTTCAGTATATATACGAACCAATATACCAAGAAAGCATACAAATATTACAAATGGTTCAAGAATATCAATAAAAGAATATATATATATATATATATATGTTACTGTGAATGTCCGCTATTAGTGAATGTTAAGATGCACCAATGTATGTCGACAATCACCAATATTAATGGTGTAAGTCCGAAATTATTTCAATATTTTTTTGTTTTGGACATACACCGGTGAATGTTAACATACTCCAAGGCGATTTTGTGTGTCTTAGATACTGCAATTCACTAATTACGTGAATGTTAACACACGCCAGTGTTTGTTCGAAATGAAGTGAGAAAATTAGAGTGCTATATTGTTCTCTATTTTTTCCACGCTGACCACTCGTCGCCGCACCGCTAATAGGACATCGACTGCTTCGCTTAGCCCAGCTCACATTCGAAAAGAAAATGAGGACGAAGAAGTTCGAAAATGTTTCGTATGTGAAACAATATATCAAGGTTCAAGGTTGTGTTCAACATGTAGTATGTCAGTTCATTCATCGTGTTGTGTAAATTTATCAGAATCCGAAATATGTTTACTGTGCAACAAAGAAGAGGCATCTGAAAGAAATATAGAATTAGCAAAACTTGGACTTCAAGATCAAGGGAAAAAATGATTGAAGTATCGCAGGCAAATTTTCCTCCCGCAAAATGTGGAGATAAAGTAAATTTGCGTGTTCCTGATGTCGACAGAGGTCGTACAGATTCCAGAAATATCCCTACATGTGTTACAAATGTGGATGGTGACTATTATCAATTGGCTACAAAACATGGGACGTTATCACAGATGTATACTAGAAGTATACAGTATACAGTATCAGTTTTCCATCTGTAAGAAAAATTTCATCAATATATCTGAAACTTCTTCTACAAAAATATCAATGCGTGAAATTGTTGCTTTGGAATCAAGATTTGGAGGAGAAGGATATAAGCGTTGCAATTGTGCACAGAAATGCAACACCAAGAAATGTTACTGTAAAGCTCGTGGAATTATTTGTTATTCTAAGTGCCATAACAGTTTTCCATGTACTAATAAATACGTTTTTTTTAAATTCTTATAGCGAGAAATGCTGTAATACCTAATTACCTATGAGTAGGAACTTTGTAACGAATGAGTATTTTTTAAATTCTATACCAATAGGGCAATAGCATTAATAATAAGTGTACGTTATTGTTAACCTCATTTGGCAGGTAATGCTATTTGTATTACTGATTTGAGATTTTGATTAATAAACAAGTTCTACGTTATTGTTTATCTTACTTGGCAGGTAATGCTATTTGTATTACTGACTTAAGATTTTGATTAATAAACAAGTTCTATTTGTTTTATTTATTATAGTTCTATGATTTTATTTATTGTAACAATTTGTGAGTTCATTTTAAATAATACCCGAACTTCAGTTTTGCAGATATCTTTGCTAAATCATCATAATTTAACTCATCATGAAGAAAATGAAGATTAACCAAGTCGTCGTGGTGAATGATAACATTCACTGGTGAATGACCGAAAACGTAAAGAACAGAATAAATAACAAACAATCACCAGCTAGCTTGGTGGTTGTTAATATACACCAGTGTATCTTAAGATACACTGTAACCTCCTTCGCTTGAATTGTTAATTACAAGTGGGGAGGTTGTCACTTACTGTCCTCTTATGACAGTAACTGACCTGCTCGGGTTTCTTGAGGGTCCAGGTTCCCTTTTTATATAGGTTTTAAAATTGCTGTTTCTCTTTCGTGTGGATTGCCAAATAAAACGGATATTTCTTGTTTAACTAAGTTTATTAATTATCTCTATTTACATTTACACCAGCTATGTACAATCTATTTACAAAATGTTGCTAGGAACAGGCCGTTTAAATGTGTTCGTTTTCCGTGTATAAAATAACGCGCTAATTAGATGTTTTCCTATCGTCGGGAGTCTCCACCATCTGCGTGAGATGGTAGACAAGTTTTTGTCCCTAGGTCTAGAAATGAAATGAATCGCGACAATCTAAATATTTAGTACACTGTTAACTTCGACGGAGCGTGGGTCGTGTATTCGCTCTGACCTGTATTTCAGACGTAATTTCTTACGGAACGGGGTATAACGGACTAGGTTGATTTGTCAGCTATAGGCTATGACTGACTTAATAATTTCACACGTCGGTCTCGGAGAGAATCACAACGTAGCCCCTGAAATCAATTCGCAGAAGCTGTGACTTTATTAACAATTCTACAAATCGGTCTCGGACAATATCCTAACTTAGTCTCTAGAAAAACAATTCGCAGAAGCTGAATCGTATTCGTTCAAGCTATCGGGATTGTTTTGTAGACTATTGAATTTATAAACAAAGTTCGAATTTGAAATCGGACTTATATACTGGAATGTTAATTCAATTACTTGAATGGATTTTAAACGGCAATTAATACTCACTCTCTATTTCTCGGATTTGCACAATAGCAACGGCTTCGGGTTGTTTAGATTACGGCAGGTCAATCTCGGTGCTGGTCTCGCAAGTCAGTCCCCTTTCGCTATGAAATGGGCTGGCTTTTATACAGATCGCGGCGTGTGACGTAACGTGAACAGGTGACCGGCTGGCGAATTCTGTTCACCAGTTTTTATACATAGATGTGCACGAAGTTTGATCTCTTAACTTTGCCTATGTAATTTGATTCTACTGAGATATTCAAATTTATTTGTAAGTAATGAAGAATGCTTCATTACAACACTCCGCTTTGGACATTCACAGTAACATATATATATATACATATATATATATATATATATATATATATATATATATATATATATATATATATATATATATATATATATATATATATATATATATATATATATATATATATATATATATATATATATATATATATATTTTTGTATGTTTTCTTGGTATATTGGTTCGTATATATACTGAAAATGAAATTAAAATTATGTTTGACGTTTCGACAATGTTTATTGTCTTGATCAAAATTATGAATATATATATATATATATATATATATATATATATATATATATATATATATATATATATATATATATATATATATATATGTATATATATATCTAACGGTTACTTCCGGGACTAATACAGCGATTGATTCGATACTTCCGAGACATTTGTTGAGTTCCAGGACGGTCTTGGAAGTTTTTTATATCTAACGGTTGTTTCCAGGAGGTCCCGGAACTTTTTTGTATCTAATGGTTGTTTCCAGGACTGTCTCGTGTCCTGGAACTATATGATATATACTTGAACTCCTTCCGTTCATCTTGTCACCCATTTTAGTTTGTCGGGAAGATATCAATATGAGTATGTTCATGTACATTACATATACGTTTATATTGTAAACCATGGGGTACGTTCTATGATGGAGATAAACTTTGGGAAATATATGCTTAATGACATGACGTTAAACGAAAGGGACTGAAACTGTACGTTTATAGTTCGGAAAGTCCTGGAACTATATGTTACATAACAAGAATGTCTTGGAACTATAGGATTTGCCATACATAGGGTTTAAACAAGATAATAAAATAAGTACTAAGTACATAATTGAAATTAAAAAAAAAACAGAATGTGATACTTGAATATTTCCAAACGAAAACGGAACAATATGTATATTTTCAGGCTTCATAGAATCAATAACTATTTGAAACTTATTTAATTTTGATTTACAGTCGATTGTAGTTAAAATGATGAAACTGTATGTTCAGGAAGTCCTGGAACTTCATATCTAGCATAACAACAATGTCTTAGAACTACTATAAGATTTGTCAACCTCATGGTCCAAACAAAATAACAAAATAATAATTAGTATGAAACTGTACCTTTATAGTTCGGAAAGTCCTGGAACTATATGTTACATAACAAGAATGTTTTGGAACTATAGGATTTGCCAAACATAGGGTTCAAACAAAATAATAAAATAAGTACTAGGTAATTGAAATTAAAAAAAAAACAGAATGTGATACTTGAATATTTCCAAACGAAAACGGAACAATATGTATATTTTCAGGCTTCATAGAATCAATAACTATTTGAAACTTATTTAATTTTGATTTACAGTCGATTGTAGTTAAAACGATGAAACTGTATGTTCAGGAAGTCCTGGAACTTCATATCTAGCATAATAACAATGTCTTAGAACTACTATAAGATTTGTCAACCTCATGGTCCAAACAAAATAACAAAATAATAATTAGTATGAAACTGTACCTTTATAGTTCGGAAAGTCCTGGAACTATATGTTACATAACAAGAATGTCTTGGAACTATAGGATTTGCCATACATAGGGTTCAAACAAAATAATAAAATAAGTACTAGGTAATTGGATTTAAAAAAAAACAGAATGTGATACTTAAATATTTCCAAACGAAAACGGAACAATATGTATATTTTCAGGCTTCAGAGAATCAATTACTATTTGAAACTTATCTAATTTTGATTTACAGTCGATTATAGTTAAGATGATGAAACTGAATGTTCAGAAAGTCCTGGAACTCCATATCTAGCAATAGTCTTGGAACTACTATAAGATTTGTCAACCTCATGGTCCAAACAAAATAACAAAATAATACTTAGTAATAAATTTGAAGGTGAGTTTCTGGCTCATGCAACTCGATCTGAAATGGCGAACATAACCTAAAAAATTGGCAAAAATGCAAAAAGCGGTTTTTCTTAAATAATTGAAAAACTATAGCTCGGATCGGAAAGAGTTAAATAAAAAAGTTGTAGGTATCAAATAGATCTATCGATTAACAATTATCGATATCTTTCATACTTTTCGAGTTATATCGAAAAAACCGTTAAAAATTGGGGTATCGAGAAGTAGTTAACTATCACGTTTCCATATGTATTGTTTCCTGTACATATAGCCCATGGCAAGCTAAGAGATAACTTTTTTTCTTAATTTGAAATATTGATCATTTTTCAAAATATATCGATTTTTCGAAAAAAATACGCTCTCATAAATTCACGAATTACCGAACAAAAATTTTTCATCTACGATCTTCTGGACCAGCGATAATTTTTTTATTTCAAAACAATCTGTAAGACGCAATAAACATTATTCAGAAGTGTGTTCTATGAATGTAAATGTTAAATACCTACATTTTCGAAAAAAAAACATTATTTTCCATGTAATATCTCAACTTTTTGCCTCAGGGAATAATACTGACGTTATGCTAGCGGATCTCTTGAACATTTATTTAATTATTTATTATATGTTAAAATAATATCTCATTATTACGTAATTAATTAAAATAGTGCAGTGTAAATATAATTTTCAATATGTTCTTCCTATATACCTATATGTATCATGTATATTTTAAATTAATAAATTTTGTTTTAATATTACATCAGTCTATTTCTTGCAATCAGAGGGAGGTATTATCATTCATGTGCCCAGTTTAAACATTTCAAAAGTGAATCTTTTAATCTCTGTGCCGAGCTTGACTATTTTTATTTCGTATAGTAGACAATAACATTGATTAAAGTAGAGACAAGCTCAAACAGAACGAACGATTTGCATAATATGAAACAGATCTCTGTGATTGGTTGGAATATCTCTTTCGAACGGACCTTACGAATCTGCTTGTCTCTAGATGGCGCTGACTAGTTTTATTGAAATGAAGCTTGGTTAACGCAGGCCCGTCTACGTCTAGCGCCTGGAAATAAAACCTATTCTCTCCAATCGTCAACTCTCCTTTGTCGGCTCACGCTTTGTAAAACACGTGCTTTCAGTTCTTTATATTTGAATGGACTTATAAAATATTCTGACATTGGGGACCAAATAAAGAATAATTAATGAGTTCAGTCAAATAGCAGTAAAAGAGCATTTTCCCACATGTTGAATCCTTCAAACAATGTAAATACAATGCATCGGATGTACCTACATATAATTTTCATTAAATTTAAGCCAAAACTATTTTGAGAAATCAATTTACACATAAATGCAACAGCTGTTGAATAGTTTAATATAAAACGCTTTGATTATTATATGAATTTTATAAACTATAGATACAAATTGTACAATAATACAAATTATTCCTTATTATACCAGTCTTAATGACAAGATGAAAATATTACTTTGGGTATGAGTCTCATTTAAGATTCGTAGAGCATTTTCAATACAAAACAAACTTTTGATAATTTAGATAGTCTGCATTTTACATAATCAAACCAAAGGTTAAATTATAAGATTAGAATCAATAGAGATGTGTCAAAAACTTCTATAACAATATCCTAAATGATCAGTTAGACCTATACCAAAGTGATCTTGTCCTTCGTCTTTCAAAGCACTCTTATAATAATTTTTAGAATATTGGATAATAATTATCCTAATGCACAAATTGTTTCTCAATATACACTGTATTTTTCCGGAATCTGCCAGCCTTGGAATTACCTATGATGCCTTACTCTTAATTGTACAAATTTCATTAGCCCTATTGTATTTTCGTTCTTATTTACAGTTGAACTGTTTACTGTTCACTTCATACTGTTTGATAATTGCACTTCGGTTTTGGAACTATAGTAACGTTTTCACGTTATTATTAAAAGTAGTATAGACAAAGTAGTTAACTGTTCTTTCATTCAATCATATTTTTCATAACACTAAAAGTAGATACCCTAATTAAAAATATGTCTACAGGGTAATCGGAAGATTTCCCCAATCTATCTACAATGGAACACGACAAAGCAGTAATGAAGCCGTTGTCATATGTCAGAATTTTTATTTTCATATTCTTGTCAGGTTAACGATGCACCTTGTTATTTCTATATAATTCAATAATTACGAAACTGCATTATGTATCCCAATTTCAAGGAGAGAAGAACTAAGATTCAATATGGATCATTCCACTTGAGTTTTGTTTGTTAAAAGAAAGTACCTATAATACATAAATCATGTTTGTTAAAAATAATACAGTGCTAGTATTACATTAAATCTCAATTTTTCTTCACTGGAAATTGGGAACGTAAGGCGATTTCGAAAATATTTTGTGAAAATAACAAGGTGCTATCTGGACGATTGTAGGGAGCAATATAATAGCAGGACATTCCCTGTCATTCGCATCTGCTAGTGCGGCATCCGACAAAGGAAAAGCGCGTTCTGTTGACGGCACCCGACAAAGGGCGCTTCTCACTAACTTAGACGGACATAACTTTCGCTAAAGACGGAGTGTACAAGCGATCAGTAAAATGAAGAAATGAATGAAATGTGAAGGTTTAATTTAATCCATTAGACATATGCACCGCGTACTGAGCTCCTAGTATTTTCTTGTTGAAAATTTTTGTGTAAATCCAAAATTATCAAATAGTTGGATCATTTTCTGATTGTACAACGATTATTCACCATCCACGGTTATTTTGATGGAGAATACATTCCACTTGTGTTTTGTTTGTTAAAAGAAAGTACATATAATACATTAATCATGTTTGTTAAAAATAATACAGTGCAGTATTATATTAAATCTTAATTTTACTTCCCTTGAAATTGGGAACGTACTGCTATTTCGAAAATTTTTCATGAAAATAACAAGGTGCTATCTGGCCGATTGTGGGGACAAATATAATAGCAGGACATTCCCTGCCGCTCACATCTGCTAGTGCGGCATCCGACAAAGGGCGCTTCTCACTAACTTAGACGGACATATACAGACTGAGCATAGCGAACGATGTCTTTAGCTAAAGACGGAGTGTACAAGCGATCATTAAAAAGAAGAAATAAATGAAATGTGAAGGTTTAATTTAATCTTTTAGACATATACGCAGCGTGCTGACCTCCTACTGTTTTCTTGTACTGAAAATTTTTGTGTAATTTTTCTCCCTTGCAATTGTGAACAATAGAATTTACCATTAAGGGAGAGAAAATAGAAATACATGAAGTCACAAAACATACTTACCTGTAATAGTTTTCGAAAGACATTCAAGATGGGATGAGTGAATTGAATTCCTAGTGAGGAAGTTAAGATACGTCTTGTGCAGATTTAAACAATTGAGAGAAATAGAGTTGGATGTAAATTATCTGACAGTAGTATGTCATGGTCTGGTAAAAAGCCAACTGAGATATGGGATAATCTCTTGGGGATCTGTACAAAAAGTATGTCTTAACAGATTAGAAATAATTCAGAAACGAATAATAAAAATAATATTTAATAAGAAACTTCCTTACTCATCGGATCAACTTTTTAAAGGCTCAAAGTTCATCTATATTTGGCAAATATTTTACTGTAAAGTGGCTGTGAAACTATATATGGAGGAAATGGACTGCAACAGGCTTCATATACTCATGACACTAGATATATTAAATCTAAATTAAGACTACCAATCAATGAATAAAGTTGAAGGATAAAGAGGCTATTTATACCTGGCGCCTAATATATATAACACAATCCCTGATGATTTTAAACACATTAAAAATGTGTAAAGTTTTAAAATAAAAGTTAAAGAACACTCACTAACCTGTGATAGACAAGAAATAGATAAAATAATTAATGAAGTGTAATTATGAACAGTAAGTTTTGAATGGCGGCGTGCGAATAATGGGTCACAATGATAATGAATTTTCGTATTGAGACTCAATGAAATTAAAATTAATGAATTGAATGTATGTGTATGTGTGTATATAAATTTTTATATGTATTTACATGTGTAAATGTATGCATATGTATAAGAAATATTCTGATCATCTTACATCTCTCCACAGATAAGGAATATTTCAGTTAATATTTCTTCCGTGGTCTTCCTTTTTCTGCTTATTAGAATTACCTACAGTTTTGTCATATATTGTATTGTAATACTATTCTAATGAACGTTATTATTACTATTTATTATTATTATTATTATTCACCTTCTGGCGGCGAATTTATTGAGTACGTATTGTACTGTGAACTAGTCATAATCCAAATAACACTCTTTGACCTGACTCAATATCACCTGGATCCACCATCAAGTGGGCTCCCCCTTTATTGAATCGGGAGCTCCCTATGTAGCTTTATCGTACCAATCTTCTGTTTATTAATCAATGATTACATGAAGATGATATCTTTGATCTGCAGAATTTAACCAAAAGTCATATTGAAAGAAAAAAAAGTAAAATCATGACAATTAAATAATATGCATACGTGGATGATCATAATCTTCAGATTACAAGTATAATCTAACCTACAGGTATGATTAAATGAATAAAGTATATTGTATTCAATTATTATCTCCGCCTGGTACTCCAAAGGTTAATTCATCAAATTCATTCCAACCTCAGCGTGCTTATTGTATATAAAAATTCAAACTGTGACATTTTTCATAACATTAGTTATATATTTGTCCATAAGATTATTTGGCCTGGAAATATGAAATTTATAGAATATCTTCCGGAATGTCTTGGAACTATATTCTTACAGTGTAGCACTACCATTTCATAGCAATCTGATATGGAAATTCGCGGAAGTTCATCTTTTTTTGCATTTTCTTACCCTTACTTTAATTAACTGATCTGCAGAATTCGATACAAATACTGAGTACATAAGCACATAAGCATTATTATTCACATCTCCAAAACCTACGAGTGTTTACAATGAATGAATCACGAAGGCAAAAAATGCTTCGTTTCGATAAAAAACTTATGTTCCAATTTTCAGTGAATCAATTTGTTATTTCTCAACATAATAGTAGAAAGCTATTTAAATCTTCATTCTTAATAGCAAGACCAAGAGACAAAATTGTTGCCGTTAACGGGAGTTGAATGATTTTCCGTTGAATTCCCGCTGACCTTGAAGGATTTCGAATTATGTGAATTATGTAAAGCAAATTTTTCCATAAAGGATATAGGAATATAGGAAATATAGGAAAAAATCTCGAAAAAAAATTCTAGTCAACGGAATTTAATGAATAAGGCGTCAATCGACGTGGAATTATGTCTAAAAAAGTCTACTAGTAATCGTTTGGGGGTGTGGCTAACTTACATTGCTGCACTCAAAAATGCATGTAAAAGATGCATTTTCCAAAAGGAATTTTTTCAATTTGTGAAAACTAGAACAATAATCAGTAAAATCAGCCTAATATCTCTTCTCGGGGGTTTTTGGGGTCGCTGAACACAACTTCGATGTCCAAAGAATGCTACAGTGCACCTGTTGCGCGTGACACCAGGGTCGTCTACCTCTTCTTCGAAGATTAATTTTAGAAATTCCCGCTCCAATTTTGAATATGAAGATTATAAAATACGTTGCAATGTAGTCTCAGTTATTTTTGAAATTGATCTTTGAAGAAGAGGTAGACGACCCGGGTGTCACGCACACCAGGTGCACTGTAGCATTTTTTCGACATCGAATTTGTGTTCAGCGGCCCTAAAAAACCCCGACTAACGAAAATAAAAGCAATTCATGCATTCTTAAGATTAATCTTCGAAGATGAGGTAGGCGAACCGGGTGTCACGCGCACCAGCTGCACTTCCGCATTTTTTGGACATCGAATTTGTGTTCAGCGACCCCGAAAACCCCCGACTAACGAAATTTAGAGCAATTGCTGCATTTTTAAGATTAATCCTCGAAGATGATGTGGACGACACGAATGTCACGCACACCAGGTGCACTGTAGCATCTTATGGACATCGAATTCGTGTTCAGCGACACCAAAAAGAGAAATTATGATGATTTTACTGATTATTGTTCTAGTTTTCACAAATTGAAAAAATACCTTTTGGAATATGCATCTTTTACATGCATGTTTGAGAGCAGCAATGCAAGTAAACCACACTCCCAAACGCTTACTAGTAGACTTTTTTTAGACATAATTTCACGTCGATTGAAGCCTGATTGATTAAAGTCCTTTTGACTAGAATTCTTTTTCGAGTTTTTGGCGATTTTTCGTCTATATTTCCTCGAATAATAGACAATATCGACATAATTATTGAATGTATGAATCGTAGGTTATAGTCTAGGAGTCAGAGCGATATTGATGGTCTGAACATTAACCCGATGGCACTATGGTTTATCGTTATCGTTCATCTCACAGACAGAATTTTCCCCGGCTGCTAGATCTCGAGATACAGCATCCGCATTTTTTTTCTTTTGACCAGAGGTTAACCCTTTCCAAGTTGCGGTTACTTGAAAAGCATGCCATCCTTATACACTTCCACCATGTGCCATCATTTTTTATCGTGTCCGTTTATCAGGCCGACCAGTTAAAATTAACCCGAAAATGGACTGCAAGTTAACCCCCCAAACCTGGTGGAAAATGTTCATTGGTGTTGGCAATTGTTAACATACCCTATGCCATCAAAAGTTATCGGTCCATTTTCGAGTAATTGGCCATTATTTGGACCAAAAATGTTTCTTTTTTTCATTTTGTGGATAAAACTTGCGGGCTACAAGGTAACATGATGGCACCATGTTAAATAACTTCATTGGAGCTCAAATAAAGATATAAAATTATTGCCATCTCTCCTTGCCTATTTCAACCCCCCAAAAACTCATAAAACCACCCTCCAAAACAAAACAAGAACGGAAACGGGCGATTCGATTTTAAACTCCGCCAGAATCTCAATAATTTACTAATTTATCGTAAAATTGGTCATATTACCCATATTATTCATATTTTTTGGGGGGTGGTTATATTTTATAACATGGCACATGGTGGAAGTGTATAAGAATGGCATGCTTTTCAAGTAACCGCAACTTGGAAAAGGTTAACCTCTAGTCAAAAAAAATATGCGGATGCTATATCTGGAGATCTAGCATCCGGGGAAAATTCGGTCTTTGAGATGAATTGATCATTGAACCGCTCTCTAACGATAAACCATAGTGCCATCGGGTTAATGTTCAGACCATCAATATCGCTCTGGCTCCTAGAATATTAAGGTTAATCAAAGAATTAAAATCAAATGAGATTGGGTGATTATTTTTGAAATTTTTGGAAAGATATCATTATGAACCAATAGTATCAGAAATGTTAAGAATCATGACGGAATGTCCTGGAATTGCTTGGTTAGTAAAATAATCCCTATTAAATGATAATTGGTTATTATTTCTGGAATTTTCTATTATCATTAGTGAAAGAACTCAATATATGACAAATTCAATATAAATTCAATAGAATCCAAGAATGACATCCATATATATGTATACTGAAATGTCCTGGAACTGGATGGTTATTCGAATAATCGAAAATAAATGAAAATGAGTGAATATTTTCTCAATTTTTGATAGCCATGTGGAGGAGTACCTTATATATGACCGAAACAACCTATAGACAATAGAATCAAAGAATGACATGGATGTATATACTGAAATGTCCTGGAACTGCATGTTTATTCGAATAATCGAAAGTAAATGAAAATGAGTCAATATTTTTCCAATTTCGGAAGCCATGTAGAAGATTACCTTATATACGACTGAAACAACCTATAAACAATGAATTCAAAAAATGACATGGACGTATATACTGAAATGTCCTGGAACTGCATGCTTATTTGAATAATTGAAAATAAATGAAAATGAGTGAATATTTTTTCAATTTTCGATAACCATGTGAAAGAGTACCTTATATATGACCGAAACAACCTATACACAATAGAATTGAAGAATGACATGGATGTTTATACTGAAATGTCCTGGAACTGCATGATTATTCGAATAACCGAAAATAAATGAAAACGAGGGATTATTTTTTCAATTTTCGATAGCCATGTGGAAGAGTACCTTATATATGACCGGAATAACCTTTAAACAATAGGATCAAAAAATGACATGGATATATATACCGAAATGTCCTGGAACTGTATGCTTATTCGAATAATCGGAAATAAATGAAAATGAATGAATATTTTTTCAATTTTCGATAGCCATGTGGAGGAGTACCTTATATATGACCGAAATAACCTATATACAATATAATTGAAGAATGACATGGATGTATATACTGAAATGTCCTGGAACTGCATGATTATTCCAATAATCGAAAATAAATGAAAACGAGTGAATATTTTTTCTGTTTTCGATAGCCATGTGAAAGACTACCTTACATATAACCGAAATAACCTATATATAATAAAATTGAATAATAACATGGATGTATATACTGAAATGTCCTGGAGCTACATGCTTATTCGAACAATCGAAAATAAATGAAAATGAGTGAATATTTTTTCAATTTTCGATAGCCATGTGAAAGAGAACCTTATATTTGACCGAATAACCTATAAACAATAGAATCAAAAAATGACATGGATGTATATACTGAAATGTCCTGGAACTGCATGCTTATTTCGAATAATCGAAAATAAATAAAAATGAATTAATATTTTTTCAATTTTCGATAGCCATGTTAAAGAGTACCTTATATATGACCGAAATAACCTATATACAATAGAATCGAAGAATGACATGGATGTTTATACTGAAATGTCCTGGAACTGCATGTTTATTCGAATAATCGAAAATAAATGAAAACGAGTGAATATTTTTTTTGTTTTCGATAGCCATGTGAAAGACTACCTTACATATAACCGAAATAACCTATATATAATAAAATTGAAGAATAACATGGATGTATATACTGAAATGTCCTGGAGCTACATGCTTATTCGAACAATCGAAAATAAATGAAAATGAGTGAATATTTTTTCAATTTTCGATAGCCATGTGAAAGAGAACCTTATATTTGACCGAATAACCTATAAACAATAGAATCAAAAAATGACATGGATGTATATACTGAAATGTCCTGGAACTGCATGCTTATTTCGAATAATCGAAAATAAATAAAAATGAATTAATATTTTTTCAATTTTCGATAGCCATGTGAAAGAGTACCTTATATATGACCGGAACAACCTATATACAATAGAATTGAAGAATGACATGGATGTATATACTGAAATGTCCTGGAACTGCATGATTATTCGAATAATCGAAAATAAATGAAAACGAGTGAATATTTTTTCAATTTTCGATAGCCATGTGAAAGAGTACCTTATATATGACCAAGATAACCTATAAACAATAGAATCAAAAAATGACATGGATGTATATACTGAAATGTCCTGGAACTGCATGCTTATTTCGAATAATCGAAAATAAATAAAAACGAATTAATATTTTTTCAATTTTCGATAGCCATGTGAAAGAGTACCTTATACATGCCCGAAATAACCTATATACAATAAAATCGAAGAATGACATGGATGTTTATACTGAAATGTCCTGGAACTGCATGATTATTCGAATAACCGAAAATAAATGAAAACGAGTGAATATTTTTTCAATTTTCGATAGCCATGTGGAAGAGTACCTTATATATGACCGGAATAACCTTTAAACAATATAATCAAAAAATGACATGGATATATATACCGAAATGTCCTGGAACTGTATGCTTATTCGAATAATCGGAAATAAATGAAAATGAATGAATATTTTTTCAATTTTCGATAGCCATGTGGAGGAGTACCTTATATATGACCGAAATAACCTATATACAATATAATTGAAGAATGACAAGGATGTATATACTGAAATGTCCTGGAACTGCATGATTATTCGAATAATCGAAAATAAATGAAAACGAGTGAATATTTTTCCAGTTTTCGATAGCCATGTGAAAGAGTACCTTATATATGACCGAAATAACCTATATACAATAGAATTGAAGAATAACATGGATGTATATACTGAAATGTCCTGGAACTACATGCTTATTCGAACAATCGAAAATAAATGAAAATGAGTGAATATTTTTCCAATTTTCGATAGCCATGTGAAAGAGTACCTTATATTTGACCGAATAACCTATAAACAATAGAATCAGAAAATGACATGGATGTATATACTGAAATGTCCTGGAACTGCATGCTTATTTCGAATAATCGAAAATAAATAAAAATGAATTAATATTTTTTCAATTTTCGATAGCCATGTGAAAGAGTACCTTATATATGACCGAAATAACCTATATACAATAGAATCGAAGAATGACATGGATGTTTATACTAAAATGTCCTGGAACTGCATGTTTATTCGAATAATCGAAAATAAATGAAAACGAGTGCATATTTTTTCAATTTTCGATAGCCATGTGAAAGAGTACCTTATATACGACTGAAATAACCTATAAACAATAGAATCAAAAAATGACATGGATATATATACCGAAATGTCCTGGAACTGCATGCTTATTCGAATAATCGGAAATAAATGAAAATGAATGAATATTTTTTCAATTTTCGATAGCCATGTGAAAGGGTACCTTATATATGACCAAAATAACCTATATACAATAGAACTGAAGAATGACATGATGTATATACTGAAATGTCCTGGAACTGCATGATTATTCGAATAATCGAAAATAAATGAAGACGAGTGAATATTTTTAATTTTCGATAGCCATGTGGAAGAGTACCTTATATATGACCGAAATAACCTATATACAATAGAATTGAAGAATGGCATGGATGTATATACTTAAATGTTCTGGAACTGCATGATTATTCGAATAATCGAAAATAAATGAAAACGAGTGAATATTTTTTCAATTTTCGATAGCCGTGTGAAAGAGTACCTTATATATGACCGAAATAACCTATATACAATAGAATTGAAGAATGACATTATATATATATATATATATATATAGATGACTTATTGCTGCACCATATGAAGGATGACCTATGTATAGTGGTATGTAAATATATATTTATATATTTATATATATATATATATATATATATATATATATATATATATATATATATATATATATATATATATATATATGTATATATATATATATATATATATATATATATATATATATATATATATTTGTATGTTTTCTTGGTATATTGGTTCGTATATATACTGATAACGAAATAAAAATATATACGAACCAATATACCAAGAAAACATACAAATATTACAAATGGTTCAAGAATATCAACAAAAGAATATATATATATATATATATATATATATATATATATATATATATATATATATATATATATGTCAAGCGACTACTTCCGGGACTTTTTTTATTGCTTGATGACGAGTTCCGAGACATTTGTCGAGTTCCAGGTCAGTCCTGGAAATTTTATTTGTCTATAGACGAGTTCCGGGACTGTCCCTGAAATGACGTGACTTCCAGGACATGATGAAAATATTTATCAATTATATTGTAATTTCATGTAGAATCGTAATTAAAGTTTCTTCGTCGTAATTTTGATTGAAATATTTTTTTTTGGTGCTGATGTAGGGATAACTACCATCAGAAATGCGAAGCTACAAAATCCATAGTTACACGAAAATTAGGGAAAGTTGTGAAACGCGGACTTCTCCAACAGTTTCTGATATGTAAGGACGAATTTCAAGCCTCATCAGAATTATTACAGTTGGGGTTCCCTTCTTTCAAGATTCAAATATAGTTACAAAATAAGCTAATAGATGATAGCAGACATTAAAAATGTCCCGGAACTCAGCGTTTCACATCTAAGATATCTAGAATAGAGTAATGTTTTAGAAAACTCGGATTTTTTATTTGTAGGTAGCTAATAATAATCTAAAGTATGGGTTGACCATCTTATAAAAAGTTGTTGCAAATAGGTTATCAACAGTTAATCGTAGGTACCACTTGGATAATAAGTTCACTTTCCTAGTGACTTTTAGAGGATAAATTCTGTGTTCTTGAAAAGTCATCGTTATGCAAATTTTCTAATACTGATAGACTTGGGAAATGGCCTTTTCGCACCACTTCGTTTTGTTATACTTTTTTTTTACCAAGTTTTCCAGTCTCAAAGCTATCGGTTTACCCAAAAGATATCTCTGTCGATGTTGAACGCCGATTTCCGGGACATTTTTTGATATGTAATGACGAGATCCAGTTCTCGCTAGACTTTTCTTAGTTTGATGCTTCCCGTGTTTAGAAATAATTTTAAAATGTAGCTAATATGTTTCCAATTAATCATGAAAAATTAGATTGCCGCCAATTTGGAACATATGAATTTGATGGAAAATTGGAATAAAAATTGTGACATGCTATAAGCACCTAACTATAAGCCTGAAACTTTGGAATATTCCCATATTAATTTATATTTATGCAACCACCAACTTTCAAGAACCTATTATTATTTCTTTTCATACCTAGATAATTTCGTGCCCGAAGTTTTAAATTCGAAGCTACGTAGTCGATAGTTACATACACGAAAAACGAAAATTAGAAAACATGTAATAGTTTGTTCAAATGCAAAGCGCAAACTTCCGCGACAGTTTCTGGTATCTAAGGATTCCAAACCTCGGCAGAATAACAGATCTACAAAGTATTATATCCATTTTTTGAGTAACTCTAAATACGGGAAGCATAGAACTGCGAAAATTCTAAGGCGTGGACATGTCACATGTCAATATGTATGAAAAATATGTCTCGGATATTTTTACGGGTTGATGAGATATTTGAAAATTGCTGAATTTTTTTCATGACGTTATTTCTTAGATTCGGAAAACGAATCGTACAGATTGAGCGGAACCCGATGTCTCAGCTCTATTATAGGAAAAAAAACGAAAGAAATCTGAGAAGAGGATCTGAAATTATAAGCCGAATTTGCATATTTATTCAAATTTGAAAACTGAAGTAGATGTCATCGAATGTTTTAGCCGGAAACTTACCTATATTTTTGCATATTTAAAAAGAGCTTATTTCTCTGAAAAAAACTGTAACAAAAACATTTCAATCTTCTTCCGATAAAAAATTATAAACAATTTCGTCGCTTCTGTGGTTAATTGAACATTGTTTATGAATGGTGGCAGACTGTACTGAAAAGCTTTGACTTTTACAAAAGTCTTAGTTGTGGGTATTTCGCGGTGATACAATAAATTGAACTACAAACTAATATTACGATACTAATATCTTCAATGAGCGAGCACTCCACAAATAAGTAGTGTGATTTTATGCCGCTGCGATTCATCGCAAAATCAAGAAATCGAGGAGTGAGCCACCGCACTTTTTTGAGGCAGTCGCGCCGCCTTCTTCTCCTACTGAAGCCTTACGTAATATTTCTCTAGATAGTTCATCGTAAGCATATCTGTTTTGTTCAATCAATAATTAGTGATAATATTGATTATTACGTGATAATGTCTAATTTTCTAACTATTGATACGACAAAATTGCTTATAATTTTTTACCGCAAGAAGATAGCAAATTTTTTCCTTTACAAAATGTGTACTCTCTTTAAATATGCAAAATATAGATACGCTTCCGGAATAAATTCAATGACGTCATTATTTCATTTTCCAAATTAGGGAAAATATGCAAATTCGGCTGCAATAGACCTTGCTCAATCCTATTTAAGTACTTCTTTTCAGATTGTTTCCATTGTTTTTTTTTCTTATAATACTGCTGAGACATCGAGTTTCGCTCACCCTGTATATTATTAAGGCAACTTTTCCAGTCCACCTCGCAGTACATTTACATTTTCGGAGTAATGTTTTCGAGATAAGCAACTCATCTTGAATTTTTTTAAAACGGATCTAGATCTTATTATTACTTTTTTCGAAAGCAATCGGTGACCTCTATACAAAATTGTACCATCATGATTGTTATTGGTAGTCTTAGTGGTCCCAAGCTTAAGTAATTTGAATGAAAAGAATAATAATAACATCATTCAATTTGTCCTTCATTTTAATTTTGATATGGGATTCAACCAAACAGGGCCGTCTTAACCATATTATGCGCCGGAGTGCGGAAATCAGCCTAAGACCCTCCTTGCCAACAAAAAAATAAATTTAATTTTTGTGTTCCAATTTTTTTGATTTAATACTCACTCTACAAATAAAGTTAGGTAAATTTGCAAACATCGAATTCAATTTTTCTGGCTTTAAAGTTGACAAACTTTTAATGATATCGTCTGCTTTGAAATTTACTTTCGATTCGATACTTATTATGGCCAATCAATCTATCTTGGGTCATGGTTGATCGTAAATAGTTTTCTATAAATTTCAATTTTGAGAAGGAC
The DNA here is from genome assembly GCA_958510875.1 of Endomychus coccineus. NCBI lineage: Eukaryota > Metazoa > Arthropoda > Insecta > Coleoptera > Endomychidae > Endomychus > Endomychus coccineus. The sequence continues at coordinate 175,026,862 of OY294067.1, read as the reverse complement.
CTTTCGCCTGCTGCTACTGTCACAAGTATTAAATGTATACGTAAAGATGTAGACACATTAGGGAACACTGACATTCGATTATTGGAATAAATATAATTTGATACATCGAGTGGAGTTCATTTATAAAAAATGAAGGCAGCATTAAATAGATCTTCCCCGTCAATATCTGATCTATTTTCATATGTTATCTTTTGTTCTAGGTTGAGACATTGTGCTTTTTTTCGTATCTCTCCAATGCCCTCCAACTATCAATGTCTTGCAAAAATGAAAACTTGATGTTGTGTTCTGTTAACAAATCGAATCCTTCATTTGATTGTAAGATCGCCATGCTAAGTAGCAAAATATCAAAATTTACTTTAAATTTTGTTTTCGAGTCTAATATGGGCTCATCTGCAGCCCATAATCGAAATGTATTTTTCGGGGACGTGAACAAACAGTTTCGGCAAATTCAGGTCCACATTCCAAATCTTCAGCAATTGATTTTGAATCAAGTAGCAATTATTCAGATGCACTGTGCTGTATACGCCTGAATCTTTTTCGACCAGATCGATCATTTTGACCGCCTCTGAAAGAATAACGTCTGACTTTTACAAAGTTTTGATTACAGTATTAATTTTGGATAAAATGTTGTTCCATATTACAACTGAACATACGAACCTATAAGTTTTTAGTTTTAACATTAATGAATACGCCATGTTCCTTGCGTCACTGTCATACTTGTCATTGATAAAAATAGTGTATAAATGCCTTGTACATTTTATTAAAATCAAAGCGAAGAGGTATAATAGCATCAACTCTTCATTCCCATCGCGTATTTGAAAGAGGTTCAAAGTCAAAGTAGGTATCTGGTTCGTAATGATATCGCAACGTGAAGTTGATGCCAAAAAAATACATATATTTCCTGAACAATAAAAAAAAAGTTTGAGATCCTCAATGAGCTTTTATCGGCACCATTTACTACCAAATTAAGTGTGTGAGCCAAACACGAAACGTAAAACGCACGAGGATTCATGTCCAATTTTTTGTTTGAAGGTCTTCATTTTTTCCTCTCATGTTTGCACCATTATCATATCCTTGGACTTGTGAATCTTCTAGTTCAATATTGCATGACTTTAACAAATTCAACAAATAAGTTCCTAACCCTTGTCCAGTAGTATCAGTTACAGGTTACAAACCTAAAAATTCTCTTATCTCAGCAAGTTTTCTTGACATGTTAAAATAAACAAATCTTACAATAACAGTAAGTTGTTCTTTGTGTGAGATACGTGTACAATCTAGAATCACAGATTAGTGTTCAGATTGTTTCAGAAGATCAACTATAGTAGTTATAGTTTTTTCAGAAATTACATTAATCAATTCACTTTGAATATTGAGTCCCAGATAATGGGGCATGCTATTATGAATTCGAGCAATGTGTTCTGATAGTATATTATCAAAGTTAGAAATACATTCTACTAACTTAAGAGAAAATTTCCTTCATTTGAGTAAAATAATATTTCAGAAGATCCTCTAAAAATAAAATTCTGACCAGCTAAAAACTTTATCGATTTCGATTATGCTCTCCAAAACTGCCTCTTTTTCTCGCAGCATATTGGAGCTTAATTAACAGAGTCTACTGTTTGACCTTTTACTAAGTCATTTGTTAGATCTAAATACTTTTTGAAAGAAAGTATGTGACCTGAACCCTTTTCGTCTATCTCCTGATTTTGTCTTGGAAATGTTTCTAGTACGTATAAATAAAAAGGTAATTCTGGGTGCTTACACTAACAATATTACATTAGGAAACAACAGATGAGTACAACGGGGTATAACGGCGTCAAACCTGATTGAGTTCGAGGGTTTCGATTAAATCATCTTATTAATTGTTGGTTTTCCATAGTTCGACGCACATACGTTCTCTTCTTCCAAACATATTTGTATTACGTAGTTTGTTGAATTTGAAATTATAGAGTTCGAGGGAGGCGATTCTATCATCTTATTAAAGCAGATTGTTGGTTTTTCATAGTTCGGCGGACATAAGTTCTTTTTTCCCAAACAAATCTTTATTACATAGTTTGTTTGTTGAATTTAAAACGGGACAGAGAGTGTAACGACCAAGCCATAAATCATAATCTCTAATAAAGGGGCGACCCAGGTACCCTTCACTCGTAAACGGACCATCGGCTTTGCATTGCACTATTTAAAAATTTTTCTTTGTGGATATAATAATGTCCTCTTCTTGATCGGTGTAAAATATAGTGTGTAAGAAATTGAAAACAATTGAATTGAATAGAATTGAAACTCGATCCATAAGATTGTTCTGCTTAAATAATAATATCCTTGTATTTATATGGAAACAGATTCTTATTACAAAGAATCAATTCTAATAGATATTGAGTTGCATTGTATTTCAATGTAAAACTCCTGATAATGAATTATCTCTTCGACTCAAATTATTTCTAAGTTCTACAGAAAAATCATGAAGTTCGTTGATCTAGGTATTTCTGTGAATTGGAATAAAAACTTGTCAATCCATAATACACGAAAAAATTATTTTATAGACTGCTATTATATGGAATTACGAAATAAATTCATTCATGTATTTCTTCGATAACCAATCTGATGTGTGATATGTCCTACTACCTCATTTTTTAGGAACTACAATTAATTTTGCAAGTGGAACAAGTAAAATATTCCAAAACAAAAAATATTGTTTATTCAAGTTACAATTTCATTTATTTGGTATGAGTCTGCATTTGAAATCATTTAAAAGCATTTCAGTTCCACACGCCTTCAAATTTGAATTGACTTCCTAATTTTTACATGGCTAAATTGTATTCCTTCAAATCCAATTTAGTGTAAAAGACTGTTAGCATCCGAATAGTTATGATACCATGTAATTTTATGAGAACCGTGTTTTCCGTGGAAATTGAATTCATGTGCCTCATTTTCGAAAAAACTAGCTATAACAAATACCATAGGGTCCTAGTTGAAAAACGGCAAATATTAATGCCGTTAAAATGTAACAAACATATATTGCAAAAGTTTGATTCAAATAGCCGTACGACACTACGCGTTGAGCATTTTAGTAAAATCGAGAGAATTGTTTGAAGAATTTTGTATACTGTCAGAACCTTATTAAACTTCTTTTCTATTTTTTTTTTCAAAGATATATGTTTTTTTCCGTCACCCTGTACAGGGTGTTCTACCAGCAATTCCCACCTCACTTTTTCATTTCCCATGCTGGAAAAGATGTTACATGAGAAAATTCTCGTTCAATTTTTCTGATGGATTAATGCAACCCTCAGAAAAACAATTGAACATCCCGTTTTTGAGATACAGAGAACAAACTAGCTTTTTTAATAATAGAATGCCCTCAATATTTTTCAAAGTCATAAAAATATATACGGCATTCCGTTTAAAATAATGCAAATGCATAATTTAAATGGCCAGAGGACATTTTGTTTGTTCCAATAGTTTTTACTAGTCCTAACACCTCTACACATTGTCATGTATGTTATAAAAAAGAAACATTTTCTATCTTTATTTTTTAATAAATGTTACGTGCTACCTCCATCTTTTCTTAATCCAATCGTTAGGATTCATCAAATATTCTTAGGGGTTTTACCAGAAACTTTTGCTAAAATTGGAAATTTAAGAAAATACTGGGATAGTTGCTTCATAAACATTCCCAATTTGCGACCTCTCATATTATAGACAGTACCTTAGCCAACGTAACCTACACTTCCCCCAAAAAACTTTCTCTCTTATGTCTTGCTCGATGAAATAATAACGTGGTAATTAACATTTGAGGAATAACTGTATAATAAAATTCGTTTGAAAGCGTTATTTAATGTAACTCGTGTTAGGTTTGAGAACAATAAATTTATTTGAAAGCTTATATTATTATTATCAGTGACTAAGAATTTATCACCTAGATCGCTGCTAAACATGACTTTACCACAGAGAGAATGCAGAATAAATGGAGGTTCCACCGAAAGAAAACATTTCTGCAATAGTTTATTAAACTATGAGACAATTTTGATGGCAACGAGGAATTATTCTGAATTTGGTATGTTAAAAGGACCTAAAAACAAATGTGTTACTTGTAAAGATCACCAACGTGCTACAGGAATATTATAAGCCCTGTATAGATCCCTGTCCTGACGTGGCTGGAGGAATAGGGATCCGAAGTCAGTTCACTACAGGTTTCGACATGTTGGGGCTCTTCAGGTGGTTAGTTTAGATTACGAATATCTTTACAGGGGTTGCAATATGGTTGGTGATAGTGAAAACATACATTTTCATATTTCCTCACAACGAACAATTGAGAGATAAAAAGTGTAGGCCAATGCCGGAAGTGGTATGGACATGTGCCCTCGGAGTAGTTGTTTCTGTTGTTCTGAGGGTTTTCCGTTGAGTGGGCGCATACTGACCTAACTCTGAAAGTTAACAACAATTGAAAGTTAAAACTGCTTAGATTCTGATTCGGTACATATTTTCCGGCCAGTCGTATTCTCTAATGTAGGAGATTTCGAAAGAAAGCGGGTATATTTTGACAGGTCCTGCCTAAAACTTACTTTTTCCCCACTACCGCCCGCAGAGGAATGACGCTCACCGTGCAGTGTTTAAAGTTAAATTTTACGCACTAGTTCGTAAAATACATTCCTTACACACTAGTGCGTAGAGTAACGTCAATAAGGCTAAAAAAATAATGGGTCTGGACATGCCAAAATATACCTGTTTTCGTCGAATTCTCCTAGTTTAGAGAATAGTACTGGCCAGAAAATTTGAATCGAAACAGACTCTACAAACTTTCAACTTCCAATTCCCACCTCAAACCAATTTCGGAGAAGCCGCATTGTTTTGTATTTTCTATCTACGTAACGTGTGTTTTTGTCAAATTTCGATGTCATCCTAGTCCTCGACAATAGCGGCCGGCGGTCGCCATGGCAACTGTGGTAATATATTTTGGCCGCCTCCCTCGGTCTATACAAGATGCTTCATTTCAAAAAAATTTCTTATTTTAAAAGACGTATTCTACGATAGTTGAAAAAAATGTGTTTACAACATGTGTGTAAAGTAACTTTTCTGAATCATGAATCATGAAACACTAGTAGTATTTTACCCTTATTGACGTCACTTTAGGCACGGTTGCGTAAAGAATTTTTTTATGCCATAGTGCGTAAAATTGATCTTTAAGCACTGTACGGCGAGAGTGAAGTTAGTACTTCTTCTGCGATTGTAGGAAAAATGTTTTTGAACATGCTAATTTAGATACTTCTGAAATGTTTATACAACTTCGATGAATTAAATTAGTCGTAATTTATTGCAGAATTTTGTACGTAAATGAATATTTTTGAAAATATGCAATTTTTGTGTTTTTACAGTTTGCCTGATTATCTAATACTAAAAATTAATTTTTATTCAGCTGCATGCTAATAGTATTTGTTGTTGTTGATTAATAACAAACAATAATAACTGAATTACTTAAATATTTATGTTCTTGTTCGCCCCCACAACGTATATAATGCAAAAAATACTATTATGTCCACTATGTTCCAATCTGAAAAAAAATATTTTTTTTTAAAAGGGGTCCTTATTTTATCGAAAGATATTGAGTCAATATAGGTATTTGATTTATAAAAGCATGAACCCATATATTCAGCTGTCCCGAAAGTCGCCATTAGAGGAATAACCACCAAAAAAATATTCTTTTTAATTCAAGAAAATTACTGTTAATGTTCAGAAAACAATATATGCGAGATCCTAGCAATTTGAAATAATTTATTTCCTTATGTGCCTTAGTAGATTGAACGCTATAAAATTCAAATAACTACAATATAAAAGTACCAATCTAGAATGAGGTGTAGAATATCTCCTAATTGGAAATCTAGAGAAAAGCTTACAAATAAAAATGTAGGTTTTTAACAAATCAATATACCAACACAGAATGAAATTTTAAGTTTTATATATTAAAGTTTTGAAAAAGGTGGAGATCTACCACCGAAACGTCAACAAAGTAATTTTTCATTGAATACTGAACCTAAAACCCAATTAATTATCCAAAATTTGAAATATTAGAAGATTGGTTCAAACAAATAAATTGTCAGTAAATATATATATATATATATATATATATATATATATATATATATATATATATATATATATATGTTTCTTCTTAGGTTCTCGCGGACATAATGTGTAGAACTGGATTCTCGGGTATTGATCCGCGTTGTGTGATTTCGGTCCTCAAAAGGACCAATTTCACGACCTTTCGGCAAAGTCGCATTTGCCATCTTCAGGTGATTCGACCGTAGAGTCTGGAAAATCTAGGCGAACTGACGCTTACTTGGAGGGACAGGTATTTATATCCCCCGTTATGCTTGACCTTTGGACTTTCGAACTGTTTCACGCTTGGTTGATTTCTTCGTGTTTGGCTCCGAGAGATACGTTTGGATGACGTCATTGCGACGCTGGAATCAGCCGGAAAGTTTCCGTGACCTGACGAAACCACGTGACCTACATATATGTCATAAGAGTTATTCAAATCAGAAAAGTCTCTTTACAAAATTAAAAAGCAGCGTACCTTTCAAAAAAATAACCCATACTGTTTATTCCATCCCTTGCAAAGATTGCGAAAAGGTATACATTGGTCAATCTTCACAATACCTCGAAAAAAGGTTGAATGGTCACAAATGTACCAAAAATTCATCAACTGCGCTCAATAAACATGTAAAAGACACCAACTGTTATTCCTCGCCGAAGATTAACACACCGGATAATTCTGGCTGAGGTGGTTCGCAATAAAAATCTTGAATTAATAGTTCAAAACTATATTTTAAAAACAGTGGGAATATATACGAAGAAACAAGAATAATTTTCAAAAACTCAGTCTGACATCTTGTCACCTTGACTTCTTTCTACTACTGCCTTCTACCCAGTTTATTAATTTACAAATCTTAATTATAAAAGACAGCGTTATCATTGTTCAATGACTAAACCTAGTTGTGACATACTCCCACCTGAGAACAGTTTTACCTAAGCTTTTCTCACAATGCAAACATTTAACATATGTCATAGATATTAATAATACTACTGCCCAAACCTCTGTGGCATTTTAACATTACGCCCACTACGTGTAATTTTATTTCTAACACTTTCAACACAAATTTCGGTAACGGGTACTCTGCTTTTTATCACTCGCGAATCGCGTGTTTTAACTTCAGTATTTTGTGTTCCTAAAGACTCAGCATCACCTTGTAGATCAAGCTCTGAATTTGGTTTTTGATTCTCCTCGTCGTCAGCTTGCTCTACTGGAACTAATCCTGAAGAAGTCTCTACATCACATTCCAATGGATACAAACATTGTACAGGTCTTAACAACTCGCCTCGTTTCGTTTTCACTCGCACAAGTCTCACACGTCCGATTTTCCCAGGAATAATCTCAATAACCCGACCAAGAGGCCAATCTATTCTCTTAGTAAAGTCATTACTCAATAAAACGATTTGATCTAATCTCACTGATACACTAGGTTTCTTTTTAGAAAAAAGTTTAAGTTCTCCCAGATATTCCAAACGAAATCTTCGACGCAATAGCTCACGAAATCTCTGTTTCTTACGCAAACTACGCGAAAAGCTAACTCTTTCGATCTCATCTACATTCGGCATCCTACCATCAGATTGTTCGCATAAAAACATGGCAGGGGTTAACGGTAATAGGTCCGCTAGATCACTCGAAACATAGGTTAGCGGCCTAGCGTTAACGACAGCTTCACAATCTACAATTAAAGTCAGAAGTTCCTCATATTCTAAGCACGCTTTACCAAGAACTTTCCTCAATAGTATTTTCACTAAACCTATAAGTCTTTCAAAAAATCCTCCCCACCACGACGCCGTCGGTGAATTAAATTTCCATACAATACGTTGCACAGACGTCTCATGCTGAATATTCTCTCAATTCAGATTTCTGAACGCGTTTTCAGTTCCCTGAAAGTTAGTTTCGTTATCATTATACATTACTTTCGGTCTACCACGCCGTGCACTAAAACGTCTTAAAACTTGTAAAAATCCATTAGTAGATAACGATAAAGTCAATTCAAGATGAACGCAGCGATATACAGCACACGTAAATAAACAAATCCATGCCTTTTCACCAGATCTTGAAAATAGAGGTCCAGCAAAATCCACACCTGTAATTGCGAAAGGTACCGAATTACGTACTCTATCAGCAGGAAGTGGTGGTGGTTCAAAAACAAACAGTTTCGCGTCAAATCTCCTACATATTGTACATTTTTTCACCACTGACTTGATGGATCTCCTTCCTCCTAGGACCCAACAGTTCTCTCTTAACATGGCAAGTAATCCTTGAACTCCTACATGGGAAGATCTTTTATGTCTATCCAGAATCAAACTATCAACTACTGGGTGCTTTTTTGGCAAGATGGTGGGAAATCTGTAACCAATTTTCTCGTTCGGTCTATTTGACACTCTGGACTTCAATCTTAGCAAACCATAATCATCATAAAAAGGATTTAAGGATTTTAAATGTTGTTCTTCCAAGCTATCTTCTTGTACTTGTTTTAAAATAAACTGTTCTGATTCCTCAAGTTCCTTCACTGTTAATCTTCCAGATCTTCTCCCATTACTTTTCTTTTTATGTGTCAGGTTATAAATAAACCTGAACATTGAAGCAATCATTCTGACAGTTTTTTCAAAACTACTAAACCTACTCCAATGATAATCAGTTTTGTCTTGCTTCAAATTCAAAAGAGTCTTCACTGACTCCTTTTTCCTCCCTATATCAATTTCTTCTTCATCAATCTGCAAATCTTTTGTGTAGGGCCACATTTTTTCATCTTGATATAGCCAATTAGGGCCCTCCCACCATTTAGACTCCAAAAGTTGATTGGGTGTACATCCTCGAGATGGTAAATCTGCAGCATTGTATATTCCTGGTATGTGACACCATTAAGATTGGGGTGTCAACTTCCTTATTTCGTTTACTCTGTTATATACGAAGGTTCCCCATTCTTCGTTACGTTGTATCCATGATATTACAGTGGTTGAATCGCTCCAGAAGTAACTTTCATGAATACCTGCGATAGTATCAGTTACTTGAGTGTATAATCTTGCTCCAATTGTAGCAGCCAATAACTCCAGGCGAGGTATGGTGAGCTTCTTATTACCTATCCTTTTCTATAGGTGCCACTCTGGACTTAGCCGCCAATAAATAAACCCACACTTTTTCATCATATATCACCCTAGAATATACAGCAGCAGCATAAGCATACTTTGAAGCGTCTACAAATGTGTGTATGCTTATTTTATTCTGCTCCGTGTTTCCAATCTTATTGCAACGTGGAATTTCTATTTTTATCAAATTTTGTAGATCTTTCATCCAGTTTTTGAAAGGTACAACAAACTCATTATCTACTTCAGTATCCCAAGATACGTTTTCTTTCCACAGCATTTGTAACCATAATTTAGGCTGTAAGGTAGCGGGGTTTGTAAATCCTATGGGATCAAACACCTTTTGTGCCATACCTAACAGTTTTCTTTTAGTCATGATCATGTTTTCTGTCTCTACCTTGAGCAAATCAGCGTTAATAGTTAACACGTCTTTATTAAGAAACCATTTTAGTCCAAGGACAGACACACAACTATCACGACTACCAGAACCTCCAGAAAACTCCCACCCTCTGAGTTCAAACTCTGCTTCTTTCATTGCCTGCACTGATTCTTCAACAAATGTATTCAAAACATCTTGACTTGATACACTAGTTACACAGTTGTCCACGTAAAAACTTGTTCTAAGTTTTTCGATAGTTTCCCTGGAATATGCACATACAGGTACTAAACAATTTTCTATGCATTTTGATAGGTGATGATCTATGGTAGCACCAAGCAAAAAAGGACTACAATTGATACCAAAAACTACTCTACGGTGTCTGTAAACCACTTCCTGTTCTTCTTCGTCTACCCATAAAAACTCCAATACCTGTCTATCCTTTGGATTAATACTAATTTGTAAGAATGCCTTTTTGATATCTGATATGACTCCTATCTCATGCTCTCGAAACCTTCTCAGGATGGTAGGAATTTTTTCGATTAAGTTTTCCCCTTTTTCAAGACATCGGTTAAGAGAGGGTCCGTCTTTCTCATGTGCAGAAGCGTCAAATACAGGTCTGATCGCCGTTGTCGATCCCTCTTTTATCACTGGCCGATGAGGTAAAAAATGACCTTGACTGTGATCAGTATCAGTTTTTTCAATTATCTTTAAGTTTTTCCACTCCTTAAATACTTCCGAATATCTTAGTCATATTTTGTTTACCAAGCTTTTCTAGTGTATTTGCTAGTCTCCTTTCAGCAATAACATAATTTGTAGGTAGAGCAGGATGATCAGAAATCCATGGTAACCTTACCTCATATCTACCATCCTGATTTATTATTATTGCTTCATTGAAAAGTTCTTTTGCTGCTATAGCCATCTCATGCCTTGTTTTCTTCTCAAATGGTTCTTCAATTCCTAAAACATCCAACTGCCACAACTCTCCAATGGGAGGGTTCACAAGCATAGACATTGTGACTGTCATACTATGAGATTTTGGAATAGGAACTTTCCCTTCTACTGTCCACCCAACGTAAGTTTCATTGGCCACAAGCCCACAATTTAGAATATGTCGTTTTCCTGTGTACAACATACCCACCACATCTGCACCAAGTAATATTTCAATAGGACCTTGACTGTGTACATCAGAAACTTCCACATTGAGGGACGTTAACTCTTTTATCCAAGGACCATAAAATACTGGTGACACTTCATTGCAAATATTCTGTTGATCTAATACTTCAAAAGTATAACTGTAATTGCTATTAAAAATTGTGACGTCATGACAATAATGCGTGTTTTCTATTTCAGTACCTCCAAATAAACAATGAGTAATTTTTATGTCTCACAACTAGGTTCAGTCATTGAACAATGATAACGCTGTTTTTTATAATTAAGATTTGTAAATTAATAAACTGGGTAGAAGGCAGTAGTAGAGAGAAGTCAAGGTGACAAAATGTCAGACTGAGTTTTTGAAAATTATTCTTGTTTCTTCGTATATATTCCCACTGTTTTTAAAATATAGTTTTGAACTATTAATTCAGGATTTTTATTGCGAACCACCTCAGCCAGAATTATCCGGTGTGTTAATCTTCGGCGAGGAATAACATTTGTGGCGACCGTGACAGGACCCTGGTGAATATAGTACGAGAAAAACCAGAAGAATAATTGAGTGAAATAACACGAATAGTCAGTGTCTAGACATTTGAAGTACGGTAATAGGATTAATCGATATGGATATTAAGAAAAAGAATCGGAAGGTGCTTCGTGCGAGTTTTACAAAAGAAGCAAATGAACTTGAAGAATATTTAAACACCGTTCCTCTGATCGTAAGTGATGTAGAACTGTCGTGGGAGTGTTTAAAGCCCAAGTGGGACAGTTTGAGGGCATGTGAAAATGAAATCTACAATATGATGCTCGAAGAAGATGCTACGGAGGAACAGTTGTTGTCAAACATGAATCAATGTGAAGTCTATTTGAAAAGGTTTACAGGGATTAAATTGCGTGTGCGCGAATGCCTGGAGAAGCCTGTAGCTGAACATGATGATAACAAAAGTGAAGTAGAGAATAGAGAAATACCAAAAGGTAGGAGGAAATTTCAGTTACCTCAAATTCAATTTAAGCAGTACGACGGTAATATTAAGGATTGGTTAAGTTTTTGGTCGCAGTTTAAGAAGGTTCATGTCGATTCAGAGATAGATGATTGCGATAAAATCGAATATTTATTACAGGCTACTGTACCTGGCAATCGCGCACGTCAAATTGTAGAAAGTTTTCCTAATCTTGATGAAAACTATGAGAAAATAGTTGAATGTATGAAAACAAGGTTTGGACGGGAAGACTTACAAATTGAATTTTATGTGCGAGAGTTGCTAAAGTTAGTCCTCAATGTCAATGTATCATCGGAAAGGAAATTCGAATTGGTTAGGTTATATGATCAAATAGAAACTCAGTTAAGAGCTCTTGATACGTTAGGTATTACGTCCGATAAGTATGCAGCTTTATTATTCCCACTTATCGAGTCGTGTTTGCCATCAGAGCTACTTAGGGTTTGGCAACGATCTCCATGTAATTCGAGCCGTAATATCGACAATGAAAATATTAATTCTGATGCTCAAAGTATACACAGCTACGTGAGTAATGACTCTCCGCTCGAAATTAGACTAAGAAACTTAATGCAATTTTTACGCTTAGAAGTAGAAAACGAACAAAGAATAGATTTGGCTAGTGAAGTTTCGGCTTAGTTGAGAATGAGAAATCTAGATCAGTTAGGTCCACTAGTGATAAGAAAAGTTTTCGAGATTCAGTACCAGCAAAAATGATGACCGCCGCCGGTTTAGTCAACACCGATGTTGCCAGGTGTATATTTTGCTCTAGAAATCATGGAAGCGAACAATGTTTTAAAGCACAAAATATGACTTTCGATGAACGCAAAATTATTTTGATTGAGAAAAAGGCGTGTTTCAAATGTTTAAAAATTGTACATTCGGCACGTAAGTGTAGAACACGTTTGAAATGTTAAGTATGTGGTTATCAGCATGTACCGTTGATGTGTCAAAATTTGCCAATCAAAAAACAATGTAAGGTTCAAGATGATGTGTTAAAAGTAAATGCCTTGACAAATCAAACTAGCACCCATATATTTCTTCAGACTTTGAGAATAAATGTTCGAGGTGCGAATGGAACAAGGTTTATAAGGGCATTAATTGATACAGGTAGTCAAAGAAGTTATATTTTGAAATCCACTGTTTCATTGTTGAATCTGAAACCCAAAAAGGCAGAAAAAATTACTCATTGTTTATTTGGAGGTACTGAAATAGAAAACACGCATTACTGTTATGACGTCACAATTTTTAATAGCAATTACATTTATACTTTTGAAGTATTAGATCAACAGAATATTTGCAATGAAGTGTCACCAGTATTTTATGGTCCTTGGATAAAAGAGTTAACGTCCCTCAATGTGGAAGTTTCTGATGTACACAGTCAAGGTCCTATTGAAATATTACTTGGTGCAGATGTGGTGGGTATGTTGTACACAGGAAAACGACATATTCTAAATTGTGGGCTTGTGGCCAATGAAACTTACGTTGGGTGGACAGTAGAAGGAAAAGTTCCTATTCCAAAATCTCATAGTATGACAGTTACAATGTCTATGCTTGTGAACCCTTCCATTGGAGAGTTGTGGCGGTTGGATGTTTTAGGAATTAAAGAACCATTTGAGAAGAAAACAAGGCATGAGATGGCTATAGCAGCAAAAGAACTTTTCAATAAAACAATAATAATAAATCAGGATGGTAGATATGAGGTAAGGTTACCATGGATTTCTGATCATCCTGCTCTACCTACAAATTATGTTATTGCTAAAAGGAGACTAACAAATACACTAGAAAAGCTTGATAAACAAAATATGACTTCATGATATTCGGAAGTATTTAAGGAGTCGGAAAACTTGAAGATAATTGAAAAAACTGATGTCGATCACAGTCAAGGTCATTTTTCACCTCATCGGCCAGTGATAAAAGAGGGATCGACAACGGCGATCAGACCTGTATTTGACGCTTCTGCACATGAGAAAGACGGACCCTCTCTTAACCGATGTCTTGAAAAAGGGGAAAACTTAATCGAAAAAATTCCTACCATCCTGAGTAGGTTTCGAGAGCATGAGATAGGAGTCATATCAGTTATCAAAAAGGCATTCTTACAAATTAGTATTAATCCAAAAGATAGACAGGTATTGAAGTTTTTATGGGTAGACGAAGAAGAACAGGAAGTGGTTTACAGACACCGTAGAGTAGTTTTTGGTATCAATTGTAGTCCTTTTTTGCTTGGTGCTACCATAGATCATCACCTATCAAAATGCATAGAAAATTGTTTAGAACCTGGATGTGCATATTCTAGGGAAACTATCGAAAAACTTAGAACAAGTTTTTACGTGGACAACTGTGTAACTAGTGTATCAAGTCAAGATGTTTTGAATACATTTGTTGAAGAATCAGTGCAGGCAATGAAAGAAGCAGAGTTTGAACTCAGAGGGTGGGAGTTTTCTGGAGGTTCTGGTAGTCGTGATAGTTGTGTGTCTGTCCTTGGACTAAAATGGTTTCCTAATAAGGACGTGTTAACTATTAACGCTGATTTGCTCAAGGTAGAGACAGAAAACATGATCATGACTAAGAGAAAACTGTTAAGTATTGCACAAAAGGTGTTTGACCCCATAGGATTTTCAAGCCCCGCTACCTTACAGCCTAAATTATGGTTACAAATGCTGTGGAAAGAAAACGTATCTTGGGATACTGTTTTTGTTTTAATTTTGAATCAAATTCTACGAGACGATTCAGTGTTGACAGCCGTTTCATATGAATGCAATGATGAATACCAGTTTAGTTAACAATTAAGAATTTCCGTAAAGAGATTGAGTTCAATTTCAAGTTAGAGATCCTCTGTGAAAAACTTAACAGTAATATGTTCTTCCGAACACTGATTCCGTATTTATATTGAACCGAAATATAAACCGAGGCGTAATAAATTGTCATAAGGAGAGACACAGTAGTACACGGGTGCTTGGTCACCTCTCAAGTAAACAGATTTCCGAGTCGAATTCAGGAAGACGTGTACAATCTGATATTCTCATTTCTTATATCGTCTTAGGGTATATTGACCTAATCGAGATACCAGCTGTTAGTGAGCCTGATAAAAAACTTTCGCGGAATCATTTGGATTTAATAATCGAATAGCGTATATCATATAGGGATGACCGAATATCACTGTCTTATAAATGTTGTCATTTCCAGTGAAAACTCTGTATAGATATTTTGATTGTTGATAATTGTATATAATATTGTAAATAGTTAATGATTTATTTCTGTTAATAAATAGCTACAAAGGTTTGTCATCATTTTATTCAAGGCAAAGACATTATTCTTCTGTAGGAAGAGAATCTCTCAAATACCAACCACAAAACTAAACTAGAAGAACTTTGACCTTCTTACTTGTAAGAAACCCAGGCAGGTCTGCTAAGGTACATGACCGTACCGTAACCTTAGGGGACAACTAATCTTCCACCAAAATTAGTCATTTGGCGGGAGTTGGTTACAAAGCGTGCTTAGAATATGAGGAACTTCTGACTTTAATTGTAGATTGTGAAGCTGTCGTTAACGCTAGGCCGCTAACCTATGTTTCGAGTGATCCAGCGGACCTATTACCGTTAACCCCTGCCATGTTTTTATGCGAACAATCTGATGGTAGGATGCCGGATGTAGATGAGATCGAAAGAGTTAGCTTTTCGCGTAGTTTGCGTGAGAAACAGAGATTTCGTGAGCTATTGCGTCAAAGATTTCGTTTGGAAGATCTGGGAGAGTTTAAACTTTTTTCTAAAAAGAAACCTAGTGTATCAGTGAGATTAGATCAAATCGTTTTATTGAGTAATGACTTTACTAAGAGAATAGATTGGCCTCTTGGTCGGGTTATTGAGTTTATTCCTGGGAAAGACGGACGTGTGAGACTTGTGCGAGTGAAAACGAAACGAGGCCAGTTGTTAAGACCTGTACAATGTTTGTATCCATTGGAATGTGATGTAGAGACTTCTTCAGGATTAGTTCCAGTAGAGCAAGCTGACGACGAGGAGAATCAAAAACTCAATTCAGAGCTTGATCTACAAGATGATACTGAGTCTTTAGGAACACAAAATACTGAAGTTAAAACACGCGATTCGCGAGTGATAAAAAGCAGAGTACCCGTTACCGAAATTTGTGTTGAAAGTGTTAGAAATAAAATTACACGTAGTGGGCGTAATGCTAAAATGCCACAGAGGTTTGGGCAGTAGTATTGTTAATATCTATGACATGTTAAATGTTTGCATTGTGAGAAAAGCTTAGGTAAAACTGTTCTCAGGTGGGAGTATGTCACAACTAGGTTTAGTCATTGAACAATGATAACGCTGTCTTTTATAATTAGGACTTGTAAATTAATAAACTGGGTAGAAGGCAGTAGTAGAGAGAAGTCAAGGTGACATGATGTCAGACTGAGTTTTTGAAAATTATTCTTGTTTCTTCGTATATATTCCCACTGTTTTTAAAATATAGTTTTGAACTATTAATTCAGGATTTTTATTGCGAACCACCTCAGCCAGAATTATCCGGTGTGTTAATCTTCGGCGAGAAATAACATTTCTGAGTTTTTGAAAATTATTCTTGTTTCTTCGTATATATTCCCATTGTTTTTAAAATATAGTTTTGAACTATTAATTCAGGATTTTTATTGCGAACCACCTCAGCCAGAATTATCCGGTGTGTTAATCTTCGGCGAGAAATAACATTTCTGAGTTTTTGAAAATTATTCTTGTTTCTTCGTATATATTCCCATTGTTTTTAAAATATAGTTTTGAACTATTAATTCAGGATTTTTATTGCGAACCACCTCAGCCAGAATTATCCGGTGTGTTAATCTTCGGCGAGGAATAACATTTGTGACGTTTTCTTTCCACAGCATTTGTAACCATAATTTAGGCTGTAAGGTAGCGGGGCTTGTAAATCCTATGGGCTCAAACACCTTTTGTGCCATACTTAACAGTTTTCTCTTAGTCATGATCATGTTTTCTGTCTCTACCTTGAGCAAATCAGCGTTAATAGTTAACACGTCCTTATTAGGAAACCATTCTAGTCCAAGGACAGACACACAACTATCACGACTACCAGAACCTCCAGAAAACTCCCACCCTCTGAGTTCAAACTCTGCTTCTTTCATTGCCTGCACTGATTCTTCAACAAATGTATTCAAAACATCTTGACTTGATACACTAGTTACACAGTTGTCCACGTAAAAACTTGTTCTAAGTTTTTCGATAGTTTCCCTGGAATATGCACATCCAGGTACTAAACAATTTTCTATGCATTTTCATAGGTGATGATCGATGGTAGCACCAAGCAAAAAAGGACTACAATTGATACCAAAAACTACTCTACGGTGTCTGTAAACCACTTCCTGTTCTTCTTCGTCTACCCATAAAAACTTCAATACCTGTATATCCTTTGGATTAATACTAATTTGTAAGAATGCCTTTTTGATATCTGATATGACTCCTATCTCTAGCTCGAAACCTACTCAGGATGGTAGGAATTTTTTCGATTAAGTTTTCCCCTTTTTCAAGACATCGGTTAAGAGAGGGTCCGTCTTTCTCATGTGCAGAAGCGTCAAATACAGGTCTGATCGCCGTTGTCGATCCCTCTTTTATCACTGGCCGATGAGGTAAAAAATGACCTTGACTGTGATCAGTATCAGTTTTTTCAATTATCTTTAAGTTTTTCCACTCCTTAGATACTTCCGAATATCTTAAAGTCATATTTTGTTTATCAAGCTTTTCTAGTGTATTTGCTAGTCTCCTCTTAGCAATAACATAATTTGTAGGTAGAGCAGGATGATCAGAAATCCATGGTAACCTTACCTCATATCTACCATCCTGACTTATTATTATTGTTTCATTGAAAAGTTCTTTTGCTGCTATAGCCATCTCATGCCTTGTTTTCTTTTCAAATGGTTCTTCAATTCCTAAAACATCCAACTGCCACAACTCTCCAATGGAAGGGTTCACAAGCATAGACATTGTAACTGTCATACTATGAGATTTTGGAATAGGAACTTTTCCTTCTACTGTCCACCCAACGTAAGTTTCATTGGCCACAAGCCCACAATTTAGAATATGTCGTTTTCCTGTGTACAACATACCCACCACATCTGCACCAAGTAATATTTCAATAGGACCTTGACTGTGTACATCAGAAACTTCCACATTGAGGGACGTTAACTCTTTTATCCAAGGACCGTAAAATACTGGTGACACTTCATTGCAAATATTCTGTTGATCTAATACTTCAAAAGTATAACTGTAATTGCTATTAAAAATTGTGACGTCATAACAATAATGCGTGTTTTCTATTTCAGTACCTCCAAATAAACAATGAGTAATTTTTTCTGCCCTTTTGGGTTTCAGATTCAACAATGAAACAGTGGATTTCAAAATATAACTTCTTTGACTACCTGTATCAATTAATGCCCTTATAAACCTTGTTCCATTCGCACCTCGAACATTTATTCTCAAAGTCTGAAGAAATACATGGGTGCTAGTCTGATTTGTCATGGCATTTACTTTAAACACATCATCTTGTACCTTACATTGTGTTTTGTTTGGCAAATTTTGACACATCAACGGTACATGCTGATAACCACATACTAAACATTTCAAACGTGTTCTACACTTACGTGCCGAATGTCCAATATTTAAACATTTGAAACACGCCTTTTTCTCAATCAAAATAATTTTGCGTTCATCGAAAGTCATATTTTGTGCTTTAAAACATTGTTCGCTTCCATGATTTCTAGAGCAAAATATACACCTGGCAACATCGGTGTTGACTAAACCGGCGGCGGTCATCATTTTTGCTGGTACTGAATCTCGAAAACTTGTCTTATCACTAGTGGACCTAACTGATCTAGATTTGTCATCCTCAACTAAGCCGAAACCTTCACTAGCCAAATCTATTCTTTGTTCGTTTTCTACTTCTAAGCGTAAAAATTGCATTAAGTTTCTTAGTCTAATTTCGACCGGAGAGTCATTACTCACGTAGCTGTGTATACTTTGAGCATCAGAATTAATATTTTCATTGTCGATATTACGGCTCGAATTACATGGAGATCGTTGCCAAACCCTAAGTAGCTCTGATGGCAAACACGACTCGATAAGTGGGAATAACAAAGCTGCATACTTATCGGACGTAATACCTAACGTATCAAGAGCTCTTAATTGAGTTTCTATTTGATCATATAACCTAACCAATTCGAATTTCCTTTCCGATGAAACATTGACATTAAGGACTAACTTTAGCAACTCTCGCACATAAAATTCAATTTGTAAGTCTTCCCGTCCAAACCTTGTTTTCATACATTCAACTATTTTCTCATAGTTTTCATCAAGATTAGGAAAACTTTCTACAATTTGACGTGCGCGACTGCCAGGTACAGTAGCCTGTAATAAATATTCAATTTTATCGCAATCATCTATCTCTGAATCGACATGAACCTTCTTAAACTGCGACCAAAAACTTAACCAATCCTTAATAGTACTGCTTAAATTGAATTTGAGGTAACTGAAATTTCCTCCTACCTTTTGGTATTTCTCTATTCTCTACTTCACTTTTGTTATCATCATGTTCAGCTTCAGGCTTCTCCAGGCATTTGCGCACACGCAATTTAATCCCTGTAAACCTTTTCAAATAGACTTCACATTGATTCATGTTTGACAACAACTGTTCCTCCGTAGCATCTTCTTCGAGCATCATATTGTAGATTTCATTTTCACATGCCCTCAAACTGTCCCACTTGGGCTTTAAACACTCCCACGACAGTTCTACATCACTTACGATCAGAGGAACGGTGTTTAAATATTCTTCAAGTTCATTTGCTTCTTTTGTAAAACTCGCACGAAGCAACTTCCGATTCTTTTTCTTAATATCCATATCGATTAATCCTATTACCGTACTTCAAATGTCTAGACACTGACTATTCGTGTTATTTCACTCAATTATTCTTCTGGTTTTTCTCGTACTATATTCACCAGGGTCCTGTCACGGTCGCCACAAATGTTATTCCTCGCCGAAGATTAACACAACGGATAATTCTGGCTGAGGTGGTTCGCAATAAAAATCCTGAATTAATAGTTCAAAACTATATTTTTAAAGCAGTGGGAATATATACGAAGAAACAAGAATAATTTTCAAAAACTCAGTCTGACATCTTGTCACCTTGACTTCTCTCTACTACTGCCTCCTACCCATAAAAACTTCAAAACCTGTCTATCCTTTGGATTAATACTAATTTGTAAGAATGCCTTTTTGATATCTGATATGACTCCTATCTCATGCTCTCGAAATCTACTCAGGATGGTAAGAATTTCTTCGATTAAGTTTTCCCCTTTTTCAAGACATCGGTTGAGAGAGGGTCCGTCTTTCTCATGTGCAGAAGCGTCAAATACAGGTCTGATCGCCGTTGTCGATCCCTCTTTAATCACTGGCCGATGAGGTAAAAAATGACCTTGACTGTGATCAGCATCAGTTTTTTCAATTATCTTTAAGTTTTCCCACTCCTTAAATACTTCCGAATATCTTGAAGTCATATTTTGTTTATCAAGCTTTTCTAGTGTATTTGCTAGTCTCCTTTTAGCAATAACATAATTTGTAGGTAGAGCAGGATGATCAGAAAGCCATGGTAACCTTACCTCATATCTATCATCCTGATTTATTATTATTGTTTCATTGAAAAGTTCTTTTGCTGCTATAGCCATCTCATGCCTTGTTTTCTTCTCAAATGGTTCTTCAATTCCTAAAACATCCAACTGCCACAACTCTCCAATGGAAGGGTTCACAAGCATAGACATTGTAACTGTCATACTATGAGATTTTGGAATAGGAACTTTTCCTTCTACTGTCCACCCAACGTAAGTTTCCTTGGCCACAAGCCCACAATTTAGAATATGTCGTTTTCCTGTGTACAACATACCCACCACATCTTCACCAAGTAATATTACAATAGGACCTTGACTGTGTACATCAGAAACTTCCACATTGAGGGACTTTAACTCTTTTATCCAAGGACCGTAAAATACTGGTGACACTCCATTGCAAATATTCTGTTGATCTAATACTTCAAAAGTATAACTGTAATTGCTATTAAAAATTGTGACGTCATAACAATAATGCGTGTTTTCTATTTCAGTACCTCCAAATAAACAATGAGTAATTTTTTCTGCCCTTTAGGGTTTCAGATTCAACAATGAAACAGTGGATTTCAAAATATAACTTCTTTGACTACCTGTATCAATTAATGCCCTTATAAACCTTGTTCTATTCGCACCTCGAACAGTCTGATTTGTCATGGCATTTACTTTTAACACATCATCTTGAACCTTACATTGTTTTTTGATTGGCAAATTTCGACACATCAACGGTACATGCTGATAACCACATACTAAACATTTTAAACGTGTTCTACACTTACGTGCCGAATGTCCAATTTTTAAACATTTGAAACACGCCTTTTTCTCAATCAAAATAATTTTGCGTTCATCGAAAGTCTTATTTTGTGCTTCAAAACATTGTTCGCTTCCATGATTTCTAGAGCAAAATATACACCTGGCAACATCGGTGTTGACTAAACCGGCGGCTGTCATCATTTTTGCTGGTACTGAATCTCGAAAACTTTTCTTATCACTAGTGGACCTAACTGATCTAGATTTGTCATTCTCAACTAAGCCGAAACCTTCACTAGCCAAATCTATTCTTCGTTCGTTTTCTACTTCTAAGCGTAAATTGCATTAAGTTTCTTAGTCTAATTTCGAGCGGAGAGTCATTACTCACGTAGCTGTGTATACTTTGAGCATCAGAATTAATATTTTCATTGTCGATATTACGGCTCGAATTACATGGAGATCGTTGCCAAACCCTAAGTAGCTCTGATGGCAAACACGACTCGATAAGTGGGAATAATAAAGCTGCATACTTATCGGACGTAATACCTAATGTATCAAGAGCTCTTAATTGAGTTTCTATTTGATCATATAACCTAACCAATTCGAATTTCCTTTCCGATGAAACATTGACATTAAGGACTAACTTTAGCAACTCTCGCACATAAAATTCAATTTGTAAGTCTTCCCGTCCAAACCTTGTTTTCATGCATTCAACTATTTTCTCATAGTTTTCATCAAGATTAGGAAAACTTTCTACAATTTGACGTGCGCGACTGCCAGGTACAGTAGCCTGTAATAAATATTCGATTTTATCGCAATCATCTATCTCTGAATCGACATGAACCTTCTTAAACTGCGACCAAAAACTTAACCAATCCTTAATATTACCGTCGTACTGCTTAAATTGAATTTGAGGTAATTGAAATTTCCTCCTACCTTTTGGTAGGAGGAGGACTTCACATTGATTCATGTTTGACAACAACTGTTCCTCCGTAGCATCTTCTTCGAGCATCATATTGTAGATTTCATTTTCACATGCCCTCAAACTGTCCCACTTGGGCTTTAAACACTCCCACGACAGTTCTACATCACTTACGATCAGAGGAACGGTGTTTAAATATTCTTCAAGTCCATTTGCTTCTTTTGTAAAACTCGCACGAAGCACCTTCCGATTCTTTTTCTTAATATCCATATCGATTAATCCTATTACCGTACTTCAAATGTCTAGACACTGACTATTCGTGTTATTTCACTAAATTATTCTTCTGATATTTGCTCGTACTATATTCACCAGTGTCCTGTCACGGTCGCCACAAATGTTATTCCTCGCCGAAGATTAACACACCGGATAATTCTGGCTGAGGTGGTTCGCAATAAAAATTCTAAATTAATAGTTCAAAACTATATTTTAAAAACAGTGGGAATATATACGAAGAAACAAGAATAATTTTCAAAAACTCAGTCTGACATCTTGTCACCTTGACTTCTCTCTACTACGGCCTTCTACCCAGTTTATTAATATACAAATCTTAATCATAAAAGACAGCGTTATCATTGTTCAATGACTACACCTAGTTGTGACATAGCAAATCTTTTGTGTAGTGCCAAATTTGTTCATCTTGTGTAATGAAAGCATCCTTCATTACTTACAAATAAATTTGAGTATCTCAGTAGAATCGAATTACATAGGCAAAGTTAAGAGATCAAACTTCGTGCACATCTATGTATAAAAACTGGTGAACAGAATTCGCCAGCCGGTCACCTGTTCACGTTACGTCACACGCCGCGATCTGTATAAAAGCCAGCCCATTCCATAGCGAAAGGGGACTGACTTGCGAGACCAGCACCGAGATTGACCTGCCGTAATCTAAACAACCCGAAGCCGTTGCTATTGTGTAAATCCGAGAAATAGAGAGTGAGTATTAATTGCCGTTTAAAATCCATTCAAGTCATTGAATTAACATTCCAGTATATAAGTCCGATTTCAAATTCGAACTTTGTTTATAAATTCAATAGTCTACAAAACAATCCTGATAGCTTGGACGGATACGATTCAGCTTCTGCGAATTGTTTTTCTAGAGACTAAGTTAGGATATTGTCCCAGACCGATTTGTAGGATCGTGAATAAACACACAGCCGAAACCGCTGGAAAAATCAATCCTTATAGCTTGGACGAATACGATCCAGCTTCTGCGAATTGTTTTTCTAGAGAATTAACATTCCAGTATATAAGTCCGATTTCAAATTCGAACTTTGTTTATAAATTCAATAGTCTACAAAACAATCCTGATAACTTGGACGAATACGATCCAGCTTCTGCGAATTGTTTTTCTAGAGACTAAGTTAGGATATTGTCCGAGATCGATTTGTAGAATTGTGAATAAACACACAACCGAAACCGCTGAAAAAATCAATCCTTATAGCTTGGACGAATACGATCCAGCTTCTGCGAATTGTTTTTCTAGAGAATTAACATTCCAGTATATAAGTCCGATTTCAAATTCGAACTTTGTTTATAAATTCAATAGTCTACAAAACAATCCTGATAACTTGGACGAATACGATCCAGCTTCTGCGAATTGTTTTTCTAGAGACTAAGTTAGGATATTGTCCGAGACCGTTTGTAGAATTGTTAATAAAGTCACAGCCGAAACCGCTGGAAAAATCAGTCCTTATAGCTTGGACGAATACGATCCAGCTTCTGCGAATTGATTTCTGGGGCTACGTTGTGATTCTCTCCGAGACCGACGTGTGAAATTATCAAGTCAGTCATAGCCGAAGATAGCTGACAAATCAACCTAGTCCGTTATACCCCGTTCCGTAAGAAATTACGTCTGAAATACAGGTCAGAGCGAATACACGACTCACGCTCCGTCGAAGTTAACAGTGTACTAAATATTTAGATTGTCGCGATTCATTTCATTTCTAGACCTAGGGACAAAAACTTGTCTACCATCTCACGCAGATGGTGGAGACTCCCGACGATAGGAAAACATCTAATTAGCGCGTTATTTTATACACGGAAAACGAACACATTAAAACGGCCTGTTCATAGCAACATTTTGTAAATAGATTGTACATAGCTGGTGTAAATGTAAATAGAGATAATTAATAAACTTAGTTAAGCAAGAAATATCTGTTTTATTTGGCAATCCACACGAAAGAGAAACAGCAATTTTAAAACCTATATAAAAAGGGAACCTGGACCCTCAAGAAACCCGAGCAGGTCAGTTACTGTCATAAGAGGACAGTAAGTGACAACCTCCCCACTTGTAATTAGCCATTCAAGCGGATGGAGGTTACAAATGGCGCCCGATATTCAAAGTAACGGAAACTAGATAGAAATTGCTCTCTTTGATTGCCAAATAAAATGTCATTAGTAGAGGAAGATATTACAGGGGTCGGTAGCAAAGTATCGTGGGTATATAGCAAACGAAAAGACGAATTGGAAGTGGAACTTGCCAAGTTGGGATTAGAAACAAAAGGTACTGTAGACGAATTGAGAAAACGGTTAATCGAATTCTTACGAAATGAAATACCTGGGGGAAAATCCAAAATGGAGGAGAATAATGACAGAGGTAAACTCATGGATCAGGTCCGTAAATGGGGTGTACACTTCGAAGGGAAAAAGGACAGCCTGGAATTCTTAGATCGATTTTCCGAGCTGAGGATAGCATATGGAATTGAAGAAGAAGATTGTCTGGAGGTATTGCCCGAATTATTGAAAGGCCAAGCCTTATTGTGGTATAGAAACAATAACACACAGTGGCAAACATGGTCAGATTTTATAACAGATTTTGAGTTATATTTCCTTCCAAATAACTATCGACAGGATATCCTAGATTCAATCGTGAAAAGGGTGCAGGGCCCTCAGGAAGACACAAAGGAATTTATAATTGCTTTGCAGACTCTGTGCAGAATGAGTCAAGTTATAAACAAACAAGAGGAATTGAACAGAATTTATAGAAACCTGCGGCCAGAAATCCGACGGTACGTTAGGCCTAGGGATTTCTCTTCTCTGTCGGACCTAATCCAACTCTGCGAAGAGTATGGAAATTTACAGAAGGAGTTAGGGGATGATCGGAGAAAATGTAGTATAGAACCAAAAGAGACTGTAAACTACATACAAGCGAATAGAGCATTACCACGGAATATAGATCAGCAAGAAGTATGTTGGAGATGCGGTGAAAAGGGACACCGGCGTTTCGAGTGTAGGGGCACTTTTAAACGATTCTGCTCGCGATGTGGCAAACAGGGTATTCTGACTCGAGAATGCCAATGCAGGAATACGAAACCGGGAAACGAGCGGACGTCCAGCGGACAAGCAGGAGCCGCTGGGACGTCATAGAACACATACCTGTAATAAAGGATGTATCCTCCACAACCGAGGGCACAGTGGACCCGAGGATACATTTTAAGGTTGCAATAGGGAGGCAAGTGTTCTCAGCACTAGTGGACACAGGATCAGTTAAGTCCTATATTAATGAGGAGGTGGCCGATCATTGTTCAAGATGGAATGTTCCACAACAAGAGGTCAGACAAAGGGCGTGTTTAGCGAATGGGGCCACAGTACCAATTAACCGAGGGTTTTATATCAAATGTACTGTGGATAACCAAGACAAGGAAGGACATTTTCTGGTCTTACCGGGAATGATGTCCCAGATTATTTTAGGGATGTATTTATTATATAAATGGCAGATAACCATTGACCTGCGAGAGCCCGATATGCCCAGGAACGCGGTTGAGACCCAAACGGAAATAATAGGTAGTATCTCTAAATTGGAGACTAGTCAGGAAGAGAGACTGAAAGCATTCCTGAAACACGAGCTGGGGAAATTTATAGGCGTGAAAGGATGTACGCCGCTGGTTAAACACCAAATCAAGCTGAAGGATCCCACCCCTATAAAACAGCGGTATAGACCACAGAATCCCGTAATGCAAGAAATTGTGGACAAGGAGGTAAATAAAATGTTGGAAGAGGGAGTAATTGAGCCATCGAACAGTCCATGGAGTTCACCAATAGTGCTCGTCAAAAAGAAAGAGGGTAAGCATCGGTTCTGTATAGACTTCAGGAAAGTTAACGCCCAGTCAGAAAAGGACGCATATCCGTTACCGTATATTACTGCCACGCTTGAAAAGCTGAAAGAAGCAAAGTATGTGTGTACCCTGGATTTAAAACAAGGCAATTGGCAGATTCCGCTCACTCCCAAAAGTAAACCTGTCACTGCCTTCAGTGTCCCCGGCCGAGGACTATATCAATTTACAGTGATGCTTTTCGGATTACATTCAGCACCAGCCACATTCCAACGCCTACTCGATAGGGTAATAGGACCGGACATGGAGCCAAATGCGTACCCATATATCGACGATATAATTGTGGTTAGCAAAACCTTTGAGGAACATTTGGCCCATTTAAAGGAAGTGCTGAGAAGATTGAGAATGGCCAATCTGCAAATTAACGCAGAAAAATGCCACTTTTGTAAGCCGGAACTATGGTATCTAGGGCATGTAGTGGGAAAAGAAGGGATAAAAACAGACCCAGAGAAAGTGGAAGCTATCGTGAAAATGAATCCTCCAACGAATGTACGTAGCTTGAGGAGATTTTTGGGAGTCGCATCTTGGTACCGCAGCTTCATTCCTGAATTTTCAGAGATAGTGGGTCCCTTAACGAAACTATTGAAGAAACAAATGAAGTTTCAATTGCTTCCCGAGCAACAGGTAGCTTTCGAGAAAATCAAGGAAAAACTTACGCAGGCTCCGGTTCTAACGTGTCCTGATTTCTCCAAACCATTTACGCTGCAAACAGACGCCTCAGATAGCGGGCTTGGGGTGACCCTCACTCAAAAATTAGGTTCACAGGAACAAAAAATAGCCTTTGCTAGCCGAACGCTAAGTTCCTCAGAAAAGAACTATTCCGTGACGGAAAAAGAGTGTCTAGCCATTATCTTTGGAATTCGAAAGATGAAAATGTACTTAGAAGGTTACAAATTTACCGTTATCTCTGACCACAGGGCTTTAAAGTGGTTACGCGATTTGAAAAACCCATCCCAGAGGCTGGCCAGATGGGTCATAGAACTGCAGCAATATGACTTCGAGATTGTGTATCGGAAGGGTGTATTAAACAGAGTAGCAGATACTCTGTCCCGAGTCCCATTGCCGGATCACGAAGAAGAAGAAGAGATTGCCCTTATCGAGCCTGTTATACCGGATCCCTGGTGGGAAAAGAAAGTTAAAGCCGTCAACGGAAAACCCGAACTACTTCCGGATTATCGAGTGGAAAACGGTAATCTATACAGACACTTTCACGAGGCCAATGATTACACGGAAGGAGCCTCCCCCGAACCATGGAAGTTATGTGTTCCAAAGAATGCCCGAACACGGGTTCTGTACGAATGTCATGATGAGAACACGGCAGGACACCTAGGGATTAACAAAACAATCGCAAGGGTGGCTCAGAGATACTACTGGCCTGGTATGTTCAGGGAGATATCCCGCTATGTGAGGAAATGCGAGCACTGCTTGAAATACAAAGCTTCGCAACAGGCACTTCCGGGATGCATGCAGCAAAGCAAAATATCCAAACCATGGGAAATTGTGAGTGTGGATCTAGTAGGACCCCTACCTCGATCGAACAAATCCAACAATTATTTAGTAGTGCTGCAGGATCGGCTGACCAAGTGGGCAGAATGTCAAGCAATTCGGACAGCGAACGCGGAAACTGTCATGAGGGTGCTGAAAGATAGGGTGCTTATGAGATTCGGATGTCCCAGAGTGTTAATTAGTGACAATGGGGCCCAGTTTGTCGCTAATAAATTTCGGAAATTTTCAGAAGAGTTTGGAATCAAACATAAACTCATCCCTCCCTATACCCCACAGGCCAATCCAGTAGAGAGAGTTAATAGAGTGGTAAAAACGATGATTGCGCAATACTGTGAGGACGATCACCGTTCATGAGACGCATATTTGCCGGAATTAATATTTGCCATCAATACGGCCCGACATGACTCAACTGGATTTACCCCCGCATATTTAAACTACGATCGAGAAGTGGACCACCCGAAGACTTTGTTCCGGGAAGTTCAGGGACCGGGTAGCGACGATGATGATGGAAACCCCGATCCTACTAGACATGAGGAACAGTTAGGAAAATTGAGAGACGCCGTCAACCTCGTCAAATTACAGTTGAATAAAGCCTTCACTATCCAGAGTCGACACTATAATCTGAGACGGCGCAATTGGGCACCTAAAGTAGGGGAGGAGGTCATGTGCAAAGAACACTCGCTATCCTCGGCAGCTCAAGGTTTCGCCGCCAAACTGGCCCCGAAGTTCGCAGGCCCGTTTAAAGTGAAGAAAATCATTTCACCGGTAGTGGTCGAGCTGGAAAATGGAACTAGTCGTAAACCCGTTCGAGTCCATGTAAAGGACTTGAAAAAAATTAACTGTTAACTAATGTAATTTTCTTTCCCCAGGAGTAAATATGACTTCAGTTCCGGAAATTAGAACTCCCGGGAAATACGCCGAGGCTGCCATCCGACTGGGAAAGAGGCTGCACGATCTATTTGGTTCCAGTCCGGAGTCAAGTCCAGAACTCCAGCTGTACTATTCGCCGATCCCCAATATGACACCGTCTACACCCGTTCTACCCCAGCAGCAACCGTCCCTACCAAAGAAACTATCAACCCCTTGTGTAAATAACCCCCTGAAATATAGTGACAGAGACACCGTTAGTGGTATAAATAGATTAAGTGTAGATAGTAAGAAACCATATTTTAAGAAACGTTCACGTAAAATGCATGACTATAGGGTGTATGATCCGGCCGGCTTGTGGCGCGCGTGAAAATACCGTGAGACTGTGAGGTCAAGCCGACATACGAAACGTATCGTACGTTCGAAAATTTTTGGGGAGAAAATTTTCTAAGAAAGAAAGGGGGTGTGTAATGAAGCATCCTTCATTACTTACAAATAAATTTGGATATCTCAGTAGAATCGAATTACATAGGCAAAGTTAAGAGATCAAACTTCGTGCACATCTATGTATAAAAACTGGTGAACAGAATTCGCCAGCCGGTCACCTGTTCACGTTACGTCACACGCCGCGATCTGTATAAAAGCCAGCCCATTTCATAGCGAAAGGGGACTGACTTGCGAGACCAGCACCGAGATTGACCTGCCGTAATCTAAACAACCCGAAGCCGTTGCTATTGTGCAGATCCGAGAAATAGAGAGTGAGTATTGATTGCCGTTTGAAATCCATTCAAGTCATTGAATTAACATTCCAGTATATAAGTCCGATTTCAAATTCGAACTTTGTTTATAAATTCAATAGTCTACAAAACAATCCTGATAGCTTGGACGAATACGATTCAGCTTCTGCGAATTGTTTTTCTAGCGACTAAGTTAGGATATCGTCCGAGACCGATTTGTAGAATTGTGAATAAACACACAGCCGAAACCGCTGGAAAAATCAATCCTTATAGCTTGGACGAATACGATCCAGCTTCTGCGAATTGTTTTTCTAGAGAATTAACATTCCAGTATATAAGTCCGATTTCAAATTTGAACTTTGTTTATAAATTCAATAGTCTACAAAAAAATCCTGATAGCTTGGACGAATACGATCCAGCTTCTGCGAATTGTTTTTCTAGAGACTAAGTTAGGATATTGTCCGAGACCGATTTGTAGAATTGTTAATAAAGTCACAGCCGAAACCGCTGGAAAAATCAATCCTTATAGCTTGGACGGATACGATCCAGCTTCTGCGAATTGATTTCAGGGGCTACGTTGTGATTCTCTCCGAGACCGACGTGTGAAATTATCAAGTCAGTCATAGCCGAAGATAGCTGACAAATCAACCTAGTCCGTTATACCCCGTTCCGTAAGAAATTACGTCTGAAATACAGGTCAGAGCGAATACAGGACCCACGCTCCGTCGAAGTTAACAGTGTACTAAATATTTAGATTGTCGCGATTCATTCCATTTCTAGACCTAGGGACAAAAACTTGTCTACCATCTCACGCAGATGATGGAGACTCCTGACGATAGGAAAACATCTAATTAGCGCGTTATTTTATACACGGAAAACGTACACATTAAAACGGCCTGTTCCTAGCAACATTTTGTAAATAGATTGTACATAGCTGGTGTAAATGTAAATAGAGATAATTAATAAACTTAGTTAAGCAAGAAATGTCCGTTTTATTTGGCAATCCACACGAAAGAGAAACAGCAATTTCAAAACCTATATAAAAAGGGAACCTGGACCCTCAAGAAACCCGAGCAGGTCAGTTACTGTCATAAGAGAACAGTAAGTGACAACCTCCCCACTTGTAATTAACCATTCAAGCGGAAGGAGGTTACACTTGATATAGCCAATTAGGACCCTCCCACCATTTGGACTCCAAAAGTTGATTGGGTGTACATCCCCGAGATGGTAAATCTGCAGCATTGTATATTCCTGGTATGTGACACCATTGAGATTGGGGTGTCAACTTTCTTATTTCGTTTACTCTGTTGTATACGAAGGTTCCCCATCCTTCGTTACGTTGTATCCATGATATTACAGTGGTTGAATCGCTCCAGAAGTAACTTTCATAAATACCTGCGATAGTATCAGTTACTTGAGTGTATAATCTTGCTCCAATTGTAGCAGCCAATAACTCCAGGCGAGGTATGGTGAGCTTCTTATTATCTATTTTTATAGGTGCCACTCTGGACTTAGCCGCCAATAAATGAACCCACACTTTTTCATCATATATCACCCTAGAATATACAGCAGCAGCATAAGCATACTTTGAAGCGTCTACAAATGTGTGTATGCTTATTTTATTCTGCTCCGTGTTTCCAATCTTATTGCAACGTGGAACTTCTATTTTTATCAAATTTTGTAGATCTTTCATCCAGTTTTTGAAAGGTACAACAAACTCATTATCTACTTCAGTATCCCAAGATACGTTTTCTTTCCACAGCATTTGTAACCATAATTTAGGCTGTAAGGTAGCGGGGCTTGTAAATCCTATGGGTTCAAACACCTTTTGTGCCATACTTAACAGTTTTCTCTTAGTCATGATCATGTTTTCTGTCTCTGCCTTGAGCAAATCAGCATTAATAGTTAACACGTCCTTATTAGGAAACCATTTTAGTCCAAGGACAGACACACAACTATCACGACTACCAGAACCTCCAGAAAACTCCCACCCTCTGAGTTCAAACTCTGCTCCTTTCATTGCCTGCACTGATTCTTCAACAAATGTATTCAAAACATCTTGACTTGATACACTAGTTACACAGTTGTCCACGTAAAAACTTGTTCTAAGTTTTTCGATAGTTTCCCTGGAATATGCACATCCAGGTACTCAACAATTTTCTATGCATTTTGATAGGTGATGATCTATGGTAGCACCAAGCAAAAAAGGACTACAATTGACACCAAAAACTACTCTACGGTGTCTGTAAACCACTTCCTGTTCTTCTTCGTCTACCCATAAAAACTTCAATACCTGTCTATCCTTTGGATTAATACTAATTTGTAAGAATGCCTTTTTGATAACTGATATGACTCCTATCTCATGCTCTCGAAACCTACTCAGGATGGTAGGAATTTTTTCGATTAAGTTTTCCCCTTTTTCAAGACATCGGTTAAGAGAGGGTCCGTCTTTCTCATGTGCAGAAGCGTCAAATACAGGTCTGATCGCCGTTGTCGATCCCTCTTTTATCACTGGCCGATGAGGTAAAAAATGACCTTGACTGTGATCGACATCAGTTTTTTCAATTATCTTCAAGTTTTCCGACTCCTTAAATACTTCCGAATATCATAAAGTCATATTTTGTTTATCAAGCTTTTCTAGTGTATTTGCTAGTCTCCTTTTAGCAATAACATAATTTGTAGGTAGAGCAGGATGATCAGAAATCCATGGTAACCTTACCTCATATCTACCATCATGATTTATTATTATTGTTTCATTGAAAAATTCTTTTGCTGCTATAGCCACCTCATGCCTTGTTTTCTTCTCAAATGGTTCTTCAATTCCTAAAACATCCAACTGCCACAACTCTCCAATGGAAGGGTTCACAAGCATAGACATTGTAACTGTCATACTATGAGATTTTGGAATAGGAACTTTTCCTTCTACTGTCCACCCAACGTAAGTTTCATTGGCCACAAGCCCACAATTTAGAATATGTCGTTTTCCTGTGTACAACATACCCACCACATCTGCACCAAGTAATATTTCAATAGGACCTTGACTGTGTACATCAGAAACTTCCACATTGAGGGACGTTAACTCTTTTATCCAAGGACCATAAAATACTGGTGACACTTCATTGCAAATATTCTGTTGATCTAATACTTCAAAAGTATAACTGTAATTGCTATTAAAAATTGTGACGTCATAACAATAATGCGTGTTTTCTATTTCAGTACCTCCAAATAAACAATGAGAAATTTTTTCTGCCCTTTTGGGTTTCAGATTCAACAATGGAACAGTGGATTTCAAAATATAACTTCTTTGACTACCTGTATCAATTAATTCCCTTATTGTTCCATTCACACCTTGTTCCATTCGCACCTCGAACATTTATTCTCAAAGTCTGAAGAAATACATGTGTGCTAGTCTGATTTGTCATGGCATTCACTTTTAACACATCATCTTGAACCTTACATTATTTTTTGATTGGCAAATTTTGACACATCAACGGTACATGCTGATAACCACATACTAAACATTTCAAACGTGTTCTACACTTACGTGCCGAATGTCCAATTTTTAAACATTTGAAACACGCCTTTTTCTCAATCAAAATAATTTTGCGTTCATCGAAAGTCATATTTTGTGCTTTAAAACATTGTTCGCTTCCATGATTTCTAGAGCAAAATATACACCTGGCAACATCGGTGTTGACTAAACCGGCGGCGGTCATCATTTTTGCTGGTACTGAATCTCGAAAACTTTTCTTATCACTAGTGGACCTAACTGATCTAGATTTCTCATTCTCAACTAAGCCGAAACTTCACTAGCCAAATCTATTCTTTGTTCGTTTTCTACTTCTAAGCGTAAAAATTGCATTAAGTTTCTTAGTCTAATTTCGAGCGGAGAGTCATTACTCACGTGTAGCTGTGTATACTTTGAGCATCAGAATTAATATTTTCATTGTCGATATTACGGCTCGAATTACATGGAGATCGTTCCCAAACCCTGAGTAGCTCTGATGGCAAACACGACTCGATATGTGG
The DNA here is from genome assembly GCA_958510875.1 of Endomychus coccineus. Lineage (NCBI taxonomy): Eukaryota > Metazoa > Arthropoda > Insecta > Coleoptera > Endomychidae > Endomychus > Endomychus coccineus. The sequence goes on along the minus strand of OY294067.1, from coordinate 174,993,522 downwards.
GAATAATAAAGCTGCATACTTATCGGACGTAATACCTAACGTATCAAGAGCTCTTAATTGAGTTTCTATTCGATCATATAACCTAACCAATTCGAATTTCCTTTCCGATGAAACATTGACATTAAGGACTAACTTTAGCAATTCTCGCACATAAAATTGAATTTGTAAGTCTTCCCGTCCAAACCTTGTTTTCATACATTCAACTATTTTCTCACAGTTTTCATCAAGATTAGGAAAACTTCCTACAATTTGACGTGCGCGACTTCCAGGTACAGTAGCCTGTAATAAATATTCGATTTTATCGCAATCATCTATCTCTGAATCGACATAAACCTTCTTAAACTGCGACCAAAAACTTAACCAATCCTTAATATTACCGTCGTACTGCTTAAATTGAATTTGAGGTAACTGAAATTTCCTCCTACATTTTGGTATTTCTCTATTCTCTACTTTACTTTTGTTATCATCATGTTCAGCTACAGGCTTCTCCAGGCATTTGCGCACATGCAATTTAATCCCTGTAAACCTTTTCAAATAGACTTCACATTTATTCATGTTTGACTCAGTCTGACATCTTGTCACCTTGACTTCTCTCTACTACTGCCTTCTACCCAGTTTATTAATTTACAAATCCTTATTATAAAAGACAGCGTTATCACTGTTCAATGACTAAACCTAGTTGTGACATAGCAAATCTTTTGTGTAGGGCCACATTTTTTCATCTTGTGTAATGAAGCATCCTTCATTACTTACAAATAAATTTGAATATCTCAGTAGAATCGAATTACATAGGCAAAGTTAAGAGATCAAACTTCGTGCACATCTATGTATAAAAACTGGTGAACAGAATTCGCCAGCCGGTCACCTGTTCACGTTACGTCACTCGCCGCGATCTGTATTAAAGCCAGCCCATTTCATAGCGAAAGGGGACTGACTTGCGAGACCAGCACCGAGATTGACCTGCCGTAATCTAAACAACCCGAAGCCGTTGCTATTGTGCAAATCCGAGAAATAGAGAGTGAGTATTAATTGCCGTTTAAAATCCATTCAAGTCATTGAATTAACATTCCAGTATAGAAATCCGATTTCAAATTCGAACTTTGTTTATAAATTCAATAGTCTACAAAACAATCCTGATAGCTTGGACGAATACGATTCAGCTTCTGCGAATTTTTTTCCTAGAGACTAAGTTAGGATATTGTCCGAGACCGATTTGTAGAATTGTGAATAAACACACAGCCGAAACCGCTGGAAAAATCATTCCTTATAGCTTGGACGAATACGATCCAGCTTCTGCGAATTGTTTTTCTAGAGAATTAACATTCCAGTATATAAGTCCGATTTCAAATTCGAACTTTATTTATAAATTCAATAGTCTACAAAACAATCCTGATAGCTTGGACGAATACGATCCAGCTTCTGCGAATTGTTTTTCTAGAGACTGAGTTAGGATATTGTCCGAGACCAATTTGTAGAATTGTTAATAAAGTCACAGCCGGAACAGCTGGAAAAATCAATCCTTATAGCTTGGACGAATACGATCCAGCTTCTGCGAATTGATTTCAGGGGCTACGTTGTGATTCTCTCCGAGACCGACGTTGGAAATTATTGAGTCAGTCATAGCCGAAGATAGCTGACAAATCAACCTAGTCCGTTATACCCCGTTCCGTAAGAAATTACGTCTGAAATACAGGTCAGAGCGAATACACGACCCACGCTCCGTCGAAGTTAACAGTGTACTAAATATTTAGATTGTCGCGATTCATTTCATTTCTAGACCTAGGGACAAAAACTTGTCTACCATCTCACGCAGATGATGGAGACTCCCGACGATAGGAAAACATCTAATTAGCGCGTTATTTTATACACGGAAAACGAACACATTAAAACGGCCTGTTCCTAGCAACATTTTGTAAATAGATTGTACATAGCTGGTGTAAATGTAAATAGAGATAATTAATAAACTTAGTTAAGCAAGAAATATCTGTTTTATTTGGCAATCCACACGAAAGAGAAACAGCAATTTTAAAACCTATATAAAAAGGGAACCTGGACCCTCAAGAAACCCGAGCAGGTCAGTTACTGTCATAAGAGGTCAGTAAGTGACAACCTCCCCACTTGTAATCAACCATTCAAGCGGAAGGAGGTTACACTTGATATAGCCAATTAGGACCCTCCCACTATTTGGACTCCAAAAGTTGATTGGGTGTACATCCCCGAGATGGTAAATCTGCAGCATTGTATATTCCTGGTATGTGACACCATTGAGATTGGGGTGTCAACTTTCTTATTTCGTTTACTCTGTTGTATACGAAGGTTCCCCATCCTTCGTTACGTTGTATCCATGATATTACAGTGGTTGAATCGCTCCAGGAGTAACTTTCATAAATACCTGCGATAGTATCAGTTACTTGAGTGTATAATCTTGCTCCAATTGTAGCAGCCAATAACTCCAGGCGATGTATGGTGAGCTTCTTATTATCCTTTTTTATAGGTGCCACTCTGGACTTAGCCGCCAATAAATAAACCCACACTTTTTCATCATATATCACCCTAGAATATACAGCAGCAGCATAAGCATACTTTGAAGCGTCTACAAATGTGTGTATGCTTATTTTATTCTGCTCCGTGTTTCCAATCTTATTGCAACGTGGAATTTCTATTTTTATCAAATTTTGTAGATCTTTCATCCAGTTTTTGGAAGGTACAACAAACTCATTATCTACTTCAGTATCCCAAGATACGTTTTCTTCCCACAGCATTTGTAACCATAATTTAGGCTGTAAGGTAGCGGGGCTTGTAAATCCTATGGGTTCAAACATTTTTGGAGCCATACTTAACAGTTTTCTCTTAGTCATGATCATGTTTTTTGTCTCTACCTTGAGCAAATCAGCGTTAATAGTTAACACGTCCTTATTAGGAAACCATTTTAGTCCAAGGACAGACACACAACTATCACGACTACCAGAACCTCCAGAAAACTCCCACCCTCTGAGTTCAAACTCTGCTTCTTTCATTGCCTGCACTGATTCTTCAACAAATGTATTCAAAACATCTTGACTTGATACACTAGTTACACAGTTGTCCACGTAAAAACTTGTTCTAAGTTTTTCGATAGTTTCCCTGGAATATGCACATCCAGGTACTAAACAATTCTCTATGCATTTTGATAGGTGATGATCTATGGTAGCACCAAGCAAAAAAGGAGTACAATTGACACCAAAAACTACTCTACGGTGTCTGTAAACCACTTCCTGTTCTTCTTCGTCTACCCATAAAAGTTTCAATACCTGTCTATCCTTTGGATTAATACTAATTTGTAAGAATGCCTTTTTGATAACTGATATGACTCCTATCTTATGCTCTCGAAACCTACTCAGGATGGTAGGAATTTTTTCGATTAAGTTTTCCCCTTTTTCAAGACATCGGTTAAGAGAGGGTCCGTCTTTCTCATGTGCAGAAGCGTCAAATACAGGTCTGATCGCCGTTGTCGATCCCTCTTTTATCACTGGCCGATGAGGTAAAAAATGACCTTGACTGTGATCGACATCAGTTTTTTCAATTATCTTCAAGTTTTCCCACTCCTTAAATACTTCCGAATATCTTAAAGTCATATTTTGTTTATCAAGCTTTTCTAGTGTATTTGCTAGTCTCCTTTTAGCAATAACATAATTTGTAGGTAGAGCAGGATGATCAGAAATCCATGGTAACCTTACCTCATATCTACCATCCTGATTTATTATTATTGTTTCATTGAAAAATTCTTTTGCTGCTATAGCCATCTCATGCCTTGTTTTCTTCTCAAATGGTTCTTCAATTCCTAAAACATCCAACTGCCACAACTCTCCAATGGAAGGGTTCACAAGCATGGACATTGTAACTGTCATACTATGAGATTTTGGAATAGGAACTTTTCCTTCTACTGTCCACCCAACGTAAGTTTCATTGGCCACAAGCCCACAATTTAGAATATGTCGTTTTCCTGTGTACAACATACCCACAACATCTGCACCAAGTAATATTTCAATAGGACCTTGACTGTGTACATCAGAAACTTCCACATTGAGGGATGTTAACTCTTTTATCCAAGGACCATAAAATACTGGTGACACTTCATTGCAAATATTCTGTTGATCTAGTACTTCAAAAGTGTAAATTTAATTGCTATTAAAAATTGTGACGTCATAACAATAATGCGTGTTCTCTATTTCAGTACCTCCAAATGAACAATGAGTAATTTTTCCTGCCCTTTTGGGTTTCAGATTCAACAATGAAACAGTGGATTTCAAAATATAACTTCTTTGACTACCTGTATCAATTAATGCCCTTATAAACCTTGTTCCATTCGCACCTCGAACATTTATTCTCAAAGTCTGAAGAAATACATGGGTGCTAGTTTGATTTGTCATGGTATTTACTTTTAACACATAATCTTGACCCTTACATTGTTTTTTGATTGGCAAATTTTGACACATCAACGGTACATGCTGATAACCACATACTAAACATTTCAAACGTGTTCTACACTTACGTGCCGAATGTCCAATTTTTAAACATTTGAAACACGCCTTTTTCTCAATCAAAATAATTTTGCGTTCATCGAAAGTCATATTTTGTGCTTTAAAACATTGTTCGCTTCCATGATTTCTAGAGCAAAATATACACCTGGCAACATCGGTGTTGACTAAACCGGCGGCGGTCATCATTTTTGCTGGTACTGAATCTCGAAAACTTTTCTTATCACTAGTGGACCTAACTGATCTAGATTTCTCATTCTCAACTAAGCCGAAACCTTCACTAGCCAAATCTATTCTTTGTTCGTTTTCTACTTCTAAGCGTAAAAATTGCATTAAGATTCTTAGTCTAATTTCGAGCGGAGAGTCATTACTCACGTAGCTGTGTATACTTTGAGCATTAGAATTAATATTTTCATTGTCGATATTACGGCTCGAATTACATGGAGATCGTTGCCAAACCCTAAGTAGCTCTGATGGCAAAAACGACTCGATATGTGGGAATAATAAAGCTGCATACTCATCGGACGTAATACCTAACGTATGAAGAGCTCTTAATTGAGTTTCTATTTGATCATATAACCTAACCAATTCGAATTTCCTTTCCGATGAAACATTGACATTAAGGACTAACTTTAGCAATTCTCGCACATAAAATTGAATTTGTAAGTCTTTCCGTCCAAACCTTGTTTTCATACATTCAACTATTTTCTCATAGTTTTCATCAAGATTGGGAAAACTTTCTACAATTTGACGTGCGCGACTGCCAGGTACAGTAGCCTGTAATAAATATTCGATTTTATCGCAATCATCTATCTCTGAATCGACATAAACCTTCTTAAACTGCGACCAAAAACTTAACCAATCCTTAGTATTACCGTCGTACTGCTTGAATTGAATTTGAGGTAACTGAAATTTCCTCCTACCTTTTGGTATTTCTCTATTCTCTACTTCACTTTTGTTATCATCATGTTCAGCTACAGGCTTCTCCAGGCATTTGCGCACATGCAATTTAATCCCTGTAAACCTTTTCAAATAGACTTCACATTGATTCATGTTTGACAACAACTGTTCCTCCGTAGCATCTTAATCGAGCATCATATTGTAGATTTCATTTTCACATGCCCTCAAACTGTCCCACTTGGGCTTTAAACACTCCCACGACAGTTCTACATCACTTACGATCAGAGGAACGGTGTTTAAATATTCTTCAAGTTCATTTGCTTCTTTTGTAAAACTCGCACGAAGCACCTTCCGATTCTTTTTCTTAATATCCATATCGATTAATCCTATTACCGTACTTCAAATGTCTAGACACTGACTATTCGTGTTATTTCACTCATTTATTCTTCTGATATTTGCTCGTACTATATTCACCAGTGTCCTGTCACGGTCGCCACAAATGTTATTCCTCGCCGAAGATTAACACACCGGATAATTCTGGCTGAGGTGGTTCGTAATAAAAATCCTGAATTAATAGTTCAAAACTATATTTTAAAAACAGTGGGAATATATACGAAGAAACAAGAATAATTTTCAAAAACTCAGTCTGACATCTTGTCACCTTGACTTCTCTCTACTACTGCCTTCTACCCAGTTTATTAATTTACAAATCTTAATTATAAAAGACAGCGTTATCATTGTTCAATGACTAAACCTAGTTGTGACATAATGGTTCAATGACTAAACCTAGTTGTGACATACTCCATTTTTTCTGCCCTTTTGGGTTTCAGATTCAACAATGAAACAGTGGATTTCAAAATATAACTTCTTTGACTACCTGTATCAATTAATGCCCTTATAAACCTTGTTCCATTCGCACCTCGAACATTTATTCTCAAAGTCTGAAGAAATACATGGGTGCTAGTTTGAGTTGTCAAGGCATTTACTTTTAACACATCATCTTGAACCTTACATTGTTTTTTGATTGGCAAATTTTGAGACATCAACGGTACATGCTGATAACCACATACTAAACATTTCAAACGTGTTCTACACTTACGTGCCGAATGTCCAATTTTTAAACATTTGAAACACGCCTTTTTCTCAATCAAAATAATTTTGCGTTCATCGAAAGTCATATTTTGTGCTTTAAAACATTGTTCGCTTCCATGATTTCTAGAGCAAAATATACACCTTGCAACATCGGTGTTGACTAAACCGGCGGCGGTCATCATTTTTGATGGTACTGAATGTCGAAAACTTTTCTCATCCATAGTGGACCTAACTGATCTAGATTTCTCATTCTCAACTAAGCCGAAACCTTCACTAGCCAAATCTATTCTTTGTTCGTTTTCTACTTCTAAGCGTAAAAATTGCATTAAGTTTCTTAGTCTAATTTCAAGCGGAGAGTCATTACTCACGTAGCTGTGTATACTTTGAGCATCAGAATTAATATTTTCATTGTCGATATTACGGCTCGAATTACATGGAGATCGTTGCCAAACCCTAAGTAGCTCTGATGGCAAACACGACTCGATAAGTGGGAATAATAAAGCTGCATACTTATCGGACGTAATACCTAACGTATCAAGAGCTCTTAATTGAGTTTCTATTTGATCATATAACCTAACCAATTCGAATTTCCTTTCCGATGAAACATTGACATTAAGGACTAACTTTAGCAACTCTCGCACATAAAATTCAATTTGTAAGTCTTCCCGTCCAAACCTTGTTTTCATTCATTTAACTATTTCCTCATAGTTTTCATCAAGATTAGGAAAACTTTCTACAATTTGACGTGCGCGACTGCCAGGTACAGTAGCATGTAATAAATATTCGATTTTATCGCAATCATCTATCTCTGAATCGACATGAACCTTCTTAAACTGCGACCAAAAACTTAACCAATCCTTAATATTACCGTCGTACTGCTTAAATTGAATTTGAGGTAACTGAAATTTCCTCCTACTTTTTGGTATTTCTCTACTCTCTACTTCACTTTTGTTATCATCATGTTCAGCTACAGGCTTCTCCAGGCATTTGCGCACACGCAATTTAATCCCTGTAAACCTTTTCAAATAGACTTCACATTGATTCATGTTTGACAACAACTGTTCCTCCGTAGCATCTTCTTCGAGCTTCATATTGTAGATTCCATTTTCACATGCCCTCAAACTGTCCCACTTGGGCTTTAAACACTCCCACGACAGTTCTACATCACTTACAATCAGAGGAACGGTGTTTAAATATTCTTCAAGTTCATTTGCTTCTTTTGTAAAACTCGCACGAAGCACCTTCCGATTCTTTTTCTTAATATCCATATCGATTAATCATATTACCGTACTTCAAATGTCTAGACACTGACTATTCGTGTTATTTCACTCAATTATTCTTCTGATATTTGCTCGTACTATATTCACCAGTGTCCTGTCACGGTCGCCACAAATGTTATTCCTCGCCGAAGATTAACACACCGGATAATTTTGGCTGAGGTGGTTCGCAATAAAAATCCTGAATTAATAAATCAAAACTATATTTTAAAAACAGTGGGAATATATACGAAGAAACAAGAATAATTTTCGAAAACTCAGTCTGACATCTTGTCACCTTGACTTCTTCCTACTACTGCCTTCTACCCAGTTTATTAATTTACAAATCTTAATTATAAAAGACAGCGTTATCATTGTTCAATGACTAAACCTAGTTGTGACACTAACCGTACATTCGACTACAACAATACAAAAATTTTAAATATTGAAACAAACGACAACAAACGTTTGATATTGGAATCTATTCAAATTAAAAAGAACAATTCTGTAAATGACAAAATAGATTCCAATCTTTCGAAACTTTATAATAATCTAATTCAAGCTTAGCAAAGTTTTATTAGTTTGAAGTGCCACTTCCCACTTGTCTATTTAAAATTCAACCTAAAAAAGATAAAGTATTATTTAATTATGACATTATGATGAGTAACAATTTTGAGGTTAAATTCCATAGAATTATCTTAAACTTGAATAGTTGATTATGGATAGATCGGAAGTGTTTATCATAGAATATCTAATTCATACAATAATCATAGATATTTATAATTGTACAATCTTAAAATGTCTTGTATTTAATCAAATTCAATCCATTTCAAATTGTAATTAGCCATACATTACTCTTTCACACACAACCGATCCAATGTTTTCTGCAGTTTTAATTGGATCTTAAAACACAAGTCGGCTGCAGACGCATTTCATTAATTGAAATCATCTATTCTATTCTACATTACATGGAAACACTAATTCACATGTTAATAAATATATATATATATAAATATGTATATGCTGTGTTGGGTTGCCGGGATATACTCCGCGTTGTCGTAGATTGGTTTCGATAAAAACAGTTGATATGACGACGTTTCGGCACAATCTCAAGTGCCATCTTCAGGTCTTCTCTTCAGGGCTGCTGCTCTGCTTCGAGTTAACTTGAAACTGATATCCGTTGATCCTGTTGGTGTTTTATGTACCCTTGTTACATCTGGATGATTTTGCCGGTTTGATGCGTCTGAAAATCTACAATAAAAAAGATCCTACCTACCCAAATCTACAATACGTATTTAGGATTAGAAACTCAAAAATTTGAAAAAAACTTTAATAAAATTAAGCATAGAAATATTGAGAAAATAAATAAATTAAATAACAATGACAAAAGACATCTCATAGTTGATAATAATTGGCTAATGAATTTATCTCAGACAAATGTTCCAAAAAATGTAATAGAAACTTTAGCTCTCGGTGAAAAATTTAGTAATACTCTATATAACGAAAGACAAATACCTATCAATAACATAATTCCTTCACTTGAGACTGAAATTGCTAAAAAACCTACTCAAATAGCAAATGAAATAAGAACAAAATGTATCAACACAATGACTTATTTCAAACAAACAGTTAAAAATAATAAATTTAATAATAAAATAACAAATCAATTTAAAATTCCAAAGAAACCAAACAATTCATCAAATCTAACCCACAAATCACTATCTTAAAAGCAGATAAAGGTAATAAAACTGTTATCATGGACACAAATGAATATGAGGATAAAATGTCTACAATGTTGAATGATCCTGAAGTATATAAAAAACTAAATAATAATCCAACTAATATTTATCAAACTAAAAATAATAACTTAGTAAAGAAATGGTTTGGAAAGAAATATATTTCAAAATACATTCATAGACAATTAACGATACATGATGCTCATCCTCCAAAAATATATGGTTTACCCAAAATTCATAAACCTAATTTACCAATGCCTCGACCAATGCGACCTGTAGTATGCAGCATTCAATCACCTTTTTATGAAATGGTTAAATACTTATCCAACATACTGAAAAACATAACTTACAAAAATGAGTTTCACATCAAAGATTCTTGGGATTTCAAGGAATTCATTAACAAAATTACGATACCAAAAAACTATATCTTAGTATCACTAGATGTCACATCTTTATATACAAATATCCCTCTAGAATTAGCTAAACAAATAATTCAAAATAAATGTGATGAAATAAAACTATATACAAATTTACCTATGAATGAGTTCTTAACAGCTATAGAATATACATTCACCGCTAATTTTTTACAATATAAAGATGATTGTTATAAACAATTAGATGGTTGTGCGATGGGCTCTCCAATATCAAGTATCATAGCCCAAATAGTAATGGAATTTCTTGTAGAAGAAGTAGTATATCTCAACTAAACTATAATATAGCCTTCTTCAAAAGATATGTTGATGATTGTATTGCTGCAATCCCCGAAAACAAATGTAATGAATTTTTGAATTCTTTCAATTCCATCCACCATAAGTTACAGTTCACGATCGAATCAGAAAATAATAATGAAATAAATTTTTTAGATTTAACTTTAGTAAGAAAATCGAATGATAACAAAATTCTAACAAAATGGTATACAAAACCTACTTGGTCAGGATTTCAATTCTAATATACCTAAAAAATATAAGAAAAATGTTATCATAAATATGATGAATAGAGCTATTCGACTAAGTTCTCCTGAACTGAGAACTATATCTATTACAAAAACAAAAGAAACTTTAATAAGAAATGGTTATCCCATTGATTTAGTAAATTCGATAACTAAAGACAAAATTCATAAATTTTATAACTCATCTGGTGAAATCAACACCAATAATGAGAAATAAAATAATAATCATTACATATCACTACCATATATTAATGGTCTTTCAGAAAAAATTTTTAATATAGTGAAACCTACATATATGTCATAAGAGTTATTTAAATCAGAAAAGTCTCTTTACAAAATTAGAAAGCTGTGTACCTTTCAAAAAAATAACTCAGACTGTTTATTCCATCCCTTGCAAAGATTGCAAAAAGGTATACATTGGCCAATCTTCACAATACCTCGAAGAAAGGTTAAATGGGCACAAATATACCAAAAATTCATCAACTGCGCTCAATAAACATGTGAAAGACACTAACCATACATTCGACTACAACAATAGAAAAATTTTGAATATTGAAACAAACGACAACAAACGTTTGATATTGGAATCTATTCAATTTAAAAAGAACAATTGTGTAAATGACAAAATAGATTCCAATCTTTCGAAACTTTATAATAATCTAATTCAAACTTAACAAAATTTCATTAGTTTGAAGTGCCACTTTCCACTTGTCTATTTAAAATTCAACCTAAAGAAGATAAAATATTATTTAATTATGACACTATGAGTAACAATTTTGAGGTTAAATTCCATAGAATTATCTTGAACTTGAATAGTTGATTATGATAGATCGGAAGTGTTTATCATAGAATAACTAATTCATGCAATAATCATAGATATTTATAATTGTACAATCTTAAAATATCTTGTATTTAATCAAATTCAATCTATTTCAAATTGTAATTAGCCATACATTACTCTTTCACACACAACCGATCCAATATTTTCTGCAGTTTTAATTGGATCTTAAAACACAAGTCGGCTGCAGACGCATTTCATTAATCGAAATCATCTATTCTTTTCTAAATCACATGGAAACACTTATTCACATTTTGATAAAGACAATAAACATTGTCGAAACGTCAAACAGAATTTTTATTTCATTTTCAGTATACATACGAACCAATATACCGAGAAAACATAGAAATATATATATACATATACATACATATATATATATATATATATATATATATATATATATATATATATATATATATATATATATATATATATATATATATATATATATATAATTACATTCAAACCTGGTCGGGGCTGCTGCGAGCTCCGACGACATCGCAGCAGTCGCGCCAGAAAAACCTAAAAGGCGGTTAACCGAAGCTACTCCTCCCCTCCGGTCGGTAAGTAGCTTCAGGTTCCTAAATCGTGTGCCCTAAGTATTCTAATTGAACCCAGAATGACTGCCTTTTGCATCCGGTCTATCAAGATCTGCGCCGAGTTCCTACAGGCCGGAATGATCTTCAAGTTTGAACGCAGCGAAGACCGAATTCCGCCCAAAACACCGATGATCAGAACCACTAATACGACCTTGTGGCCTGGGTATAGCGTGCGGAGCTCGAACAGGAGATCTTGATATTTTGTCCATTTTTCCTCCTCTTTCAAGACTATGTTCTTCTCTGCCGGAGCGGAGAATTCGATGACATACATAGTCTTGATTAGTTTATCGAGGAGGACAATGTCAGGCCTATATATATATATATATATATATATATATATATATATATATATATATATATATATATATATATATATTTGTATGTTTTCTTGGTATATTGGTTCGTATATATACTGATAATGAAATAAAAATTCTGTTTTGACGTTTCGACAATGTTTATTGCCTTTATTAAAATTGTTAATTGGATAAGTGTTTCCATGTAATTTAGAAAAGAATAGATGATTTCGATTAATGAAATGCGTCTGCAGCCGACTTGTGTTCCAAGATCCAATTAAAACTGCAGAAAACATTGGATCGGTTGTGTGTGAAAGAGTAATGTATGGCTAACTACAATTTGAAATAGATTGAATTTGATTAAATACAAGACATTCCAATATTGTACAATTATAAATATCTATGAATTATTGTACGAATTAGTTATTCTATGATAAGCATTTCAGATCTATCATAACTATTCAAGTTTAAGATAATTCTATGGAATTTAACCTCAAAATTGTTACTCTATAGTGTCATAGTTAAATAATACTTCATCTTTTTTAGGTTGAATTTTAAATAGACAATGGAAAGCTGCACTTCAAATTAATAAAATTTTGTTAAGTTTGAATTAGATTATTGTACAGTTGCGAAAGATTGAAATCTATTTTGTCATTTACACAATTGTTCTTTTTAATTTGAATAGATTCTAATATTAAACGTTTGTTGTCGTTTGTTTCAATATTTAAAATGTTTGTATTGTTGTAGTCGAAAGTATGGTTAAGGTCTTTAACATGTTTATTGAGCGCAGTTGATGAATTTTTGGTATATTTGTGGCCATTTAATCTTTCTTCGAGGTATTGTGAAGATTGGCCAATATATACCTTTTCGCAATCTTTGCAAGGGATGGAATAAACAGTATGGGTTATTTTTTTGAAAGGTACGCTGCTTTTTAAATATGTAAAGAGACTTTTCTGATTTAAATAACTCTTATGACATATATGTAGCTCATAAGGTTTCACTATATTACAAATTTTCCACCAATATATGGTAGTGATATGTAATGCCTATCATTAGTTTTCTCATTATTGGTATTGATTTCACCAAATGAGTTATAAAATTTATGAATTTCGTCTTTAGTTATCGAATTTACTAAATCAATGGGATAACCATTTCTTATTAAAGTTTCTTTTGTTTTTGTAATAGATATAGTTCTCAGTTCAGGAGAACTCAGTCGAATAGCTCTATCTATTAGATTTATAATAACATTTTTCTTATATTTTTTAGGTATATTAGAATTGAAATTAGTATACCTTCCTGACCAAGTAGGTTTGGTATACCATTTTGTTAGAATTTTGTTATCATTTGATTTTCTTACTAAAGTTAAATCTAAAAAATTTATTTCATTATGATTTTCTAATTCAATCGTGAATTGTAACTTACGGTGAAAGGAATTGAAAGAATTCAAAAATTCATTACATTTGTTTTCAGGGATTGCAGCAATACAATCATCAACATATCTTTTGAAGAAGGCTATATTATAATTTAGTTGAGATACTACTTTTTCTTCAAGGAATTCCATTACTATTTGGGCTATGATACTTGATATTGGAGAGCCCATTGCACAACCATCTAATTGTTTATAACAATCATCTTTATATTGTAAAAAATTAGCGGTGAATGTATATTCTATAGCTGTTAAGAACTCATTCACTATCTTAAAAGCAGATAAAGGTAATAAAACTGTTATCATGGACACAAATGAATATGAGGATAAAATGTCTACAATGTTGAATGATCCTGAAGTATATAAGAAACTAAATAACAACCCAACTAATATTTACCAAACTAAAAATAATAACTTAGTGGGAAAATGGTTTGAAAAGAAATATATTTCAAAATACATTCATAGACAATTAACGATACATAATGCTCATCCTCCAAAAATATATGGTTTACCCAAAATTCATAAACCTAACATATACTGATGCGACCTGTAGTATGCAGCATTCAATCACCTTTTTATGAAATGGCTAAATACTTATCCAACATACTAAAAAACATAGCTTACAAAAATGAGTTTTACATCAAAGATTCTTGGGATTTCAAGGAATTCATTAATACAATTACGATACCTAAAAACTATATCTTAGTATCACTAGATGTCACATCTTTATATACAAATATCCCTTTAGAATTAGCTAAACAAATAATTCAAAATAAATGGGATGAAATAAAACTATATACAAATTTACCTATGAATGAGTTCTTAACAGCTATAGAATATACATTCACCGCTAATTTTTTACAATATAAAGATGATTGTTATAAACAATTAGATGGTTGTGCAATGGGCTCTCCAATATCAAGTATCATAGCCCAAATAGTAATGGAATTCCTTGAAGAAAAAGTAGTATCTCAACTAAATTATAATATAGCCTTCTTCAAAAGATATGTTGATGATTGTATTGCTGCAATCCCTGAAAACAAATGTAATGAATTTTTGAATTCTTTCAATTCCTTTCACCATAAGTTACAATTCACGATTGAATTAGAAAATCATAATGAAATAAATTTTTTAGATTTAACTTTAGTAAGAAAATCAAATGATAACAAAATTCTAACAAAATGGTATACCAAACCTACTTGGTCAGGAAGGTATACTAATTTCAATTCTAATATACCTAAAAAATATAAGAAAAATGTTATTATAAATCTAATAGATAGAGCTATTCGACTGAGTTCTCCTGAACTGAGGACTATATCTATTACAAAAACAAAAGAAACTTTAATAAGAAATGGTTATCCCATTGATTTAGTAAATTCGATAACTAAATACAAAATTCATAAATTTTATAACTCATTTGGTGAAATCAATACCAATAATGAGAAAACTAATGATAGGCATTACATATCACTACCATATATTGGTGGACTTTCAGAGAAAATTTGTAATATAGTGAAACCTTATGACCTACATATATGTCATGAGAGTTATTTAAATCAGAAAAGTCTCTTTACAAAATTAAAAAGCAGCGTACCTTTCAAAAAAATAACCCATACTGTTTATTCCATCCCTTGCAAAGATTGCGAAAAGGTATATATTGGCCAATCTTCACAATACCTCGAAAAAAGATTAAATGGCCACAAATATACCAAAAATTCATCAACTGCGCTCAATAAACATGTGAAAGACACTAACCATACTTTCGACTACAACAATACAAACATTTTAAATATTGAAACAAACGACAACAAACGTTTGATATTAGAATCTATTCAAATTAAAAAGAACAATTGTGTAAATGACAAAATAGATTCCAATCTTTCGAAACTGTACAATAATCTAATTCAAACTTAACAAAATTTTATTAATTTGAAGTGCCACTTTCCATTGTCTATTTAAAATTCAACCTAAGAAAGATGAAGTATTATTTAACTATGACACTATAGAGTAACAATTTTGAGGTTAAATTCCATAGAATTATCTTAAACTTGAATAGTTATGATAGATCTGAAATGCTTATCATAGAATAACTAATTCATACAATAATTCATAGATATTTATAATTGTACAATATTGGAATGTCTTGTATTTAATCAAATTCAATCTATTTCAAATTGTAGTTAGCCATACATTACTCTTTCACACACAACCGATCCAATGTTTTCTGCAATTTTAATTGGATCTTAAAACACAAGTCGGCTGCAGACGCATTTCATTATCGAAATCATCTATTCTTCTCTAAATTACATGGAAACACTAATTCAATTAACAATTTTGATAAAGGCAATAAACATTGTCGAAACGTCAAAACAGAATTTTTATTTCATTATCAGTATATATACGAACCAATATACCAAGAAAACATACAAATATTACAAATGGTTCAAGAATATCAACAAAAGAATATATATATATATATATATATAAACAAGTTTTAAAGTTTCTTTGCCTAATTGGCCACTATCGTGTATGTAACTTAAGAGATATAGAATTAAATTTTCTGAATTATGAAGATAACTTAGATAATTTAACATAGGATTATAAAGATGAATAAACGTAAAAGATTGAACCATAGGCGGGATTCGAACCCACATTTCTGGATTTCTAGTCCAGGGTGTTTACCAATTACACCACTTCGGTCCTGTTAGATTTTTATATTTTTTGTAAATATAAACCTCTGAAAGGATAGTAGATCATTGATGAACACAATGCGATTCGATGCCCTACCATAGATCAACCATTCACGCACATTCATCTGAAGTTCAGTCGTTTTTTGAAGTAAGGATTGTAGGTTAGTACTGCTATGGTTGGCAGTTACTTGACAGTTCTTATTCAAATGACAGCATCCCGGTTCTTATATATTTCAATAGAACTGACTGAGAATTGTTCTGGTTAATTATAAACAAGTTTTAAAGTTTCTTTGCCTAATTGGCCACTATCGTGTATGTAACTTAAGAGATATAGAATTAAATTTTCTGAATTATGAAGATAACTTAGATAATTTAACATAGGATTATAAAGATGAATAAACGTAAAAGATTGAACCATAGGCGGGATTCGAACCCACATTTCTGGATTTCTAGTCCAGGGTGTTTACCAATTACACCACTTCGGTCCTGTTAGATTTTTATATTTTTTGTAAATATAAACCTCTGAAAGGATAGTAGATCATTGATGAACACAATGGTAAACACCCTGGACTAGAAATCCAGAAATGTGGGTTCGAATCCCGCCTATGGTTCAATCTTTTACGTTTATTCATCTTTATAATCCTATGTTAAATTATCTAAGTTATCTTCATAATTCAGAAAATTTAATTCTATATCTCTTAAGTTACATACACGATAGTGGCCAATTAGGCAAAGAAACTTTAAAACTTGTTTATAATTAACCAGAACAATTCTCAGTCAGTTCTATTGAAATATATAAGAACCGGGATGCTGTCATTTGAATAAGAACTGTCAAGTAACTGCCAACCATAGCAGTACTAACCTACAATCCTTACTTCAAAAAACGACTGAACTTCAGATGAATGTGCGTGAATGGTTGATCTATGGTAGGGCATCGAATCGCATTGTGTTCATCAATGATCTACTATCCTTTCAGAGGTTTATATTTACAAAAAATATAAAAATCTAACAGGACCGAAGTGGTGTAATTGGTAAACACCCTGGACTAGAAATCCAGAAATGTGGGTTCGAATCCCGCCTATGGTTCAATCTTTTACGTTTATTCATCTTTATAATCCTATGTTAAATTATCTAAGTTATCTTCATAATTCAGAAAATTTAATTCTATATCTCTTAAGTTACATACACGATAGTGGCCAATTAGGCAAAGAAACTTTAAAACTTGTTTATAATTAACCAGAACAATTCTCAGTCAGTTCTATTGAAATATATAAGAACCGGGATGCTGTCATTTGAATAAGAACTGTCAAGTAACTGCCAACCATAGCAGTACTAACCTACAATCCTTACTTCAAAAAACGACTGAACTTCAGATGAATGTGCGTGAATGGTTGATCTATGGTAGGGCATCGAATCGCATTGTGTTCATCAATGATCTACTATCCTTTCAGAGGTTTATATTTACAAAAAATATAAAAATCTAACAGGACCGAAGTGGTGTAATTGGTAAACACCCTGGACTAGAAATCCAGAAATGTGGGTTCGAATCCCGCCTATGGTTCAATCTTTTACGTTTATTCATCTTTATAATCCTATGTTAAATTATCTAAGTTATCTTCATAATTCAGAAAATTTAATTCTATATCTCTTAAGTTATATATATATATATATATATATATATATATATATATATATATATATATATATATATATATATATATATATATATATTTAGAAAGGTTTGTTAACGGGAATTTCGGTCTGTAGTTGGGCAATCAAAAGAAAACAATTTTTTCTATACCAATATTTCGCAATAATTTATTGCTTCTTCAGGGTAAGAAGTTTAGGTTAATATTAAACTAGACATTTCTACAAAAAACATTTAGATTTTTCTTCTCCTTATTATAGTCATTGGACTGAAGATTCTATTTTCCAATTATGTCACCAAGTTAAATTTAAAATAAGGACGAATTACAATGAGATGAAAATGGATACATTTTAAAATTTGACATATATATATGTATATATATATATATATATATATATATATATATATATATATATATATATATATATATACATCTCACTATATTCTGGGCGTCCTTACAAAAACGCGACTCTCAGCGTCCGGTCCAATTTTGTAGCAGGGATTTATACATTTTTGCGCATATACTCGATGTATCATAAACAGATGTTACCTCACCAAATTTCAGCAAATTCTATGAAGTCATATACACTTCACTATATTCTCAGCGTCCTTTCATAAAAACGCACCTTGGCGTCTACAACATATACGAAGCTTTCATATTACAGATTCCTGGGCGTCCCCACGTATAAAAACTGTTTACATGGCGGATGCCTGAGCGTCCTGCGGCGTTGTCACGATTATGTTCCAATAGCAGTACCGAGTAGAGGCAAGGTAGAAATATTCAGGTCCTCCCCGATGCACGAGTGCAATAGACACGGACCGTCAAATCAAAGGACGGTTAAACCGTTAGACAAACACTTACAACTCCTATGGTACCTGACTAGTAAAAATAGACTGTTTATCTTTTGTGACGCACAAAAATGAAACATAAGTTTCATTTGTATCAGAAATAAAAAGGGTCATTTCACATTTGTTCTTTGAACAAGATTAGTTAATCGTTCAGTTCATTTCGTCTCCATTTTTCAGTGATATCATTGTAAAAAATTCTAGGTACCTATAAAACAATAATATAACAACTTTGATTTTTCGCATAATTCCGAATAGTTTCAGAATTTATATTTCTTCTTACTTCCCATATCTTTGATAAAAAGTGTATATATCATCAACTTGCTGATCTTACATTGAAAAACTATAAGCAGGATTCTGAAATAATCGTATCTGTAACTATTTGTAAGACAACATTACAAAAAAAATAGAATTTTCTATTTTAAGGACAGAAAAAAATCGATTATCAGGTACCGGCAAGAAAAGCAGCATCCTTCTTTGAAAAAATATTTGGATTCTTCAGAAACAAATGTTTTTCTGAGATTACCGATGATGCTTTCAGCAGATGTTCTTCCCACCGTACTATCTGATGACCCTGTAGAATGCCCATTTAATAATTACATCAGCAGATGCAAGATTCCCAACCGAAAAAGAACACTGTAAGATGACAAAATAGAATTACCCAATAAATAAAATAAATTAAATAAAGTTTTGCTAAATTTTTTTACCAGACCATTGCCAAAGGAGAAAATGTTGTAAGTGATTGGCCCATTCATTCTACAAGGAGATACATGGTTGACGTTTCTGTTGCAAACTTTTTGGCAAGTGTTTAACAGACTCGTCCAATAAGGAGAATTGTTCTGAATGGAAACATTTGTCACTAGTACTATATAGACACAAAAAGAGTAACTATCATGCATACAATTTCGGATCTTGGTTGATTTTCTTAACTATTATATGAATGGGAGTAGATCATTTACGTTCACTGGATGTCCAACAAAATATCTGTATCGTATCATTGAATGAATAATTTTTAATCAATACAGTTTATATGTCCACAATGTCTACCTTCACTTGGTACATCTACCAAACTGTATGAAAATAATGATGAACATTTCTTGAAATAGGCAAGTTTTCAAAATTTAATTCTTTAATGGAGCAACATTACAAAATTAATGACAACCAATAATACACCCGAACATTTCTTATGAATTTCATCATAATAGATGAAGCCACTTCAATGAGTTAAAATATTTATTTTTGATTTTTGGATACACTAATAAAACGTCCAGCTTAACTGAAATCTCCAGAAAATCGGCTGACAATTTATCATTAGATTTGGAAGATGAAGCACGTCAAGAGTTTGATGTTTATTGCGAATGACTTATTTGACGTTTAAAATATCACGAATAGTCCATTAAATGAAGGTTTTTACCCACGGATTTTTGAGAGTGCTTCTTTATTTACGAAACTTGGCGAGTAGGTTCAGGGCGTATCCCATATTGCTTGTGGTCAGTTAAGATGACCGCTTTCACGTGCCCCCTAGGAAAAAAAAGATCAAAAAATGATCGAAATTGAAAATAAATAATATTTTCGTATTTTTCGGATCCAAATGCAATATTTCCGAAAAACGCAGTCTTCTCGAGTTGAAGGGGCTCTGAAAAAAATCGAGCAAAACATAAATCGGCTAATAATTAGATGAATCAAAAAATTTTATAATTGGAAGTTGAATTTTTTGTTACCATAAATTTTCTTCCCGGTCAATATTTCGAGAGATATTCCAAAACAAACGAAAAAAGTCCATTCCAAAGGTTGAGAAAGTAGCCAAGGACGTTTTTAAAATATCCTAAAAATGTTAGCACATATGACCCCCAATGAAAATTTTTTCATTCAGTTATTCCAGGGATAGTAACGATCTTTCAGCGGATATTTGAAATTGGGCAGCTTCCATTAAAATTACGATAGAACGCGTTCTATTCGTTCGATTCTTACGAAATTTGAATTTTGTCTTGTTTCTTGTTCACTGGTTATGAATCCTTCGAGGAAATTTGAAAATTCGAAATGTCGGAACCGAATTGGACTCTGTCCGTATTGGGATCTTACGAAAATGATAAAAATAATTTTATCGTGGTATATTATGACTCAAAATAAAATTTTTTGATATTGTTACTGTCATCTCTACGTTTGCTCATTCTACTGTTCGGAATATTGCAATTTAGGTATTGTTATAGGCTTATAAGCTTATTTAATTTTATCAATATTTTTTATATGGGACACTTATATTCGATCAATATTTTGATATTTTCTGGAAATTTCTTTAAAAATTGACTTTAGATCAGATCAGGTCCAAATGTATGTAACCCAAAGGTATTATTATTATTTGAGAAGAGGATAGATACCCAAAAAAACCTAAATTTTCGTTGTTTCAATTAAAGAAGTCTCAAAAAAATATTCTTATGAATAGTCATTGTGGGACATCCTGTGTGCTGATATGATGTATAAGTGTGGTTATTATGTTTGAAAGATTCTTCGCGATAGCAATAACCTAACACACCAAAATACTTAGCATACTTTGAGATTATCGATTAAAATTTAATATTATGGTGTTCTCAAATTAAGTATAAGTACCAAATTTTGAGATACACTTCAAGATTAGTGTTTCTCGTAACTCATCATTTCCTTTCTGTCAGAGCTATCAAGATGAAAATCTATATCATCAATGCTTTCCAGTTTTAATTAATTTTTTTTAAATACTTTGACTACATGAGAGGGAAACATATAATGTTCCAAGAAGATCATGTGAGTCAGCAGTGGAATGTAGAGACGGAAGATAGGCTTTCGTTCTTTTCTTGGAAGTTTGGAGGTTATAAGCATAAGGAAAACCTACCTACATAGTTGAGCCCATCGTGCACCCCGTGGTAAGAAGTTTATTCTCTTCTAGCAGGTTGTTCTGGGGGCAGTTTTGCTTCGCCGATGTAACGGTGCCTGAAAGATGTCAAAGCAGGGCATTCTAACAGGATGTGAGGGGCAGTTTCTTCCACCTCTCTGTTTCACCTACATTATAGGATCATCTGCGTTACCCATAGTATAGAGGTGTTTGTTACGATGACAATGACTCGTTAAGATTCCAGTCATCTCTCTGATGTCCCTACTGTTCAGAGAAAGGAGTTTCTTTGATAGCCTAGGTACAGGCTCATTGATAAATAGCTTGGCCTGCCTCATACGTAATGATCTTGCCACAAGTCAGAGCACTCTTTGTACAGTTGGCTCGGAAGTACAAGATCCCCACGCATTTTGATACAACGACCATTGGCTCCTGTCAGACAGGGACGCCAGATGACCCCCGCCTGGTCAGGCAGTAAGCCATTTCAGTTCCTTCAACTCGACTGTATCCAGGGACCCAGATGAGTTGACTTTATTTTTCTTGGCTGGTTCAGCCAGTGAATCCCTGCATTATTTGTCAAGTCTTGATGTGACTCTAGGTGACTTGAGAGCGCCCAGGGCAGACCGGCTGTCTGTGCAAATATATATGCTCCTATTATAATAAAGATTCTTGACCCACGTATGAATTAATACACAATTCTCGGGAAATAGGTCACATTACACATATATATCTATGGGCTTCCAAAACTACATAAAATTGATATACCTCTAAGACCCATTATTAGTAATATAGGAGCGCCTACTTACAATTTATCAAAATTTTTATCAAAATCGATCAATAATATAATAGGAAATAATGAATTTTATGTGAAAGACTCATGGCATTTTAATGAATTTATAAAAAATCAATCCGTACCCGTAAACCATCAACTGATTTCCTTGGACGTTGTTTCTTTATTTACAAATATACCAGTCGATTTGGCATTGAATAGCATAAAAAAACGTTGGGCAGAGATTAAAAACCACACACCTCTAGATCAATCGGAATTTATAAATGCTGTGAAGTTTTGTTTAGAATGCACTTATTTTCAGTACGGTGAACAATATTTTGGACAAATATTCGGCACAGCAATGGGATCTCCTATTTCTGCTACCATTGCTAACCTCGTTATGGAATGCCTGGAGGAATCTGTTATAAGTTCATTAGATTTTCGGCCCGTATTTTTTAAACGGTATGTAGATGATTGCCTTATGTGTGTTCCCAATGACAAAATTCAGTACGTGATTAATAAATTTAACAATTTCCACTGTAAACTTCAATTTACCTGTGAAATAGAAGTTAACAAAAACATAAATTTCTTAGATATGAACATTAGGCATGATGCAGATGGAGAAATAAAAACTTCGTGGTTTACTAAAGAAGTTTGGTCTCAACGCTATCTTCACTTCAATTCCGTTGCACCAACTTGTTATAAAAAAAGCGTCATAAACAGTCTTACAGACCGCGCGGTTAAATTGTCCCACCCAGAGGACCGTCCCAAAAATCTAAAAATTGTTCGTAATACACTGGAATTGAATGGCTACCCAAAAACTTTCTTCAATCCTATTATTAAAGAGAGAATAAACAAAATTTATAATGGAGCGTCATATAAAAATAACGTAAAAGGTAATGCAGACAATTATATAACTTTACCATACATTCCGGATACCTCAG
Source organism: Endomychus coccineus (assembly GCA_958510875.1). Classification (NCBI taxonomy): domain Eukaryota; kingdom Metazoa; phylum Arthropoda; class Insecta; order Coleoptera; family Endomychidae; genus Endomychus; species Endomychus coccineus. Next base: position 174,970,153 of record OY294067.1, on the reverse strand, counting down.
AGAAAATTAAGAAATGTTTGAAAAAGTATGATATAAACGTAGCGCATAAACCTACTAACTGTGTTGGGAAATATTTCTCAAATCTAAAACCTGTAATTCCTAAAGATAAACAAACCCACACAGTATACAAATTAAATTGTTTAGATTGTGATGGGACCTATACTGGTATCTCTAAACAATATTTACAAAAAAGAATGTATGGCCATAAGTATAGCACAAGAAACAAAAACTTAGAAAATTCCACCGCGCTTGCTAAACATTGCTTTGATTATAACCATCAATTTGATTACAAGAATGTTAATATTTTAACTAAGGAAACCAATTATTATAAAAGATCTATTCTGGAGATGATTCATATAAAACGTGACTCCAAGTCTGTTAATCATAGGAGTGACGTTCAAACACTAAGTCATATTTATACTAATTTAATTAATTAATTTTCTTGCAAATTCCTACTTACGTCCTTATAATGTAAAAGTTTACTTTAGGTAGAATTGTCTAAAGTATTTCTCACAGGCCAGAGACCTTCTTTTATCACCTAATAAATTATGACATCTGGCGCTTAAATGAACACTTGAGATGGTCTCGTCTGTTAGCAAAGAGGATAGAACTCTTTGTCTGTTATTCTCTCGCAGACATTTATGAAATGTGTTCGTATTTATTGATGATTCTACTTAATAGTGGATTTTTAATTTTTACGCTGCAACATTGCTGTGTTATAGTTCCGATTTCATGTTTCCGTTCGTTTCGCGACGTTGGCATTTAAACGAAATTTGTGCGATAAGGACGCTTTGTGTTATTACAGTATTTCTAAGTAATCAGGTTATTGTATTGATAAGTCTTCTGATGATGGTCGTGAGACCGAAACGTACGTAAAGACGAGGGTAAAAATAAAAATATATGTGTAATGTGACCTATTTCCCGAGAATTGTGTATTAATTTATGCTCCTATTTACATAGTTTCTTCGCAGATTTTCCATGGCGCAAGTCAATATAGCGTAGACCTCCGTCTGAACCCACTAGGTGGAGAGTTTCACAGCTTAGCTGTTCGGTGAAACAATGAAGTCTGGTAGAAAGGAGTTTGGCAGGTCTTGAGCTTTACAGTGAAGGGGTGACTATTTTGAGCTCGTCTCGTTCGCGTTGAAGCAGACGAAATTTCTGATGAACTCCGGTCATTGAAATATCTATAGAAAAGGGTATGAGCTAACACCAGACTATAGTCTGGGTCCTCATTCTCAATTAAGATGGCGTCGACTGACGGTGTCGGTGATCTCGATGGTGAAGAGAAAGTGGAAAAAAGGTGAAAAAAGCGAAATTCTGATGAAATGTTGTAGCAAGCTATGTGCAGTATATGTCTATATAATTTGTTATGGTATTTTACACAAAAGTTATACAAAAAGTAACCCAAAAATCCTATTTCTGAATGGTCAGAAAATGGTAAGTTGCAGTGAGACCAGTGAGGTTATAAGAAAACAAGTGGAATTACAGGAGAAAAACAAACCCTAGAAGCTGAAAATAGGTACTTCAACGGAATAATTGCAGAAATCAGAGATAGAAACAATATCTTGCACATAAATAATGATTTACTCCTTCACACGATGAATAACTATGACGAACAGATAATCTACCCACAAAGAGCTGAACAAAATACGATCAAACCAAACCGGAGCAAAGTAGTCAGTGGTTCCAAAAATGTGAACAACCAACACAAATTGGTCCCACATCTGCACAAATTGATACTCCAATTCGGTCTCCAGATTCCGGAAAAGATTATGAAGTTAACAACCACCCAAATGGGCTAATATCGTGCCCATCTGGAATTTCGAAAAAGGTTGGCCCAGGAGAAACAAAGACGGATACTGACAATCAGATCAAAAATGATGGGTTTCAACAGGTAAAATGGTGTAAATCAAGAAAAAACGACAAAGACAGATGGATTTTCAGGTGTTCAAAAAAATTATGGATATACCTACACAAGGTGAAGCGAGAAGCTACTGGAGACGAAATTAAAAGCTACATCAGGAACAAAGCTAGATTGGAGGAAGATAAAATACGGGTGGAAAAGATTCCCATAACTGGCAATGGACTCAGAAAATATGTTGTTCTTGCTCCTTTGCAGAAGAAAGAAGAAATGTACGACTCTTGTTTTTGTTCAAGTGGAGTTGGCATTAAAAGATTTGACTTTCAGAAACACAAGCAATTTCTTGTGCAAATTAGACAGGATAATGGGGGGAATTTTTTACATACAAACAAGCAGTGGATCAGAAAAATTGTGAAATTAGTATTATACATCAAAACGTGCAGTCAATAGGTAACTGTGTAGACGAGTTGGAAGAGTTGATGTCAGATAACGCATACTCCCAAATTCTATGTATCACAGAACACTGGAAAACGGGGGAACAACTAAAAACATTCAGCCTGAAGGATTTCTTCTTGGAGGCAAGTTTCTGTAGACAAAATGACAATGAGCATGGTGGGACAGCAATATACCTAAGAAGAGGGACTTAGGGCGTAGAATGAGACGAGTTAAAAAATCGTCAATAGAGAATCAAATTGACTGTGTAGCGAGTGAAGTTATTATCGAAAGAAGAAAAGTGCTTATAGTTTCTAATGACAGGCCTTCAGGTGCAAACGTTGACATATTTTTCTCTAAATTTGAAGAAATTTTCAATGTGGTATATAATGAGAGAGGAAAGGTTTTAATTACTGGTGACTTCAACATCAATGTTTAAGAGGAAACAATAGATAAATTCAGATTCTGTGATATGATGAACTCAGTCAACATCATCCACAAAATTAATAAGTACACCAGAGTTACACCATCATCTCAATCATGTGTAGATAATATGTTCACTAATATTAAAGACACACCTCCATATCAGATCACTTCGCACAGAAATTAACATTTTTGACTCAGAGAACCACATGCTCCCATACTTATAGCATATGTTTCAATGTAAACAATGTGGAAAAATTCGAGAGCATAATGAAAGATCAAGATTGGTTTCATATAAATGACATAGCTAGTGACAAAATAAATGAGCCGTGGGAAATGTACATAATTCCATGAAAATACGGGGAATTGCACATCACATTGCTGACAGCTTCTTGAACTATATAACTGATTATATTGATGAGTTAATAATTCGTCAAAATCAGCCACATATAAGCAACACAACCAAATGTATGAAATCTATGTTTGTTGATTTAGTTAGTGGAAGTGATTTCCTGAATATAGTTGAAAATCTGGAAAATAGAATGAGCAGTGGTGTAGATGGAATCCCGAACAAACTGATACAAATTGTTGGTGTTTAATTGCAGAACCTTTAGTCTACATCATAAATAACTCCTTCAAAATTGGTCTATTTCAGTTGAAAACGGCATGTATAATTCCTGTATTGAAAAATAATGGTGATCCAAAAATTACAGATGACTATAGACCAATAAGCTTATTGTGAGCTTTTTCAAAAATCTTTGAAACTGCAATGTGTTATAGATTGCTTCTTACAGCATGTAACTTGATAAGTGACTATCAACATGGTTACTCGGGAGGAAAATCTAAACATACTGCAATTTTCCAGTTCATACAGCATATAATAGACTCATTAAAGGATGATACATTAGCATTAGACTCATTCTTAGACCTTTCTAAGGCATGCGATTGCTTGAATCATGAAATATTGTTAAATAAGCTGGAATATTGCGGAATAAGGGGACCAGCTTTAAGATAGTTCAGATCATACTTAGAGGATAGGAAACAGATGGTGAAGATCACGAAAGATGAAGTTGAGGGAAAATCCTCCAAAAAAATATCAAACATCAGTATTCCACAAGGTAGCATAACGGGACCATTGCTTTTTAGAGTTTACGTGAATGATTTGAATAATTTCATGAAGCTTAATGAGGCTTGTAAGCTGATTAATTATGCTGACGACACAAATATGCTAGTAAAGGCTCCTGATATGATCAGTATGATTGCCAAAGCAGATTTAGACTCTGAAAGAGCCAAATCTTGGTTCATACAAAATAAACTGGTTCTTAATGAAAATAAAACAAATCTCGTACTGTTCAAAACAATCTATGCCCGCACTGACTTGCCTTTTGATGTTAGTTCAGGTAAAAAGAACTTTATAGTTAGTAAGCACTCCAAGTTCTTGAGGGTCTATATAGATAATTTTTTATGCTGAGCTATCCATGTTGGGCAACTCTGTCGAACTGAGTCACATATGTTACTCACTCAGGGTAATTAAAAATATGCAAGCTTTCAAACACTGCAAATAGTGCATTATGCAAATGTTGAAACAAGAATAAGATATAGTTTGATATATTTTGGCACTAGTAGACATATTGAAAATGTGGTCTTAATTCATAAACGAGCATTAAGAACAATGTTAAAGTTGAAGTACAAAGAGTGATGTAGGGACTATTTGAAGAAAAATAGGATACAGAGAGTACCAACTTTATACATTCAAGAATATCTGTTATTTCTGTTCAGAAATAGGCATTTACTCACACAATTTGAAACAAGAGGCCTATACTCAACTAGACATGTAAAACTGTAAATAGACTGAGTGTAACTGAAAAAGGGGCACTGTACTCTTCTATCAAATGTTTCAACAAGTTGCCAGAACACATCAAAGTTATCAATAATCTTACTGCATGTAAAACAGAAATCTATGATATGTTAATAAACTTGGAACCCTATACAATGGGAGAATTTTATAATATGTAGGTGTTTTTGAGATCAACTCTATTTTCTTCAAGGGCTGCTCTACATGCAATAAATTGTAATTATATCTCAAAATGAAGATTATTATTATTATTATTATTATTATTATTATTATTATTATTATTATTATTATTGTTATTATTATGCATTGAATGAACACCTTGTAAATTGGGTAAACTACTACCACAGTAGTTAGAGGATACATTAATAAAGCTTTATGGGCTCACCACCCACTTTAAAGACACAGCGGTTTTGAGTTATTAGAAACAACATGATCAGGATAATTTTATAAATAGGCTTCGAGAATATTGTAGAAGTATGTGTGTGTGTGCGTGTGTGTATGTGTGTGTATGTGTCTTATGAGAAAATGTCTTGTGCTGAAGTGACATTGGGATGTCAAGACCTTACAACTAATACAAAAAATAAAAATAATTTGATACCAATTTGAATTTGTTCAAATACGTATATCGGCAGTCATGCTCTCATCTAGATCGGCTATCCTCATTAATAATTCATATAAGATGGTTTTCAAAAGATCTATTGTATCGTCACTTGATGAACTGAATTCAAACTAGAATATTTAAAATAAAAAGCTATTACGCTATTAGTTCGATGAATTTCCAACCCTGATTTACAACAACGTTAACAAAATAGTTTGAATAACTTTATTTTGTTTTATACAAAATAATCTTCATTGTGAAATAATTAACTACCGTCTACTCGACAAATAACATTTATTATCCTGGAATAATATCACACTTCCAAACGCAACGAATGAAAATTAAAGTTTAGCTTCAATAGACAAATCTGCATAAATTAATCAAAGAACAAATTGTATTACACTCCGTAATTCCAACAAATTGGTATGATATTTGAAATAAAACATCGGGACAGTCGCAGCAGCTATTGTACAGTTACATTCCTCGCGAAACGTTAAGTTTACACATACAATGTTGCCAATTACGGACGCCGAGGAATCCGTGAAGTAAAAGCTGAAATATGCAAGAAGGACGCCGAGGGATTCATGAAATAAATCATGTATATACATCGGACATACGGCGGCGCGCGCTGCGCCTCTCACTGCAAACTGATTGAACTATTATATACAGCGTAACATACAAATAATTCATTTCACTATAATCTGAGCGTCCTAGTCGATTTTCGGCAAACACTTCTATAACACTATACGAGTCCTCTGGTGAAATTTCAATGGGGATTCCACTCGGCGTCCACATACGGACGCTCAGTTGGACATGGACGCCGAGAGAATAGTAAATCGACAATGTACGGACGCCAAGAATATAGCGGGATGTATATATATATATATATATGTTTCTTCTTAGGTTCTCGCGGACGTAATGTGTAGAACTGGATTCTCGGGTATTGATCCGCGTTGTGTGGTTTCGGTCCTCAGAAGGACCAATTTCACGACGTTTCGGCAAAGTCGCATTTGCCATCTTCAGGTGATTCGACCGTAGAGTCTGGAAAATCTAGGCGAACTGACGCTTACTTGGAGGGACAGGTATTTATATCCCCCGTTATGTTTGACCTTTGGACTTTCGAACTATTTCACGCTTGGTTGATTTCTACGTGTTTGGCTCCGAGTGACACGTTTGGATGACGTCATTGCGACGCTGGAATCAGCCGGAAAGTTTCCGTGACCTGTTGCACGTGCACTGGATATCATGTTCTCTCTTGTTTTTGGTTTTATCTTCCGACTTTCTAAAGCGGGTTTCCATGTTGCTGGTAATCTAATGTTGCTGGTAATCTAAGATTACCAGCAACATGGAAACCCGCTTTAGAAAGTCGGAAGATAAAACCAAAAACAAGAGAGAACATGATATCCAGTGCACGTGCAACAGGTCACGGAAACTTTCCGGCTGATTCCAGCGTCGCAATGACGTCATCCAAACGTGTCACTCGGAGCCAAACACGTAGAAATCAACCAAGCGTGAAATAGTTCGAAAGTCCAAAGGTCAAACATAACGGGGGATATAAATACCTGTCCCTCCAAGTAAGCGTCAGTTCGCCTAGATTTTCCAGACTCTACGGTCGAATCACCTGAAGATGGCAAATGCGACTTTGCCGAAACGTCGTGAAATTGGTCCTTCTGAGGACCGAAACCACACAACGCGGATCAATACCCGAGAATCCAGTTCTACATATATATATATATATATATATATATATATATATATATATATATATATACATATATATATATATATATATATATATATATATATATATATATATATATATATATATATATATATATATATATATATATATATATATATATATATATATATATTTGTATGTTTTCTTGGTATATTGGTTCGTATATATACTGATAATGAAATAAAAATTCTGTTTTGACGTTTCGACAACGTTTATTGCCTTTATCAAAAATTGTTAATTGAATTAGTGTTTCCATGTAATTTAGAAAAGAATAGATGATTTTGATTAATGAAATGCGTCTGCAGCCGACTTGTGTTTTAAGATCCAATTAAAACTGCAGAAAACATTGGATCGGTTGTGAGTGAAAGAGTAATGTATGGCTAACTACAATTTGAAATAGATTGAATTTGATTAAATACAAGACATTCCAATATTGTACAATTATAAATATCTATGAATTATTGAATGAATTAGTTACTCTATGATAAGTATTTCTATCATAACTATTCAAGTTTAAGATAATTCTATGGAATTTAACCTCAAAATTGTTACTCTATAGTGTCATAGTTAAATAATACTTCATCTTTTTTAGGTTGAATTTTAAATAGACAATGGAAAGTGGTACTTCAAATTAATAAAATTTTGTTAAGTTTGAATTAGATTATTGTACAGTTTCGAAAGATTGGAATTTATTTTGTCATTTACACAATTGTTCTTTTTAATTTGAATAGATTCTAATATCAAACGTTTGTTGTCGTTTGTTTCAATATTTAAAATTTTTGTATTGTTGTAGTCGAAAGTATGGTTAGTGTCTTTCACATGTTTATTGAGCGCAGTTGATGAATTTTTGGTATATTTGTGGCCATTTAATCTTTTTTCGAGGTATTGTGAAGATTGGCCAATATATACCTTTTCGCAATCTTTGCAAGGGATGGAATAAACAGTATGGGTTATTTTTTTGAAAGGTACGCTGCTTTTTAATTTTGTAAAGAGACTTTTCTGATTTAAATAACTCTTATGACATATATGTAGGTCATAAGGTTTCACTATATTACAAATTTTCTCTGAAAGTCCACTGATATATGGTAGTGATATGTAATGCCTATCATTAGTTTTCTCATTATTGGTATTGATTCCACCAAATGAGTTATAAAATTTATGAATTTTGTCTTTAGTTATCGAATTTACTAAATCAATGGGATAACCATTTCTTATTAAAGTTTCTTTTGTTTTTGTAATAGATATAGTTCTCAGTTCAGGAGAACTTAGTCGAATAGCTCTATCTATTAGATTTATAATAACATTTTTCTTATATTTTTTAGGTATATTAGAATTGAAATTAGTATACCTTCCTGACCAAGTAGGTTTGGTATACCATTTTGTTAGAATTTTGTTATCATTTGATTTTCTTACTAAAGTTAAATCTAAAAAATTTATTTCGTTATGATTTTCTAATTCAATCGTAAATTGTAACTTATGGTGAAAGGAATTGAAAGAATTCAAAAATTCATTACATTTGTTTTCATACAAATATTACAAATGGTTCAAGAATATCAACAAAAGAATATATATATATATATATATATATATATATATATATATATATATATATATATATATATATATATATATGTAGAACTGGATTCTCGGGTATTGATCCGCGTTGTGTGGTTTCGGCCCTCAAAAGGACCAATTTCACGACGTTTCGGCAAAGTCGCATTTGCCGTCTTCAGGTGATTCGACCGTAGAGTCTGGAAAATCTAGGCGAACATTTTCCAGACTCTACGGTCGAATCACCTGAAGATGGCAAATGCGACTTTGCCGAAACGTCGTGAAATTGGTCCTTTTGAGGACCGAAACCACACAACGCGGATCAATACCCGAGAATCCAGTTCTACATATATATATATATATATATATATATATATATATATATATATATATATATATATATATATATATATATATATATATATATATATATATATACATATATATATATATACATATATATATATATATACATATTTTTTTTTTACATTCAAACCTGGTCGGGGCTGCTGCGACCTCCGACGACATCGCAGCAGTCGCGCCAGAAAAAACCTAAAAGGCGGTTAACCGAAGCTACTCCTCCCCACCGGTCGGTAAGTTGCTTCAGATTCCTAAATCGTGTGCCCTAAGTATTCTAATTGAACCCAGAATTACTGCCTTTTGCATTCGGTCTATCAAGATCTGCCCCGAGTTCCTACAGGCCGGAATGATCTTCAAGTTTGAACGCAGCGAAGACCGAATTCCGCCCAAAACACCGATGATCAGAACCACTAATACGACCTTGTGGCCTGGGTATAGCGTGCGGAGCTCGAACAGGAGATCTTGATATTTTGTCCATTTTTCCTCCTTTTTCAAGACTATGTTCTTCTCTGCCGGAGCGGAGAATTCGATGACATACATAGTCTTGATTAGTTTATCGAGGAGGACAACGTCAGGCCTATTTGCTTGTATGCACCTGACGGTCGGAAACGGATAATTCCAGATATCTGGCATTTTTCGTTTCCGACAACGGACTCAATATCTCCTGGCATGTAAGGCAGCACCGGCTCTTGGTCTATTCCGTACGAGTGCCTTAGATGGTAATACAGCACCCGTAGGGCCGCATTATGGCGATGGGTGTACACCGAGGCCGCTTTTGCCGGACATGCCGACAGAAGGTGGGAAAGCGTCTAAGGCGCCTTTCGACAGGCCCTGCAGCTGACATCAGGCACTTGCACACCCATCACATTGCGGCGATAGACCAAGGTGTTAATTACGCCATCTTTGCAAGCTGCGGTGAATCCCTCAGTCTCGGATGTAAGCCCGGCTGACCTTAGGTAGCCGAAGGTCAGCCTAGTTGACAAGCCGAGCGTTCCGATGTTTCGATAGAGAACACCGTGTATCGGCTTGTCAACATGCCGCCTGAGCGTAAGATCTTGCTCCGCGGCATTTATCTGGGCTTTCAGGCGAGAAGGTAGGAGCTCGAGGTTGCCCTCTAGTCGGCCTTCTCGACTGATCTGAATTTCGAGACCGAATTCTTCCGCAGCTTTTTGTGCTGCCTTAACGATAAATGCCCCCACTCCGGCCAATTCGTGACTTTTAACAAGGCACAGGAGGAGGTCCGAGCTCCTAAGAACTTTACAAGCTATACTCAGAACCACACTTCGATGCAGACCCTCCAGACTGAGGAGTCCCCTACCTCCCCGATGACGTGGGAGATAAATGCGGGAAACGGACGATCTAGGATGCAAACTGTGATGGATATGCATAATTTTCCGGGTGTCTTTATCGAGTCTATGCAGCTCATCGACCGTCCATTTCACCACTCCAAAAGAGTGGAGCAGGACTGGAACGGCAAGCATATTTGTTGCAGACACCTTGTTCCCATTCGAAAGTTAAGAAGACCAAATCTTTCGAACAAAGTTTCTGTATTTGCCGCGGAGAGCCACCTTTACCTGGGATGCGTCATAATTAGGACGCTGTTCAATCCCCAGGTATCGATAGGTCTCTCCAGCATCGAGGTGTTTAAAGATGCTTCCGTCGGCAAGCTGCATATTCTCGTACACTTCCGGAGATCGTCCTCTCCTCAAATGAAACACTGCGCATTTGTCCAATTCCAACTCCATGCCTACGGCTCGTGTATATTCCAGAACCACATTGAGAGACTGATGAAGGTTCTTCTCCCCAGAGGCATACACTTTCAAATCATCCAGGTAGAATAAATGGGTGATCTGATGCCTCCGGTCGTTCGGTGGTCCAGAGTAATATTCACGAGTCCGTCTTAAAGCAATGGAGAGCGACAGCAGTGTGATATTGAACAAGAGGGGACTCAAGGAGTCTCCTTGGAAAACTCCCCTCTTGAATGTCATCAACTCTGTCAAGACTCGTCGTGTGCCTGATGTGATGGCAAAACGGGTCTTCCAGAGTGGCAACAGATGTTCTATGCATCTCACTAGTGGGGTTGGTACCGCAAGGCATTGGAGCAAGTATAATAATAGCTCATGTGATGTTGAATCAAATGCCTTGCGATAGTCAATCCAGGCCATGGAAAGGTTGCGCTTGTAGAGTATGGAGTCCTGAGTGATAGATCTATCTATCACCAGGTTCTCCCGGCAACCCTCCATGCCTTTCTTTGCCCCACGCTGCTCGCTGACGTTATTAACTACCGGACCGATCGATTTCAACAACCTAGCATACAAGATACGTGTAAATAACTTGTTGCAGGTGTTGAGACAAGTGATCGGACGGTAGTTCTTGGGATCAGACAAGTCTCCACTCTTTGGAAGTAGCACAGTGTACCCCTCGACAGCCCAGCTTGGAATATGTCGCTCCTCTTTGACCCATGAGTCAAAGACTCTGGCCAGACGGCGGTGAGTGGAAGGAAATTTCTTCCACCATCATATGTTAATGCCGTCAGGGCCGGGAGCAGCATAGTTTTTGGTACCGACAAGATCTTGTCGGACCTCATCCTCGCTGACTGCCTCGCACACTTCTGTTTGCGGAAGTTGACGTTCTGCGCAAAACATTTGGAAGTGTGCTAAGGCTGGAGTGTCTAGGTGAATTGGACGCGGTGACTCATACACTCCTTTCCAGAACTGCTCACCCTCCTCCACAGTCGGTGGAGCAGCAATTGTGGGCGGTGGAGATTCAAAAAGCCGAGACGGGCTATCGCGAAACAAGGAATTCTCCCTGATGCGTCTAACCCGTCTGGCCAGATTTCTCCTTACCACGCCCAGGACTCGAATCCTATATGCACAATGTTGCTTGATGGTCTGCAACACTGTACGTTTTAGTGTGTGATGGTGGCGGCGCAGTTGAGCGGCTATACGCCTAATTTCTGGCGTGAAAGCCCTGCCGCTAGAAATGAAATTCACCACACACTGGATCCGAGACGCTTGCTGCCTCGCCGACTGAATTTTAGCCTCGACTTTGTGCAGGCACCGTTCGGTTTTCTCGATCTGGTCGTGCGGTCTCTCACTCCGCACTTCCGGAACGAGTCGCTTTGCGGCACCATACACGGCCTTGTTGATTCCCCAGAGGTCGGCGAATTCCGGAAGCTCGTCGTTAATCAACGTGTCCAATTCTACCAGCTCGTGTGGTCGTACGGAGACCCTGATGTTGATTCGGGTTCTCCTAGTTCTAAGATCAACTTCGGTGTTCTGGGGCAGGCTTGCTCTACCAGATCTGTTGCGGCGCACCACAGGTGGTGCTGGTGCGGCTAGATCCGGTTCTGTTGCTGCAGCCTGCCGGAAATTCGTTCTCATATAGCCGGTTCTCCGCAGGTAGAATACTTGATTCGGCAAGGTTTGTGCGGAAAAGTCACGGCATAGAGGATGCATGATTCACCAAAGTGCATGCTGCCGTGACATGTATCCCCTACGGGCCGGCTCGCTGCGCTCGAAGCAGTCCAGCAAGTCATCCCGAAGTTCATTAGTCCACTTAGAGCGTCCATCGGTGGTCGTCAACGTCGGGACCGTCCTCTTGGGCCTCACCCACCTCATCCCTCCTCATCCGACGAGGAGCTGATGTGGGAGGCCAATCTTCTGCTGCCCGTAACAAAAGATGTACCCTCCGCTGGGTTGTTAGCCCAGCATCGGGACGGCATCGGTATTGAGTGAGGTTACCGAGCCGATTTAACCCAGACTTTTTATCGAGGCTGTCCCCTCTACGCTCGGATATGTGGTGGCGCTACTCACCAGTGAGCAAACCGGGAAGCAGAACATACATTTATATATATATATATATATATATATATATATATATATATATATATATATATATATATATATATATATATATATATATATATATATATATATATATATATATATATATATATATGTAAAGCGTAAACTTTGGCTACACGATGTGGTTCTTACCGTAAAGTTTGACTACAAGGCATCAAGTTTGGCTACGTAGCCAAACTTGCGCGACATATAACGTAACCTTCGACTACACGACATAGTACCGCGTGACTTCAAAATTTACGATTAGTATAAAAATTTTATATCTTAAACGTTGATTTCGACTACAAAAACTTAGGTATTTGGCGTCAAATTTGGCTACTTGATTCGTTATATGCTAGACGGAAAAATCTCAAGATAATTATTATATATTTTTAGAGTATTTCGAACATGAGGATAAGAAGATAAAAGTAAAATTCTTTTGAAATTGATATTTTCAAATAAATAATACGCAGTATCTTGACCATAATTTTGTATCATATTACTTGTTATGTACAATCTAGAGCTACTTTGGAAACAATTTTCACAATAATTTACTGAAAAGCACAAGAAACAAATGAGCAACACCTTCATCCTCAATGTGGTTGTGTATTTTCCATATGTATTGATCCATAAATGAAAAATTATCAATGTCGCATGGCTAAGAGCACCTTTGCAAGTTGGTCATGCAATTTTCGGAGGCAATTTGGAAATGCTCTCAACTTTTCGTTCATTCCGAAAACCAACTCCCTCGTGAATATCCTGAGATCCATTACATTGATTGAGGGAAATGCTTATAATGAAATAATAATGACACCTGAAATTAAATTTTGTTTATATTTCAATCTGAAGCTTTGCAATCAGGTTAACCTATACTTTTGCAAGATCTTTTCCAACAATAAATCTCAAATTCCTATAACATTACAATAATTGAGGAAAATGCTTATAATAAAAAAATGAAGATACCCGAAATTAAATGTTGTTTATATTTCAATCTCAATCTTTGCAATCAGGCTAGCCTATAATTTTTGCAACAATAGATATCGAATTTCTATAACTTTACAATAATTGAGGGGAATGCTTATAATGAAAAAATAATGAGACCAGAAGTAAAATTTCATTTATTTTTCAATCTCAAGCTTTTTATCAGGTTAATATATAAGTTTTGCAACATCTTCCCCAACGATAAGCTCCAAATTTCTATAACACTGCATTAATCGAGGGAAAGCTTGTAATGAAAAAATAGTGACATCCGAAATAAAATTTTGTATATATCTCAATCTCAAGCTTTGCAAGCAAGTTAACCCATAAATTATGTAACATCTTTTCCAACGATAAACTCCAAATTTCTTATAACATTACATTAATTGAGGGAAATGCTTATAATGAAAAAATAATGACACCCGGAATAAAATTTTGTTTATATTTCAATCTAAAGCTTTGCAAGCAAGTCAACCTATAGATTTTGCAACATCTTTTCCAACAATAAACTCCAAGTTTCTATAACGCTACATTAATTGAGGGAAAAGCTCATAATAAAAAAATTATGACACCCGGAATAAAACTTTGTTTATATTTCAATTTCAAGCTTTGCAAGCAAGTTAACCCATAATTTTTGTAACATTTTTTCCAACGATAAACTGCAAATTTCTATAACATTACATTAATTGAGAGAAATGCTTATACTGAAAAAATAATGACAACCGAAACAAAATTTTGTTTATATTTCAATCTCAAGCTTTGCAATCAGGTTAACCTATGAATTTTGCAATATTTATTCCAACGATAAACTCCAACTTTCTATAACGTTACATTTATTCAGCGAAAAGCTCATAAGAAAGAAATTATGACACCCGAAATGAAACTTTGTTTATATTTCAATTTCAACCTTCGCAAGCAAGCTAACCCATGAATTTTGTAACATCTTTTCCAACGATAAACTCCAAATTCCTATAATATTACATTAATTGAGGGAAATGCTTATAATGAAAAAATAATGATAAACGAAATGAAATTTTGTTTATATTTCAATCTCAAGCTTTGCAAGCAAGTCAACCTATAGATTTTGCAACATCTTTTCCAACAATGAACTACAAATTTCTATAACATTACATTAATTGAGGGAAATGCTTATACTGAAAGAATAATGACAGCCGAAACAAAATTTTGTCTATATTTCAATCAGGTTAACCTATAAATTATGCAACATCTTTTCCAACGATACATTCCATATTTCTATAAATAAGATATGCTCTAACACAATATTTAAATAAATGTCGCGGTTAATAATATGTACCTGACATACACGAAATACAATATCTTTTATATGATGCCACTTTGGCATGACGTTGTATAGACAGGAATAGGATTATCTAACCACTTATCTGGTAAACTGCATAGATTGAAAAGGATTACTCCTTTGTTAGCTTCTGTATTGAGGTAATATATTTGTTTTCAAATCAAATGGAACCTCAAAATTTATTGTGTGTGATGTTAGTTTTATAAGATCTGTCTATTTTAGTCATATGCAACAAAAGAATCATTTTGATTTGTTGATTTCTTCTTAATTTTTCTCACAAAATTCAAAAGTAGCATATTCAGTTAGTTCCACATAAATACATCTCTATGTTCTGCCTTGTGTTTCACAAATTTGTTCGATTAGATCAAAATTTTCAGGGATGTGTTCGATTGCGATCCACTCGAACAGTTGTGTATTCAATGTAGCCTTAAAATTATGATCCTATGTCTGGGTTGCAATTGAAGTCATTATTACCAAAATATTAATCTTTTCCCAAATCATTAGAATTTGTACATTTCATATTGCCGACTTCATTTTTGTCAATACATAAAATTACATTATTCTTAGTTCCTTTATTAAAAAAGGTTCATTATCTTGATATAAGAAAAACACCCGATACATTGTTCAATATCACTAATTTCTTTCAAAAAATCGATTTCGCACTTCCGACAAATAAACTGGTCATTGACAGATAAGTTTGAATTAAACAAATAATACTATAGTACCAAGAAAACTGTACAATAATTTTGGAACATCAACAGATCAAATATTTGAATTGAGATGACTGAATGGAAACTAAATCATCAATGGTTCCCAAATCGGTGTTGAATCGTTGCTTAATTTGTGAATGAATTGTATATCTTGATACTAACAGCAATTGCATTTTTAGTTCCATTGTTTCAGTCATTTTCATTTTTCATGTACTCTAAGTGACCGTATTCGTAAACTCCTCCCAAATTATTTGTAAATGTATGAAAATGTAAGTGAATAATTCAAAATTAAGGTGAAGTTTCCTTATTGTTGTACCTGTCTTCCAAAGTTCTCTTGAAGATATACATGGTTCTGAAAAATTAATAGAAATTGGTGACATATTATGAATTAGTATCGTGAATGATGAAAATTAAATATTCATTTGATTTTGTATTGAGGTTCAGAATTGGATCAATTTCATTTGCGAGTCTTATGTTAGAGTCGCAGTATTCAATATTCATTCATCTTTCCAAAATTGTGAAAGACAGGTGAAATTATGTCCGAATTCATCGTTTTAAAGAGTATTATTAATTTGAGAATAATTAAATTAGACTTGAAATCTAATTGTAGAATTCAGAATAAGTGTAGGCAAATGAGTTAATATTCCACTTCCTACTATAACTTATTCATAATTTATATTCGTATTGCCAAATAGTCGCAGACACATTTGAGAGTACAAACTACCTGGAGATTTCTCGGGTCAGTTTATTACTACCACTAAATTAGAGAAATGCGTTGAAGAAAATATTGAATTGTGGCTATTGAACTATTACTAGTAACTCCTGGATCGTCGAAAATATCAACAAATTAATGTTATCTTATTCTATGATTTCGGATAGCAAAGAAAATAACCTCTATTTCATACAGGGTGATCGATTGAGAAAGTTCATTATTTATATGATATCCAAAATCTGATTCAGTTTTAGCGCAGTCATAAATTCCTCTCCTACCCTATTATTGTTCTTATTCTCATATCAATTTTCATCACAAAGAAGCACCATAATGAACTTCTGACAAAGAAAATATTAGTCTATGAAAAACAATAAAATATCCTTGGTTCATTTGTAATAAAATAAATCACATTTCATATTTTCTCAATCATAATTACAAATTTTAATTGATTTTTCTTTTTTTTATGTTTCTTTCAAAGCATAGTTGTTATTCTGTCCTCTAGTCCTTTTTTGTGAACAACGTATACGAAAATATTGATTACCATATTAAATAATTGATTGTTGTATCCGTTAGCTTATGGTAATTCATCATATTGATAACGGGAATGAACAAACGCTGTATACAATGTATACTCTATCAGTGTATACAATATCTGTACTATCGTAAGGTGAATGCTATACTATAAAATTACTAATTTACTACATTATTCGCAGAACTAATTTACATAGTCTGGAAATACCTCGGTCCATTGAATGAGATTATTAATAACCTTAAATAGGCTGGAATGGATAAGGTTCACTTGGTCATTAAGTAGACAAATTGTGGAATCATTTTTGTGTTCGAAGATATCAAGTCACTCTAATGAATTTAATTTTGAGCGTCTTATACAGGGATGTAAGATTCTCGTTCATTAATATCCGACAAAATAGTGCTTATTTCCTAAAAGATGATTACCAAAGGTGGTATCTGATTTTTGTGAATTAAAGGATCTCAAATGTTCTCTATACCTAATATGTATTGAGAGAGTCTACCCTATCAAAATCTGAGCATGTTCCTGATTATTTTAGTTTGAATATTTGAGTTTTTGAACTTTGTTTTAAAGGCAATTTTTAGATCATGTTTAGAGATGATGTTAGCTATTTTATTCGAAATTGGTCCTAAATAAAATAATAGGTGCACATTTTTGTTTATAATTATCCTCAAACTCTGTTTCAGAGGCAAATTTTTAGAGATATTGTTAGCTATTTTATTTGAAATTGGTCCTAAATAAAGTAATAGATGCAAATTTTTGTCTATTATTATCCTCAAATATGGGGTAAATCCTATGGACGGCATTTTTTTCCTGCTCAGTGATAACTTACTGTGTTAACATTTGGAAATGACAATCTAACTGTCGAAACTGCAGTCACTTTTCGTACTAAAATTAGTGCTATTATACATATAAGAAACAGTGTGTGCTAATTTTCCTTACCAAGATTATTGTTTTGAATTGATTTCTTTCAAAACGAGATTGACTTTCTGTTCAGTAGTATTCTATTCTCAGTACTTTATCAACAACTTTCATTTGCGATATCAATGATCCCGCGAACCATTGTGGGAATGGTTAATTCGAAAGTTGTAATAAATTTAAAGGTAGTCTTAAATTATTTTCATTTGATCATAGCCAACCTAAGCATTTCATCGTATGTGAAGAATAAACCAAAAAGAAACACAGAATAATTTTTATATAATATGAAGTTATAAAATTTTAGATGCTACTAATTACTCAAGAGATTGTGACTATTAGGTACTTCGAAAATCGTTAGTTTCCTAGTCCTATTCATCTAGTTTAAAATCAAAACATATAATCGCCAATCAACTGAACAAAATATCACCATACCGGTAACATATAAATGGGTAGGTACCTATTGAACAAAATAACGATTTAGGTTTGATTTTTGTTAGTTTAATACATTCAATCTCTAACTATGTCACTATGTGGAGAAATACTTGAATAATAATGAAAATAAAACGCTGCATTTTCATAATTTCATGGTGACAATAAACAGACTGGTTGCATCCATAATAATAAATCTGCAGGTAGTTCATACCCCTCTGTGTCGGTCACTATTTATCAATAAGAACAGAACTTCTGAGAGAGCTATAGAAGCAATTGGAAATTCATACATTAAACATTTTGCCTCATACCATTTTAGCAAAGCGAAACAATAATGATCTATAGGCAAAAAAGAATAATCTTCGAAAAGCCATAAAATATATTGTATTAAAAAAACCATCGTTACATTATGAATATAAGGAAATTATCAACGGAGAAGTAAATCATTCACATATTATTGTTTTAATTGTTTATATCATTTTGAAACAACATTTATTTATTACTATCTGTTTAAAAAGTTTGTTCAAAATTTCGGTTTGACATATAAATAATAAAAATTCACCCAAATTTTGTTCTTAGTCGGTTTAAAAGTTGTTATAGCCAACATGGATTATTATTCAGGGTTCAAATTCATTGTGTTTATGAGCTTCCGATTTCAACTACAACACTTCATCCTGAAACATTCTAAATTATCTTCATTAGTTATTCATGAATTACTACAAAATTTGAGACTAATATTGTTATTAGGAAATTTATTTACTAAAATTCTAATCCGTATCTAGTTGATTAGATATTGGCTTCTCTGATATTATAGATAGAAAAAAACAGCAATTTCTGTTTTTTCAAATACACAGCTACTTTGGAATTTCGAAGAAATATATAAGATTAATTGACATGGAACATTACGAAGATTGAGGGTTCAAAGAATAGATGAAAGTTCTGATAACTTATATACATGGGAGCATAATCATTTTTGCGTAATATGAATTCTGCATTCTTAATCTGTTAAGTTAGAAACCATAGATTTTCTAATCCTATCATGGGTTGTCTTGAATATATCTAATAGTGATTGAATTAAAGTTTCAGAAAATATGAAGAGTTTTATTTATTTTCATGGTTTATCAATAATAGAACATAGCTACATAGATGAATACTAATTTACGCCACCTAAGTATTGATTTTTTGATATAAATGTGGCTTCTTCCATATTTATTGGTATAATTTAAAGAATTTAAAGTTTAAAATAAATAAATGAATTATATTAGTGAATAAAATTATATTTAATTCAGATGAAATGTTATTGGTATATTTTGATAATTCTTTATTTTAATTTTTTATAAGGAATTTTATTAATAAAATTATTGATTTTTTATGGTTTCTGAGTATAACATTTAGTGGAACATGTGTAGCTGAAGTTTACGTTATATACCAAAAGGCATAAGATATACTAGTATAAATATATACCGTATATATTTATACGCGAGCCCGAACTTTACGCTTTACATATATATATATATATATATATATATATATATATATATTCTTTTGTTGATATTCTTGAACCATTTGTAATATTTTATTTCATTATCAGTATTTATATGAACCAATTTACCAAGAAAACATACAAATATATATATATGTTTCTTCTTAGGTTCTCGCGGACGTAATGTGTAGAACTGGATTCTCGGGTATTGATCCGCGTTGTGTTGTTTCGGTCCTCAAAAGGACCAATTTCACGACGTTTCGGCAAAGTCGCATTTGCCATCTTCAGGTGATTCGACCGTAGAGTCTGGAAAATCAGTTCGCCTAGATTTTCCAGACTCTACGGTCGAATCACCTGAAGATGGCAAATGCGACTTTGCCGAAACGTCGTGAAATTGGTCCTTTTGAGGACCGAAACCACACAACGCAGATCAATACCCGAGAATCCAGTTCTACATATATATATATATATATATATATATATATATATATATATATATATATATATATATATATATATATATATATATATGTATATATATATATATTTGTATGTTTTCTTGGTATATTGGTTCGTATATATACTGATAATGAAATAAAAGTTCTGTTTTGACGTTTCGACAATGTTTATTGCCTTTATCAAAATTGTTAATTGAATCAGTGTTAAAATTTTGTTAAGTTTGAATTAGATTATTGTACAGTTTCGAAAGATTATTAATTTGAAGTGCCACTTTCCATTGTCTATTTAAAATTCAACCTAAAAAAGATGAAGTATTATTTAACTATGACACTATAGAGTAACAATTTTGAGGTTAAATTCCATAGAATTATCTTAAACTTGAATAGTTATGATAGATCTGAAATGCTTATCTTAGAATAACTAATTCATACAATAATTCATAGATATTTATAATTGTACAATATTGGCATGTCTTGTATTTAATCAAATTCAATCTATTTCAAATTGTAGTTAGCCATACATTACTCTTTCACACACAACCGATCCAATGTTTTCTGCAGTTTTAATTGGATCTTAAAACACAAGTCGGCTGCAGACGCATTTCATTAATCGAAATCATCTATTCTTTTCTAAATTACATGGAAACACTAATTCAATTAACAATTTTGATAAAGGCAATAAACATTGTCGAAACGTCAAAACAGAATTTTTATTTCATTATCAGTATATATACGAACCAATATACCAAGAAATGCCTTGCGGTAGTCAATCCGGGCCATGGAAAGGTTGCGCTTGTAGAGTATGGAGTCCTGAGTGATAGATCTATCTATCACCAGGTTCTCCCGGCAACCCTTCATGCCCCACGCTGCTTGCTGATGTTATTGATTACCGGACCGATCGATTTCAACAACCTAGCATACAAGATACGTGTAAATAACTTGTAGCAGGTGTTGAGACAAGTGATCGGCCGGTAGTTCTTGGGATCAGACAAGTCTCCACTCTTTGGAAGCAGCACAGTGTATTCTTCGACAGCTCAGCTTGGATAATGCCGCTCCTCTTTGAGCCATGAGTCAAAGACTCTCGCCAGACGGCGGTGAGTGGAAGGAAATTTCTTCCACCACCATATGTTAATGCCGTCAGGGCCGGGAGCAGCAAAGTTTTTGGTACCGACAAGAGCTTGTCGGACCTCATCCTCGCTGACTGCCTGCTTCGCACACTTCTGTTTGCGGAAGTTGACGTTCACCCGGTAGAGGGCTTCAAAATTGCAAAAATAATTTTGTTTTTTCGGTATAACTTGAGAACGTGATAGAGGACTTTTACAATATTTAGCAAGTGAGTTACTGTCAATAATGGCCATTTTTGAGAGTGGAGCACAGAGCCTTGGAGACCATAGAAATGGCTCAAACTTGAGGATGTAACGGGAAAAGTGTCCAGAACTTTTTTGTGGTCAATGTAATTCACTCGATATTTGTATGTAGATAGCTTATCCAATTTGAAAACTTTTCTTACTCTTAGAAAATTTTGATAAAACCAACGGATTAGCTTGAAAAAATTAATTTTCGAGTCTCTGAAATTTTGGCTTACTAATTTTACTTGATTAAAATACCTTAGTTGCCTTTGCTTTTCTAATGTCATTTTGGCATTTGAAGAATTTATTCTCAAAACTGTCAGTTTCTACTTTGCTTTCTGTAAAAATTTTATAAAATTATGGCTCAAAATTTCACTAACACTGAAATGGTTGATATGTTATTGATTTATGGACTTTGTCGTTGCAATGGCCGGAGAAGGGAAAGATATCCGCATCGCAGAATTCCAAATCGGCAAACCTTCGCGAAACTGGCAAATTTGAAGCAAATCGCAGAGAAACTGGAAGCAGACGGACAAAAAGGACGTTAGAGCTCGAAGAAGAGATACTGGAAGCGGTTGAAACTGAACCTGGGATAAGCACACTACGTTTGGGACTTCGTATTGGAGCCTCAAAATCATCAGTTCATAATGTACTGAAAGAAGAACTGTTGTATCATATTAAAGCAGTTCAAGACTTATTGCCCATGGATCCAGGTCATCGGCTAGATTTCTGTCGGCTTATTGTCCAAAGACAAAACGCAAACCCCAATTTTTGTAGAAGAATTCTGTTCACGGACGAAGTTACTTTCACGAGATGTGGTCTTTTTAACCTCCATAATGAACATTTCTATGCTGATGAAAATCCTCATGAAACGGAAGTTACATATTTTCAGAATCAAACTAAAATCAATTTTTGGGTTGGCATTGTGGATAACTTTATTATTGGCCCTACCGTTATACCCGATCGATTGAACGGGGAGAACTACTTGAACTTTTTGGAACAAAGGCTACTTGAACTGTTGGAAGACTTGCCCTTACACATTCGTCGTGGCCTGGTTTATCCATGATGGTGCACCTCCTCATTTCACAATAGCTGTGAGGCGACATTTGAATGCGGAATATCCAGATCGCTGGATGGGTAGAGGACACGATGCACCAGTGAACTGGCAGGCCCGCTCCCCTGATTTGACGCCCTGCGACTTCTTGCTATGGGGCGCTTTGAAGTCGAAAGTTTATGCAGCTCCAGTAAACACACGAGAGGAATTGTTGCAACGAATTAATCATGAAGCGGATTTATTGAAGAATGATCACGAAGTACTAGCCAGAGTTCAATCCAATTTCTTGAAACGAATTAATTTGTGTATTCAGGAAAATGGGCAACATTTCGAACAATGGATGCCTTAGCGATTTCCAAAAATGTTTTGTTGTTTCTTTTAATTTAGCATTTGTTTTTCCTGAATAATCACATCGTTTCCCCATTTCCATTGTTTTTATTATTCGTGTTTTACCGAGATATTAACCATTTCAGTGTTAGTGAAATTTTGAGCCACAATTTTATAAAATTTTTACGGAAAGCAAAGTAAAAACTGACAGTTTTGAGAATAAATTCTCCGAATGCCAAAATGACATTAGTAAAGCAAAGGCAACTAAGGTATTTTAATCAAGTAAAATTAGTAAGCCAAAATTGCAGAGACTCGAAAATTAAATTTTTCAAGCTAATCTGTTGATTTTATCAAAATTTTCTGGTAGTAAGAAAAGTTTTCAAATTAGATAAGCTATCTATATAAAAAATATCGAGTGAATTACATTGACCACAAAAAAGTTCTGGACACTTTTCCCGTTACATCCTCAATTTTGAGCCATTTCTATGGTCTCTAAGGCTCTATGCTCTGCTCTCAAAAACGGCTATCATTGACAGTAACTCACCTGCCAAATATTGTAAAAGTCCTCCGTCACGTTCTCAAGTTATACCGAAAAAACAAAATTATTTTTGCAACTTTGAAGCCCTCTACCGGCTAAACAAGACACTTGAGGCAAAAGTAAAAAGGCTCATCAAATTTTTTTCGAATCAAAGAATCTTCGGTTTTATTTTAGCCACGCAATTCGAGGACACCCTGTATATATATAGATATATATATATATATATATATATATATATATATATATATATATATATATATATATATATATATATATATATATATATATATATATATATATATATATATATATATATATATGTAGAACTGGATTCTCGGGTATTGATCCGCGTTGTGTGGTTTCGGTCCTCAAAAGGACCAATTTCACGACGTTTCGGCAAAGTCGCATTTGCCATCTTCAGGTGATTCGACCGTAGAGTCTGGAAAATCTAGGCGAACTGACGCTTACTTGGAGGGACAGGTATTTATATCCCCCGTTATGTTTGACCTTTGGACTTTCGAACTATTTCACGCTTGGTTGATTTCTACGTGTTTGGCTCCGAGTGACACGTTTGGATGACGTCATTGCGACGCTGGAATCAGCCAGAAAGTTTCCGTGACCTGTTGCATGTGCACTGGATATCACGTTCTCTCTTGTTTTTGGTTTTATCTTCCGACTTTCTAAAGCGGGTTTCCATGTTGCTGGTAATCTTAGTCCGTCATCTCGTTTGTTAAGACTATGTGGACGTTTCTCGATCTCTATTGCCTCCCTGGTTATATATATATATATATATATATATATATATATATATATATATATATATGTATGTCAATCCTACACTTTGAGGACCTAAAACTGCAAGGATCCTACACTCCGGACCCAAACCCTACACTTCGGGGACGACCCCAAAGTGCAAGCAAGCCATAGTTCAGGTCAACATATACTACACTTTGGGTGCGAGGTCCCCAAACTGTTGGATTCTTGAATATCGTACACTTTGAGGACACTTTACTAATTTGTTCATGTTACAGTTTGAGGACTTGAACATTTTCTGGAATTTTGAGATGTTAGACTGTATGACCTAATTCAATTTGTATGTCTATAGAATTATTACTTAATTTTAATTCTTTCACAATACGTAGTATATAGTGTAAGGGAAGTATTGTGGTCGGCACAAAAACAAATAACGGACTTTTCCTGATATATCCGATGTGAGCATTTTTGAATCGATCTTGACTATTTTTGAAATGATGTATGTATGTACGAACGTACGTATGTGCCTGCGTGCCTGCGTAACTCCCTGTGGAGACGACTGCGCCGTTCCTATTGGTAGTATAGATTAGATTCGGTTTTTCGAATGGTATCTTATCGAACCATAAATACAACCATGATTTTCTGGTTATAAATATATATCACACGCAAATATTTAACCCGCAGAACTTTCTGAATATATTATTTTAAGATTCAAGTAACGCCATCGATATAGCGTTACCTTCTATGTTATCTCTTTACTTTGTGGCAAATTTTAATAGTTCATATGACAGCAAGTATTAATATAAAACATAGTGTTGTGAAATACATCATAATTTCAATATGACAGAGTATAATACAAAGTGATTTCATTAGCGGTTGCTAAATCATTACAAGCTTTTATTTAATTTGCATTGTTTATCTATCGATCTATCTATTTGTACGTTCTGGTGAAATTTGGCAGGTGTTAATCATTCTGGTGACGTGTTATGACATATTTATAAAAGAAAAAATCAAGATGGCGTCTCCAAGAAGACGGGCGGGTCTTGTGATTATAGTACAATCCTATTCAAAATTGGTATGAGGGGGTTTTTGTAGTCAGCAGCAGCATGAATTTTCAATCAAAATTTGATAATTTTAGATGACGAACGAATTATGAGATCATGGTCCGATTCTCCTTTAAATTGATATGTGGGGTTTTTGGGGTCGTAGGTTATACTATGTAAGTCAAAATTTAAAGATTCAATACGGTGGCTAAAATGGCGGACGTTTTGTGAATTCAACAGTCCGATTCTATTCAGAACTTGTATATGGGATTTTTAGGGTCGGAAATCATGATTTATTATTTCCTTCTGTTACACTTCAGTATGAAAGCTTTTTCTGTTCCTACAATCATATACATAAAACCGCAGAAATGTCCGACAGCTAATTTTCCAACAAAATCTAGGGAAGTCATGTGATCAATTGTTCACAGTTCATTAAACTGTACATATATATTTATGATTACACTATGAACCTTCCTATTTATACTAAAATTGGGGGATTTCATAGTGATTATAGTGATTAGTGAATTTATCTTCCATTTTAAAATTCATTCTCTTGGAAAATTTCTGTTACTAGGTTACTATAAGGAAATTGTAGATGTTAGAAACACATCTAAGTCTTCTACTAAAACCTTCAGAGTTAATTCCTATAATTCATCAAACAAGATCAACCATAGCAGGTTCTTAAAAAGATCCACCGTAAGAAAAATATATGTGAGATCTGATGTAGGTACAGAGTTCTCCTTATAATTACTATTTTAATACAGAAGGATTGTGAGTGATAGATTGCCTTTTTTTTAAGATAGTAATGTATTGAGAGACTTGTTACCTATGACTGATCAATCCTACAAGGCAAATTAATAAATGGTTACATGTACAATGAAATGCTTCATTGGTAAGATCTTCCAAATGTTGAGTTGAATAGATGGAACACGGTTATCCTGTTTTCAGATATCAACGAATCAAGCATCGTATTTTGTAAAATTGAGCTTCCTATCAAGTTTTATCTAACTTACGAAAATCGGATGACAAGAGATACTTGTTGCAGATGACATATTTTGACATATTCAACTTTAAATAATCAAATGATGTAGATGGAAAATTTTCTGTGATGTTATTAAATACTAAAAATGTGAGATTGACTTTAAAATGATCATGAAGAAAATGAATCATGTGTATGTTTCATTTTATAATAGGGTTTTGAGGCTGTCCAGTCTATTAGCGTTAACTCGACTTATTAGATACCCTCACAAATGAAATCGAGTGACGCCAAGTCTAGTCACTTTGTCATTCTATAATTCCTGGTCGACCCCCCCATCTGATTGAGGAAGGAGTGTTAAGAAAATTTGTAGTTAACACTATCCTGCTGGTTTTGATTTAATAAATTTGGGAACAGAAGCCTAAGTTGAGGAATGTCATCTGTCTATTTGCCATTTACGAAAAAAACTAAAACTAGTTAACTCAAATTGAGAACTTTGGTATCCATCATCAAATTCCTGACAGTAATGAGTGCTGCCTTGCATAGAGTTTTTCTACCAAATAAGAGGTATATATTTTGCCTAATCTGTAATTGAGATCTTGTGTGATCAATTAACGTACACCCGACTTTTTTGAATCCAAAAACGAGCGGTGCCAAGTTTGGTTACCTCCCCGGCTATCCTATACTTCCTCGTCGACTGATCCATTGGTTTGAGAAAGTACATAGTGTTAGAAAAAATGTCTAAAGTTAAAGGCATAGTGTGCTGGTGCATCATTTTTATGTAACTATATTTCCTGGTTTTGATTTAACGAATTTGGAAACAGACGCCTATGTTGGGAGATGATATTTTCCCTCAATAGATCTGAATCTCTATCAATGA
Organism: Endomychus coccineus; assembly: GCA_958510875.1. Taxonomy (NCBI): domain Eukaryota; kingdom Metazoa; phylum Arthropoda; class Insecta; order Coleoptera; family Endomychidae; genus Endomychus; species Endomychus coccineus. Next base: position 174,943,032 of record OY294067.1, on the reverse strand, counting down.
AAAATGGTCCCACAATATTGTTGGCGCTAAATCGCAGCCAAATATTTATTTTTTGGGAATACTGTATGTGAACCTGATCCATTTAGTTCAGACTATTATCAGCCCCATATCTACAATTGTATCTTTTAACATAACCGTTTAAACAGAATATTGCTTCATCCTTGTAAAAAATTTTTGAAACAGAATATGGATTTATATTTTTTTCATAATAACTTCGTAAATTTCTATTCTACGATCTCTCAATTCTTGCAGTAATTATATTTTGTGAAGATAAAAGTATTTTTGATTATTTTTCAGACTGAGCGTCGTCGACACATGTTATGTCTTCGAGCTAATTGTTGCACGGACCATAGTCTACTACATTGATTGAAACATTCAACAAATTTTCGTCATTGGTTTCTGTCTTCCTAATTTTGAACGATTCTTAACACTGCCTGTCTCTCTAAATATTTTCACCGTTTCTGAAACAATTGCCTAGTGATGTTTTTATTCAGATGTATTTTATTGAATACTCGACATACCTGAGCATAAATGCACAGTCACAGTTTCCAACAATTGTTGTTAGTATAGTAGTTATTTCCGTTTCAGTTGAATATATCTTAATTCCATAAGAAAATTAAGCAAACTTGAAATTCACAAATTTCCATTAACAGTTATCAAATGTAATCAAATACTTCATCCGTTGTTTCATAGTCTACAAAATGAAAAATGTATCTACCCCAAGAGGAAAACTTTTTAGCCATCTGTTTCGATCTATTTTAGAATTTGAAAAAAATCTATTCCTGACGATGATGAATTAAAGCACTGTTGCATGTTTTCAATACGCGAAAAAAAACCAATTAGGATTTACTAAAGAAATGTCAATGTTCCCTAATGCTATGTGCACAAAATTTTATTAACATATCTCGAAACTATTATTATAGAAAGAATTATAGTCTTCAATATTAAAACTTTCAGGAACTATTTGCCATGTTCCAGTTAGTATCATAATTCCAAAATTATGATTCTGAAAAGAGTTCAGAAGAATGTATAATTCATCAAAATGACATGAAAGGCTGCATATATTAAAGTGGAAAATTGATAATTTGCTATTTGTAAAGTATGTTGATCTTATAATATACGTTCCTAGATCAACTGTATCAATGTTCAAATCATTTTTAATAATACTGGAGACATTTTTAAATGTTATTTGTGAGTTGGAAGTGTTATTATGAATCAGGCCGGTGGAAGTATTCCATAAAACTCGGCTACATTCAAGGGTAGGTACCTGACCTTGTTTGTTGATTTCAACTTGTTTATTGCTGGGAACTATGAAACAGATGTTTTGGCTTCAATTATTAATACCTTGATCGTCTTTGTTGTTACCGCAAAGGAGCAATATTCATCATGCATTTCTAATTGTGTTTGAATGTAATCAAAATTGTTTCGAATGATTTCAATATTATCTAATCAGGATTATAGTTCTAATATAGCTTTAGATTCCTGGAATGAATTGACAAACGTATTGTATCTTGAGCCATCAATTGACTGCATTTTACTCTGATACTCATATATTTTATTGTAATTTCCATATCAGACTTTTTCATTTTTATGAAAAATATATTAAAAAAACAGAAACCAATAATAAATTCATATAACATCTTCCCTTTGTATCACCTTATAATGTTTAGAATACCGACGTTGCTATGAAAATATAAAATGATGCCTAATTATCATAATGTATTATGGAGTAATGATTTATGTAAAGGAAAAATATTTAAAACAACCGTCAGAAATATTCTGTTGAACTTCCGCTAGTGTATCTAGTTTCATCGTCAGATTTTTCGATATCCGTATACTAAGAGAATATGTATGCACATCTTCTATCTGGCCAATGAAATTACGCTAGTTGTCACATATGAACAGGCTGGCTAAATTTCGATGTTTTAATAGGAAATCTCCATAAGTATGAGGAAGAGATATAAAAAATTAACATCCCATACTCGATCTCTTTTTTGATAAAATGTTCATGGTGAAATAAAACTTGGATAGTGTCTTTTGTTTCATTTGAGAAATCTCAATTTTTCGAGTTTTTGATTTTCTGGTATATCTCAGTTACTTATGGAATTGTGGAGGAGTATTTCTTCAATAAAGCATTTTCTATGACGTAAGCCTACTATCTGGAGTAAAGAAGTCTTAAGAATTATTACATAAATGCCAGATCTAGTAAGAATGATGAAATCGACTCAACATTATACATATATTTGAAATGGGAAAAAATTATTATGATTTTTTTTTGAAAAAAGTGACTACGCCACTGTATTCCACTTGTGAAAAATACTCGATAATGTAGAAACTATTTCAATCCAAATTCATAGATAACTGAAAAACGAAAACTCGAAAAATCAAGTTTTCTCAAATAACTCGAAAACAAAAGACGAGTCATTTTTCGATTTCACCATTGCCAATTTTTCAAAGGGAGAGATAGAGGATGATGGATTCGTTGTTTCTTTCTACCTCGTATACTTATCGAGAATATCTATTGAAACATCGACATCAAGCTACATGTACCTACATAAATACGGAATGTATAAATGCTGATTGACGAAGTTTGTACCTGAACAGTGTTCAATCTGGCATTGTGGTAAACAACTTTTTTTCAGAATTACTCTTAGGTAACACAATGGAGTGTTTCCAAAGAGAACTCCACTTGAATGTTCTCAGTTTCATTCCAAAATAGTTTCAACCAGAGTAATATGCTGTGATCCTACCTACTTTTTGCTTGTTACCAATTATTATGTTGAGAAGTGATGTAGGCTTTATCGTGTAATAAACCTTTTGTAAAATTTATGAATGAATATTATATCTATGGCAAGTCCAGTGACATTATGTTTGAAAGTTTTTAATCTCATTGTTAACCGCTTAATCTTATGCTAACATGTATAGTTTCCTGGATATTTCAAAAAACTTTGCATAAAGATGTGTTTGATTATGACAGAACAAATAGTAAAGTGCATCTATCTATTAATGAGTTGTAGATTATACCGGGTGCGTAACTGATTCTACGTACCGAAGGTAACCTTGTTTTTTCTTTGGTTCTTGTTTTTAATAATTGACCATAACTTCATTCTGTAAATTTATAAGTAATATTTATTCAAACAATTTGTCATCGTTTTAAAGGAATTGAACTCGTTGTCAACTGTGAATTTTTAATCCTTCCAAATTATATATATATGCAGTCTCAAAGACTGCATTCAAATTTTTTTTTCCGCTCTCGTTTTTTAATCCTTCATTCCATTGTTAATCGCACGTTGAGGTTGAAATACAATTCTGAATTGTTCCTAACATAATATTCAATTGAAAATTCTTGTTTGATATATTCATTACAGCTACAATTGATATAATTACGTGAGGTTTTGAAGGGGTTGTGTGTGTGTGAAGTTTTTTGTTTTATTCATGTGTATTCACAGAGATTGTTTTTATCTATGATCAATTAATGGATTATTTTATTTATTTTTTTGATATTATCTGTGATTTGTTCTATATACACAATAGTTAGCCTTGTGAAATTGTTTTAGAATTACAAAAGATTTGTCTCCAATAACAACTGATAATATTCATCTTTCAATCAACTATATAATTTTATTCTTCATCCTAATTCAAATAAATATAATTCTTATATTGGATCATTTAATTTATTCAACGGAGAATCAACATTCAATATGTCTTCCCTTAGTTGGAGAAACAAGTGAATTTATATTTTTGTTATTTATTATTTGTAAATTATGATACATCCAAAATCTTAAGACTTGGAAAGTGCACTGTTGAAGCTATCCTGTTCATCAAATTAGAATTCCAAAATGAAACCTAATAATCATAATAGAAAAATTCAAAATTCAAATAAATATAATTTAAAAGATTCAGTTCCATCTTCTTCCTAGTTTTTGATTTTACCAAATTCATGATAGAAAACAAACGCCCAAACCTGCGTAATTTGCGGAACTGTGAGTTAATCCGGATGTCACTGTTATTACATGATGGTTATGGATATTTGAAATTCGTTAATGGCGAACTTAGCTGAGTAGTTCTGTGATAGCTGGGTGTATAACCATGTCTTATCCTCAATTTCGTTCCAGAACTAAGTTTTCGATCTTCATAGATTCTCGTATACCTAATTATTTGCAGTTTATATGCTTTCGTTCGTCCCTTTGTAAACTTCGGGAATTCGTAAGTAATTGCTTGTGCTTCACTTTGATACCTATTTATTCCAAGATGTGAGGAAAATGGAGAGGACATTTTTTTGAAATCTCACGTAGACTGTAACTTCCTTCAGTTTTGAAGCTCAAGTTCGCAAAATTTCATCAAGATCGGTAGTCACTTCAAGGGGTGAGCAATGGAGATGAGATAGTTTTTTCGAAATATAATTTGAACAGCAACTTTCCTTCTGCTTCGGAGGTCAAGTTCGCAAAATTTCATCACGATCGATAATCATCTTTTTCAACTGATGAGAGAGGGTGATGGGGAAGTTTCTCCGTGATCTTATGCAGAAAGTTAGTTTCTTTCTGATTTGAAGGTCAATTATTCAAAATTTCATCAAGTTCCGAAATGGTTTGCTCTGAGAGGTGGAGAGGGGAGTTGGGGCTGTTTTTTCCAAATCTCATCTAGAAATGTTTCGAAGGACAAGTAAGCAAAATTTCATCAGGATTGGTACTGCTTTAAGAAGGGGGAAATGGGAATGCGCTAGTTTTTTTCGGAATCTCATGTACTAAGTGACTTTCCTTTTGTTAAGGTCAAGTTTGCGAAATTTTATAACGATATGGTACTTGTCTGCTTTGAGAGGTGGCAAAGGATATTGGGTTATTTTTTTCGAAGTCTCATGCAGACTATGACTCGTCGTGTTTTGAAGGTCAAGTGTGCAAAATATCATCAGGACCTCAATTAAATATATATAGATATAGATATAGATTTATATAGAATACAAAAAACGTTCTTCTTTGTATTTATACCAGCTCAAATTCTCGGCGTTGGCTGCCTACAGAATTTTTTTACAGTCATTATACATAGAAAGCCAACAGCTAGCGACGACGGCCTCATATTTCTCTTGGTTTTGCTGCGCTTCATTTGAATTCGTTTCGTCGTAGTTTTTCCGTTAACTCAGAAGACAATGACTTTCCTCTTGTTTTAAAGGTAAGCGAAATTTGATCAAGTTCAGTAGGTACATACTTATCTGATTTGGGGTTACACGAAAGATAAAAATATTTCTGGAACGGCTGATTCTAACCAAATCAGATTTTATGATAATTATGGGAAGTACTCGAGACTATAGCTAACTTCGTTCTCGGAGATTTTATTCACACCCACATGAAGAATAAATTTAGACCTCAAATAAAAAAGGAAAACTTGACAAATTGTCAAGGCAAGCCAAATCGACAAAGAAGAACAACAGAGATTAATACCAAGAGAGAAATCGTCGAACTGCCCGAAACTGTACGGCCTTCCCAAGATCCATAAAGAAGGAGCTCCACTTAGGCCTATCGTCAGTTCGATAGGTTCACCTTTACAAGAGCTCGCAAAATTCCTAGCAAAGAAGCTACAACCCTATGCCGAAGAAGCCGAATCTTACGTGAAGAACGCAAGCCACTTCATCGAACGCATAAAGAACTTAAAGCTGGAACCTGGCCACATGCTCGTGAGCTTCGACATCGTATCACTCTTCACTAATATCCCCATCGATGAGGCCGTCGAAATTATCCAGAAGAAATACCAGATACGAAAGGACATCATTGAACTTACCAAACACTGCCTCAAAAATACGTACTTCATCTACAAGGACCAAAGATGCAAACAATTTGAAGGGGCACCTATGGGATCACCCTTATCTCCAGTATTAGCCAACCTGTTTATGACAGACTTTGAAGAACGAGCCATCCGAACAGCCAGCCAGAAACCAAAACTATGGCTACGATACGTAGACGATACGTTTGTCATCTGGACTCACGGAGAAGCCGCACTGACAAAACTTCTGAGCCACATAAACAGCATTCATGAAAAAATCAAGTTCACAATGGAGATCGAGAAGGACAACCAACTACCCTTCCTAGATGTTCTTGTGAGCAAGACACAATAGCAGAATAGGACACACCATATACAGGAAACCAACACACACGAATCGTTACTTGAACGCCCAGTCACATCACCATCCAGCACAACTTCAATCCGTAATAAAAACACTCATAACCAAATCAGACTGACTAACCGACAATGACCACAAACAACAAGAAATGGAGACAATACAAACCACGCTACAACAAAACGGGTTTCCAAAAGACAATATCAGACGAGCACTAAGGCCACGACGCCAGACAGATCGAACCACAGGAGAAGAAAAAAGAGAACCTGTCGCCAAAGCCCATCTCCCATACGTCAAAGGTACTACAGAGAAGATCAGCAGAATTCTCAAAAAACACAACATTGAGACAAGTTTCAACACGACAAGAAAGATTGGTCAAGTACTGCCTGAAGCTAAATCCAAAATAAATCTGGAAACACAAGGGGTCTACGAAATACCATGCAAAGATTGCGGAGGAAGCTAGATAGGACAAACTAACAGAAGAATCAACATTCGACGTGAAGAACACCGCAATGCAGTCGCAAAGCAAGAAGCAACATCATCACTTGCAGAACATGTGAGAAAAACTTCACATGAAATCGATTTTGACAACACCCGAGTCCTAGCCAGCCTGGAGCACAAAAGAAAACGCATCATAAGAGAAGCTATCGAAATCGAGAAGCGACCTTCAGGATTCAGGAGAACAGTCAACCAGACTAATTCAACGGACCAGCAAACTTGCTCGAACGCAACGAACCGACAAAATCACTCGAACGCAACAGACCATCAAACTCAATCAGACGCATCAAAACGGCAAAATCATCCAGACGTAACAAGGATAGATAAAAGACCAACAGGATCAACGGAGATCAGTTTCAAGTTAACTCGAAGCAGAGCAGCAGCCCTGAAGGGAAGACCTGAAGATGGCACATGAGATTGTGCCGAAACGTCGTCATATCAACGGTTTCTATCGAAACCAATCTACGACAACGCGGAGTATATCCCGGCAACCCAATACACCATATAACGCCCGCCGAAACCTGAAGCAGAACATATATATATATATGTGTATATATATATATATATATATATATATATATATATATATATATATATATATATATATATATAACTTAAGAGATATAGAATTAAATTTTCTGAATTATGAAGATAACTTAGATAATTTAACATAGGATTATAAAGATGAATAAACGTAAAAGATTGAACCATAGGCGGGATTCGAACCCACATTTCTGGATTTCTAGTCCAGGGTGTTTACCAATTACACCACTTCGGTCCTATTAGATTTTTATATTTTTGTAAATATAAACCTCTGAAAGGATAGTAGATCATTGATAAACACAATGCGATTCGATGCCCTACCATAGATCAACTATTCACGCACATTCATCTAAAGTTCAGTCGTTTTTTGAAGTAAGGATTGTAGGTTAGTACTGCTATGGTTGGCAGTTACTTGACAGTTCTTATTCAAATGACAGCATCCTGGTTCTTATATATTTCAATAGAACTGACTGAGAATTGTTCTGGTTAATTATAAACAAGTTTAAAGTTTCTTTGCCTAATTGGCCACTATCGTGTATGTAACTTAAGAGATATAGAATTAAATTTTCTGAATTATGAAGATAACTTAGATAATTTAACATAGGATTATAAAGATGAATAAACGTAAAAGATTGAACCATAGGCGGGATTCGAACCCACATTTCTGGATTTCTAGTCCAGGGTGTTTACCAATTACACCACTTCGGTCCTATTAGATTTTTATATTTTTGTAAATATAAACATCTTTTACGTTTATTCATCTTTATAATCCTATGTTAAATTATCTAAGTTATCTTCATAATTCAGAAAATTTAATTCTGTATCTCTTAAGTTACATACACGATAGTGGCCAATTAGGCAAAGAAACTTTAAACTTGTTTATAATTAACCAGAACAATTCTCAGTCAGTTCTATTGAAATATATAAGAACCAGGATGCTGTCATTTGAATAAGAACTGTCAAGTAACTGCCAACCATAGCAGTACTAACCTACAATCCTTACTTCAAAAAACGACTGAACTTTAGATGAATGTGCGTGAATAGTTGATCTATGGTAGGGCATCGAATCGCATTGTGTTTATCAATGATCTACTATCCTTTCAGAGGTTTATATTTACAAAAATATAAAAATCTAATAGGACCGAAGTGGTGTAATTGGTAAACACCCTGGACTAGAAATCCAGAAATGTGGGTTCGAATCCCGCCTATGGTTCAATCTTTTACGTTTATTCATCTTTATAATCCTATGTTAAATTATCTAAGTTATCTTCATAATTCAGAAAATTTAATTCTATATCTCTTAAGTTACATACACGATAGTGGCCAATTAGGCAAAGAAACTTTAAACTTGTTTATATATATATATATATATATATATAGGCGAACTAGATTTTCCAGACTCTACGGTCGAATCACCTGAAGATGGCAAATGCGACTTTGCCGAAACGTCGTGAAATTGGTCCTTTTGAGGACCGAAACCACACAACGCGGATCAATACCCGAGAATCCAGTTCTACGCATTACGTCCGCGAGAACATAAGAAGAAACATATATATATATATATATATATATATATATATATATATATATATATATATATATATATATATATATTTATTTATTTATTGATGCACGGTATGTTGTCGCCTCCGGTACATGGAAGAGGCGACCTCGCCTCCGGGTCTTCTGAAATGATTTCCAAATTTTTAAAGGGTTGATAAAAAGTTGATTATTTGATAAACTCACAACGCAAGGTTGCATTTTTGTTATTTGGAAAGTTGAAAATTCGTCTCAATCGTGGACGTCATTTCCTGAAGCTTATAAACTCACGTACAACTACTCATTGAGAACAGCCCTATGGTACCAGTAGAGATTGAAGAATTTCTTCACTTTCGCCCATTTCAAAGGAACATGTATCTTCGGTATCAGTCAGCTTGATGAATGTGATATCGTCGATATCGAATCCCGTTTTTTACATAATTAGATTCACGATCAACAGTCTCAAAGTTCTGGGCTTAGTCTTCTGAAAAAACCTCACCAGGTAAAGTACATTATTGTAAAATTGAACTGAACAACATCAATACGAGTACCACATGTCGATGAAGTTTGATCGAGCTTCATAAAATAGGATCAAAGTTATTTAGATTATCAACTTTCTTTGCATTCTCTTTTGATGTTATAAAAGGAGAAGACTCTATCTCCTGGTTCATAAGCTGCACCCTCACATTCTCCAAATTTCGACTACCAACCCTGGAATTTAATGTTTTTTTTTTCTGTTTGTCTTGATGACTTTGAATTTAATCAGACACCGCACCAGCTTGTAGCAGTTGTTGAAGGTAATTCCTCTCTACAAATGAGTATAGGTCATTCAGGGTAACTTTTGAAACAGTTTTTGCAGGACAGCAACGAGTTTATGGTGGACTATAATAAAGAAAAATGCGCTGATTATAAAACTCAATAATTTTTTCCAAATCTGCGAGCTTCAATTTTTAAACAGTAACTTATTGCAAAATGTTTCCAATACTTGCTATTATCAAGGAACGGTGAGTCGTAAATAAGAAATCTAGATCCAAATCAAAGGTATTTATAATACACATCTTTCAAGATCACTTACGACCTTTCATTTGTTATCAACAAATTATGGTTTTTATTCATTAATTTCCTAAGAAACTGATAGTTATACAGGTTGTCCCAGGTTTTAGTAGCAGAACTTCATGAGATAGGTCACATTAACTCATATACTTATTATTTTAGTCTTAACGTAAGTTTCGGCCTCATGACCATCATCAGAAGACATTTTATTTGTATGCTATTTTCCAAATATCTCTAGACTTCTCTGATGACTGTTATCCAAATTACCGTAAATTTGGAGAAATTTTTTTTTAATGTTGAGATTGTACAAAAAATAACATAGCCGTCTTCTGATGATGGTCGTGGGACCCAAACGTACGTGACGGCTAGAATAATGAGCATGTGTTAGTGTAACCTGTTACCCGCGAATCTATTGCAAATCATACCTGATATTAGCTGACACATGTTGGGATATATCAAAGCATTAGTAGGTAGTCTTCCCATTATTAGGATATATTACATATTAAGCTACAATTGGAAAAAGAATTATCAAATAACTAGCCTTTGAAGGGGTTTTTTGACTCAAAATCTCATGCAGTGGCTAGATATGGATACTACCTAACAGTTCTATATGAGATCGTCCTAAAATTATTTATTTGAAGTGATTATTTCAACTGCTTAAAAAAAGGGCTTGAAAATGATTAGAATATGTCCATAGTGGAATGTCACATCAACATGCGGTATTCGATACATTAACACGCTAAACCGAAATTAGTAGACCTAAATCCGATAACCGGAAGCTGAAATATCCTAATTTTATTTTATTGTTCCGGTTTTGTGTCTCAATTGTTGATTTAAAACTTTGTTAGAGCAATTTTTGACTTAAATTAAAGGTAATACGTTATTCTAACTACAATAAAAGTTCCATGAGATCCGTTGGATATCGTATATGTTTGCGTCACTTGAAAAAAGACCACATTATCACTGCCAGAAGAAAAATAGCGTACTCGTATATACGAGAACGCATACGCGGTGCGAATAATAGAACCAAAATTGGAACGGCAGTGCTAGACTTTTTCCTAAGCTCCATTGATCAAAATCAAAATCGGTAAGTGGAGCTACATTTCTTTTGAGTCTGTCGTAGTGAGAGAGGTGATAATATGAACAGATGTCGCTATTCATTACTTGGACCTTATAATCTCTAAACATTTCATTTGTAACAGGTCTATAATAACTAACCCACAGTGGTACCTTTTTGAATTGTATGTGCACTTTGCGTTCATATGCATCTCTCCGCCCGAAAGTTTCGTCAGATACACGAGAGATGTAGTAACCCTTGCTCAATAATCTTGAAAGAAGGGTTAAATTTGTTATCAGAATCGTAAATTTTGGGAAAACTGGACTTACGCTTCTTCTATTGATTTCTGAGAAATATAAAAAAAAATCGCGTGTCGAGCAATATTTTTAAGCGACGAAATTCCGGTCTAGGGGATTACATATGAACGCAGAGTGGATAGTTCTAGGTTAAGTCATCTGTAAAGACCTCACTAGGCGAAGAGTTTCACAATTTGGCTGTTCTCAATAATTGCAAATTATGCGTTATTGTACAATTGCATTCCTGAACAACATTGATACTGGTATTATACGTTAATAAAGTTTGATCGAGCATTATAAAATAGAATCAAAGTTATTTACAGAAGGAGAATACTATATCTCCTGGTCCATTACCTACACCCTCACATTCTTCGAATTCCGACAACCAGCCCTGGAATTTTGTTTTTCTTTTCCGATTGTCTGATTTCAATTAGATACCAGCTTTTAGTTGTTTTTCAAGGTAATTCTCAACAACTCGCCTTCTGAGATCGAGTTCAATGTCCCTCCTACAAATGAGTATAGGTGTCATTCGGGGTAACTTTTAAAATAGTTTTTGCAGGACCGCAGCGAGATTATGGTGGATTATAATATGGAGAAATACGCTGATCATAAAACTCAATATTTTTTGCGAATATGCGAACTTCAGTGTTTAAATAGTGATGTATTGCAAAATGTTTCCTATTGTGGTTATTATCTAGGAACGTTGAGTATTAAATAAGAAATCTTGAATCTAATTAAGGGTGTTCATAATACACATCTTTCAAGATCACTTACTGCCTTTAATTTCTTATTAACAAACTAATGTTTTAACTAACAATTTTTTCTTCTAAGAAGCAAACAGTTACTTTTAGACGATACTGAAACATGTTGGGATATATGAAATTGATTGTACTTTTTTATTGTTTGGCTATTTTGCACATTAAGCTATTATCTAACAATTGAAAAAAACATTTGTAGCAAATAACTAGCCTTTGAAGAGGCTTTTTGAATCAAAACCTCCTGCAGTACCTAGATAAGGATAATAACTATCAGTTCTATATGGTCCTGCACAAAAATTATGTATTTACTTAATTGCTTTAGGAGCAACCGTTGACTTGAATCAAAAGCAATACGTTAATCTAACTACAAAAAAAGTCCTATAAAATACGTTGGATATTTTATATGTTTGCATCACTTGAAAAAGACCAGATTATCGCCATCAGAAAAAAAATATCCTACACTCGTATATACGGGAACGAATAACGCGGTGCGAGTGATAGATCCAAAATTCGAACGGCAGTGCTAGAGGGGGGATTGCATATGGACGCAGAGTGAACATATAATTTGTTTGAAAAAAGTACCATTGTAAGCGCATGAAATGCGCGTACTGAATTAGTCTAGGATCCAGAGAGATATTGATGGTCTGAACAATAACCCGATGGCACTATGGCTAGAGTTAGAGGACGGTTCAATGATCAATTCATCTCACAGACCGAATCTTCCCCGGCTGCTAGATCTCGAGATACAGCATCCGTATTTTTTTTCTTTGACTGAAGGTAAACCTTCCCCAGTTGCGGTTACTTGGAAAGCATGCCATTCTTATACACTTCCACCAGGTGCCATCATTTTTTATCGTGTCCGTATATCAGGCCAGCCAGTTTTTTTTTTTAATAATAATAATCTTTATTTCAACATGGTTTGTCTACATTTAAAAAATAAACATGAACAATACAATATTAAAAAACGTCGTAGTAACTATATGTATATACACTTCACTACATATATATACATATATAAACAAATAATAAATAATATAGAAACACTATCACCGTAAAATGTTAGCACATACTATACAGACTTATTATTCTAAAAAATCTGCAACTGTATAAGGTTCTAAAGTTATAAGCAATTTAGTAACAGCTGCTTTGAATTTTTTTAATTCCTTAATCTCTTTAATCTCTTTTGGAAGTTTGTTGAAAAGCTTAAGGCTCATGTATTCCATATTTTTTTGAAATAATGTTAAGTCCACCTCTGGGTAAAGATATAAAATCTTACGAGTTTCATATACTTGTCCGTTTTCATACTCTGCCGAATAGTGTTTGTTCCTGAAGTTGAACATAAGACTTTCCGAGATATAAAGTGCCGGAACAGTTAAAATATTGTATTTGCGAAAAGTACCTCTACAGGAGTGTCGATGCCTCAGGCCATAAATTATGCGTATTGCCATTTTTTGTAGAATCAAAATCTGTTTAGATTGAGAGCTGTTGCCCCAGAAAGTAATCCCATAAGTTATCAGAGACTGAAAAAAGGCGTAATAGACAACCATTAGAGTTTCCTTGTCCACCGATTTTTTTAAAGTTCTTAATACGTATAGTTTAGATTTAAGTCTGTTTGAAAGAGATGTTATTTGTTCATACCAATTCAAATTTTTGTCTATAATTAGTCCCAAAAATTTAGTACTATTATCTACGTCAATAATTTGGTTATTCAAAGTAAGAGTTTTTGGAATTTCAATATTCGACTTATTAGTTTGAAAAATCACACACTTTGTTTTTGACTTGTTAATTACAAGTTTATTGACTTGACACCAATTTTCAATCTCTGTCAGCACTAGGATCAACTCCTGATTCAAATTCTCAATATTGTTACTTTTAATGGCAACATTCTCGTCGTCCGCATAGTTTATCGAGGTATGACCACTTTCCGATATTATTATAGGCAAATCATTGATAAATATTAGAAAGAGAAGAGGCCCTAATATAGAGCCCTGTGGCACTCCCATTTCAATATATTTTGTTTTTGATATGTATTGGTTCTGGTCTGAGTTCATTTCTACAACTTGGTTTCTATCTTTTAAGTAGCTGACTATAATTGACAACTGTTTCCCTCGTATACCGTAATTTTTCAGTTTTTTGATTAAAATTGTGTGATCTATACAGTCAAAGGCTTTGGATAAGTCTAAGAAAATTCCACAAGGTATCTCTTGATTATCCAAAGCCCTTAACACAAATCTAGTAAATTCGAAAACAGCTGTCATTGTACTTCGGCCCCTAAGAAAGCCATGTTGACTTTTGTTAAAAATTTTGAATTTTGTAAAAAAACCTACTAATCTGTGACTCAAAATTTTTTCTACCAGTTTGGCGAGTTAAAATTGAACAGAAAATGTACTGCAAGTTAACCCCCCAAACCTGGTAGAAAATGTTCATTGGTGTGGGCAATTGTTAACATACCCTATGCCATCAAAAGTTATCGGTCTATTTCCGAGTAATTGGCCATTATTTGGACCAAAAGTGTTTATTTTTTTTTCATTTTGTGGATAAAACTTGCGGATTACAAGGTAACATGATGGCATCATGTTAAATAACGTTAATCTAACTAAAAAAAAGTCCTATAAAATACGTTGGATATTTTATATGTTTGCATCACTTGAGAAAGACCAGATTATCGCCACCAGAAAGAAATATCCTACACTCGTATATACGGGAACGAATAACGCGGTGCGAGTGATAGATCCAAAATTCGAACGGCAGTGCTAGAGGGGGGATTGCATATGGACGCAGAGTGAACATATAATTTGTTTGAAAAAAGTACCATTGTAAGCGCATGAAATGCGCGTACTGAATTAGTCTAGGATTCAGAGAGATATTGATGGTATGAACATTAACCCGATGGCACTATGGCTAGAGTTAGAGGACGGTTCAATGATCAATTCATCTCACAGACCGAATCTTCCCCGGCTGCTAGATCTCGAGATACAGCATCCGTATTTTCTTTCTTTACTGGAGGTAAACCTTCCCAAGTTGCGGTTACTTGGAAAGCATGCCATTCTTATACACTTCCACCAGGTGCCATCATTTTTTATCGTGTCCGTATATCAGGCCAGCCAGTTAAAATTGAACCGAAAATGTACTGCAAGTTAACCCCCCCCCAAACCTGGTAGAAAATGTTCATTGGTGTGGGCAATTGTTAACATACCCTATGCCATCAAAAGTTATCGGTCTATTTCCGAGTAATTGGCCATTATTTGGACCAAAAGTGTTTCTTTTTTTTCATTTTGTGGATAAAACTTGCGGATTACAAGGTAACATGATGGCATCATATTAAATAACTTTATTGGGTGTCGAATAAATATTTAAAATTATTGCCATCACTCCTTGCCTATCTCAACCCCCCAAAACCCTCTAGAACCATCCCCCAAAAAAGTATGAATCATATGATAATATGACCAATTTTATGATAAATAAGTCAATTATTGAGGACTCTGGCTGGGTTTAAAATCGAAACGGCCTTTTTTCATTTTTTTTATTTTGCCGGATGATTTTGGGGAGTTTCGGGCGGTTGAAATAGGCAAGGAGTGATGGCAATAATTTCAAATCTTCATTTGACCTCCAATAAAGTTATTTAACATGGTGCCATCATGTTACCTTGTAACCCGCAAGTTTTATCCACAAAATGAAAAGAAGAAACATTTTTGGTCCAACTAATGGCCAATTACTCGGAAACGGACCGATAACTTTTGATGGCATAGGGTATGTTAACAATTGCCAACACCGATGAACATTTTCCACCAGGCTTGGGGGGTTAACTTGCAGTACATTTTCGGTTCAATTTTAACTGGTTGGCCTGATAAACGGACACGATGAAAAATTATGGCACATGGTGGAAGTGTATAAGAATGGCATGCTTCTCAAGTAACCGCAACTTGGAAAGGGTTAACCTCCAGAAAAAGAAAGCGGATGCTGTATCTCGAGATCTAGCAGCCGAGGAAAATTTGGTCTGTGAGAAATGTACCTGCACATACCGTTCTTAATGAATGGCGTTTAGTAAAATAAACCTCCACTTCTGCCGCTAGAATTTTGAATATGTCGCTCACACCGCTCATGCGCTTCCATACGCTCCTGTTCGTCGGGCGATGATAAACTGACCTTTTTAAGAGTGATACAAACATATAAAATATCTAACGGATTTTGTAGAACTGTTATCGTAGTAAGTTTACCAACGTATTACCTCCAATTTGACTCAAGTTTTGCTCCTCAAAATTTAAATAAACAATTGTGAGAAAACCGAAGCAACACAGGAAAAATAGATATTTCAGCTTCCGACTATAGCATTTAGGTCTCCTTAGACGTGAAATTTTCATTTCGCGCCAATATATTGATTCGAAGACCACTTGTTAATACAACATTCTACTACGGAGATATTCTTTTTGTTCATGTAGCATTTTTCAAACAATTGAACGAATGGTTTGAATTGATAATTTTTGTGCAGGACGATATATAATTGATAGGTATTATCCATATTTAGCCATTGCAGGGAGTTTTGAGTGAAAAAACCTTTCCAAAGACTAGTTTTTTTGAATTGTTAATTACTAGCTTAATATGCAATATATCCGAAGAATAATAGAAATACAACTTCCGTGATGAAAATTCAATATTTTTCAGCTATTATCTGAAAATAGTTATAACTTTCTGAAAAAGAAATTGTTAGTCGAAACATTGATTCGTTAATGACAAATTAACGGTTGAAGATAAAAGGTTGTAATTGATGTTAGAAGACCCGCTTTTTAAATACCTTCGAATCAAATCAGATTTTTCAATTTACAACACAGCGTTACTTGATAATGACAGAAACAATGTTTTTTCTAATTTGTCATTGTTTGAACAAAGAAGTTC
Organism: Endomychus coccineus; assembly: GCA_958510875.1. Classification (NCBI taxonomy): domain Eukaryota; kingdom Metazoa; phylum Arthropoda; class Insecta; order Coleoptera; family Endomychidae; genus Endomychus; species Endomychus coccineus. The sequence continues at coordinate 174,926,286 of OY294067.1, read as the reverse complement.
GCAGATTTGGGAAAAAATATTGAGAGCTTTATTGATTATATGAAATAATAACTAATTTGTTTTTATACCAATTCTATTAATAATGACGTGAAAACGTAACTATAGTTTCAACACCGAAGTGCCATTATCATACAATTGAAAAATTATGAAGAAATGAATGGAACAGTTCAAGTATAAATAGAGTAGAGTAAAGTAGGGTCGAGATTAAGGGATCAACGGAATTCCAAAAACAGGTAGATCCTAGGAAAGTACATATTATATAGTAAACATAGCAACAATTTGTGAATTAGTGTGATTATGATTTAATATTCTAAGAATTAATTGAAGAGCGGTTTGCAAGACTGTACAGTATTACATAGTAAACAAGGTAACAATTTGTGAATTAGCGTTACTATAATTTAATATTCTAAGAATCTTTTTAAGAGTGGTTTGAAAGACACATGAAAAGATCACTTTGATATAGGTCTAACTGATCATTAAGGATATTTTTATTAGAGTTTTTGCCACCTTTATAAATTTCTATCGATTCTAATGTATTCAATTTGAAACCTCTGGGACGGTTTGGTTATGTAAAATGCTTAGGCTATCTCAATTAGGGAAATTATGACCATTCTGTAAAAAATTATTAGCAAAGGTTGAGTCAATTTTTGTTGAGTCTTAACGAGCGAAAATGTTTTTCGTATCTTAATTTGAAATTACGACAAGTTCTACCTATATGGAAGTCATCACAGTATGGGCAAATCATCCTATAAACTCCAGGTTTTCTATATTTATTGGTTTTGTCTTTGGCGTTGTATGAAAGATGGCAAAGTTTATTTTGAGGTTTGGAACTGATTTTAAAATTATGGCGTGATAAAATATTAGCAATATGTTCGCTTACTGTACCAAAATATGTCGAAGAGATGGATTTAGTGGTTACATCTACGTGTTTTATACGCGGATAAATTTTATAGAAAGTTAATTGTTGTTGTTTGCGATTTAATAGTTTAATCTACCGGGAAACCATTATTGATGGCTATTCGTTTCATCGTGTTCAACTCAATAGTGAGGTGTTCTATTGACAATGGTATCGAAAATGCTCTATGGATCATTGAGTGATATGCTGCTAATTTATGACTACGAGGGCTAAACAATGAGTTCGGGATTGTAATGTCTGTATAAGTGGGTATCCTGTAGATATTGAAGTTTATTTTCTTATGGTCACGTATTAGTGTTAAATCCAAAAAGTTCAATGTTCTATCTTTTCCTGTTTCCAACGTGAATTCAATTTTTGGGTGAAGTTGGTTAAAAATGAAAGAAAGGAATTCAATTGTCTGGATTTGCCTTTGAAGAAGGCAAGTCTATCATCTACGTATCTATAGCAAAATTGAATATGTTTTTTTGCTTATGTGCAGTTCATAAATTTGTCCTCCAGATCAGACATAAAAATGTCTGCTAATAGTGGACTCAATGGGTTACCCATAGCGAGACCTGAATTCTGTACATAAAATTTATTATAAAATTGACAATAGTTTTGACTCAAGCATAGGTCAAACGCGAGTTCTATTTCATTTTGAATTAAAGGGCTAATATGTGATCTATCTAAAATGCTTCTGATTTGAGGCTTACATTCTGAAGTTGGAATATTCGAAAACATGTTTGAAACATCAAAGGAAACAAAAAAAAAATTGGTTGGTATATATGGTGTGTTTTGACCAATTCCGACAATTCGAGAGAGTTTTTAACAGTAAATTTAGGTTTAAAATTAGTGAATTCCTTGAATTTCTGATTTAATTTGATTGCAAGGTCCCGTGTTGTACTATAGATGTAAGACACTACAGGTCGTATGGGGGAATTTTCTTTATGATTTTTAATAAGTCCGTATAGTTTAGGAGAGAAAGGATTGCTATTAATGAGTTTATATTTTCCGAAACCAGTGTCAAATAAAATTTCACTATTTTGTAGGAATCATTTTGTTTTTATTTGAAAAAGGTTAGTTGAGTCTTCACGTATTTCGTTTAATTCCGCTTGGAAAATACTGGCATTTTATCCTCATAATCTTGTTTGGGGATAATTATTATTGCATTCGATTTATCTGCCTTTGTGAGGGTTAAATCTCTTTCTTTCAGTTTTTGATTAATTGATTCGATTTTAGATGTATCTGTATGATTGAATTGTTTTTTAGCTGATGAAAGTGATTTTCCTGTTTCTAATTTTGTTAATTTAGAATTATTCCAGTTAATATTTTTCAAGGCTAATTCTACCTCAGCAATACTAGTTTCTAGAAAAGTGTTACTTTGAATATGTGGAGAATACTTTGGTCCTTCTTTTGTAAATATGATTTTGGAGTAATAATAACTCTCTCACTAAATTTGAAATTTGTTATTTCTTGGAGGTGATTATTGACCGGTTTACATTTTAGAAGATTATTTAACTTCTTTCACTGTGTGAGATATTTAGTGGGAATGAATTTACTAACGCAGTCTTTAACATAATCGAAAAATGAATCGAATTCGACAGGATGGAGTTTATAAAATAATTCAGAGTGTAATGCCGTTAAGTAATGTGAAATCACTGAACGTTTTCTGTAGAGATTTTTGTTTTCTTCTTCAAGCCAGATGATCCACGCTTTTTTGAACTGATATACTTGGGTGTGATGTTCAAATGTAAGCACTGTTAATTAAACCAAATATTCTGACTCGTTGTTCGCTGTTTCTTCGATAACTTGTGAAATTCTTTGGCTTAGGATGCCGTACAGCCATTCTTCAAAAAATCGATGATGAAGCCGTTACTTTATGGTGATTTATCATTTCGATTATATGAAATAATAACTACTTTGTTTTAATACCACTTTTATTAATAATAACGTGAAAACGTAATTATAGTTTCAACACCGAAGTGCCATTATCAAACAATTAGAAAATTATGAAGAAATCAATGAAACAGTTCAAGTATAAATAGAGTAGGGTAAAGTAGGGTGGGGTCCATATGACAGATCAACAAAAAAAATCTAAAACCCAAGGAGGCTCCGTACCGGTGCCTCCATTCCTTTCCTCCTCTCCTTCCCTGGAAGAAGGCTCCTCAGGGGTGCCTTCCTCCTCTCAACCCTCGGAAGGCTCCTTACTGGTGCCTTCCTCCTTTTCGCAGGTAGGCTCCTCTTCGGTGCCTACCAGCGACTCCCAATCCACCGAACACCCCCCTGGGAACTCGCAAGAGGACCCCGAGGAGATAAATACCGTGTCCAGGGCACTGGGCAAGGTCAAAGTGAAACGGCCCAACATTTGTGGGGCCGAGAGGAAGCGTCGCCGGAGGATGCGGGAGGCCAAGGGATCCGTTAAATCGGGTCCCCCGGTAGCCATGCCGCCTCCGGCGCCTTCCGGAAGTAAGACGCCAAGTCTGGGGGCCATCAAACGCCCCCGAACTCCAGCTTCCACTCCCGAGAGCACCCGCGTGGTCAAACGCCGCAGACCTCAAGGGCCTGCGGCGGGCAACTATGCGGGGGCTCTTACCGGGGAAGGAATCCTGCAGCTTGACGTCTTTCGGGAGGGCAGGCAGGATGCAGGCTTCACTCCCGATGAACTCCTGGAGTTCACAGACGCAGTGGGGGACGCGGTCTCCGCGCTGACGGAGGAGGCCCTGCCCCCCCGCTTCCATCCAACAAGGCTGTGGAAGCGTTGTCTGCTTATCACAGCGGCGGACTCCGCTTCCAAGGATTGGCTATCACAAGTGATAGCCACCATAAAGCCTTGGGAAAACGTCAACCTCCTGGCGGTAGAGCCAAAAGCTCTTCCCAGAAGGTATCGGGCGATGTTGTGGCTGCCTGGGAAAAGGCACCCGACAAACCAGGATACCTTAGGTGCCCTGGAAATACAGAACCCGGGGCTCAGAGCCACCTCTTGGTGAATACTCGAGAGGAAGGAAGAGCCCAACGGGCTAAGACTGATCGTCTGGCTGAATCAGGAGTCCATTGACCGCTTGGAGACGATGGACTTCCAGCCTTTCGTCAGAGCAACGAGGGCCCAAGTAACATTACTAGGGCCCTCTGCGAAAGAGCAGGGGCCAGTTCAAAGCACTGACCCCTCCTCTCAGGAATAGGGAAAGGCCGAGACCTCTCGGCCTTTCCTAACGTACGAGCCCAGGCTGAGGGCTTTTCTCTTTAGCCGGGATTATTTCAAAATGGCAGGCAAAATAAAATTTTTGCAGGCTAACCTTCAGCACGGCAAGTCTTTGACTGCAGTGTTGATGAAAAGGCTCTCTGAGCTCAAAATAAACGTATGCTTGATACAAGAGCCGTGGGCTTACCACGGCCGTGTAAAAGGCCTACACCAAAGAGGAGGCACGCTACATTACTGTACCTCTGAGGAGATGCCGAGAGCGTGCATCTTCACAAAGGATGTCGATGCCTTCCCGATGCCGGAATTCTGTCACGGGGATCTGGTTGCGGTTAGGATATGGCACCTTGTGGAAGGAGTCCGAACGGAGGTGATAGTTTGCTCTGCATACTTTCCCTACGGCTCCAGCAACCCTCCACCTGCGGAAGTGGTCGAATTAGTTAGACGTTGTGAGGGGCGGGGAGTGCCACTCCTTCTGGGATGCGACGGCAATTCTCACCACATGGTGTGGGGAAGTTCGGACGTCAATTCGAGAGGGACGGCGCTGCTTGAGTTCCTCATTTCTACTCAGCTGGAGGTCCTCAATAGAGGGTCAAAGCCTACCTACTTCACCACACGCAGACAGGAAATAATTGACTCAACCCTTAGCTCTAGAGCAATCAAGGGTTGGGTCCGAAGATGGAATGTGTCAACGGAAGTCTCACTTTCGGACCATAGACACATTCTGTTTGAGTTGGAATCTGATTCCAACCCAGACAAGTATTACAGGAATCCGAGAGCCACCAACTGGGACCTATTCAGAGAGGAACTAAGCGGTAGGCTCTCTCATCTTCCTGCATTTCAAGGAGGTCGGGAAGAGGCTGATGCCGCTGTGTGTGGAATCAGCAAGGCCCTGACCTCTGCTTATGAAGTATGCTGCCCCCTCAAACGAAGGAGGGACGGCAATAACACCCCCTGGTGGACTTCCCAAGTGGAGGAACATCGGAAACGAGTGAGAAAACTCTTCAACAAGGCGAAGAGGACGTCGTGTAGTTCAGACTGGGAGACCTTTAAAGTCACCCGAAAGAACTATAAGAAAGCTCTGAGGAGCTCCAAAAGAGATTCGTGGCGTACCTACTGTGAGGGCATCAATAAGATGCCGTCAGCAGCGAGGTTATGCAAGGCCCTCTCCAAAGATTCCTCGATTGGCACAGGATCAGTGATTCTGCCGAACGGGGAGTACACGTCATCCCCGGACGGAACGCTACGACATCTAATGTCGGTGCATTTCCCCGGGTCTGATGACAACCTCATAGGCACACCACCAGAGGACTTCCGTGTCAATGCGAGAGCGACTGACTACAGGATGGCCTCGAATGTGGTGAGCTATGAAAGAGTGCGCTGGGCCATCTCGAGCTTTGCGCCCTATAAATCACCGGGTGAGGATGAAATCTTCCCGGCTCTCTTACAAGAGGGCTTGGAGCTTATCACCATCCCGGTGCTCCGGATATTCCGATTTTGTATCGCCTCCGCCTTTATACCAAGGCTTTGGAGATCGGTCAAAGTCGTTTTCATTCCTAAGGCGGGAAGAACTGACTTCACTCAAGCCAAATCTTTCCGCTCTATTAGCCTCACATCCTTTCTCTTGAAAGCGCTGGAGAGGTTGATTGATAGGTATATAAAAGACGGCACCTTAACGGATTCTCCGCTTCACCGTCGACAGTACGCCTATCAGGCTGGCAAATCAACCAAGACGGCCCTTCATCACCTGGTAACCCAGATCGAAGGAGCTATTAACCTCGAACAGTGCGCCGTTGGCGTTTTCCTGGATATGGAAGGGGCGTTTGACAATACCTCCTTCGAGTCCATGTGTCATGCTGCGGAAAGACATGGAATCGATCACACCTTGGTCAGGTGGATCAAGTCCATGCTCTCGCAGAGACTGATAACGGCGCACCATAATGGCAGCGTCGCATGTACATACGTCACCCGTGGGTGCCCTCAGGGAGGAGTACTGTCTCCGCTCCTGTGGTGCCTGGTGGTGGACAGTTTGTTGGTCGAGCTGAATGAGGCTACGCCCAAGCTTACGCAGACGACTTGGCAGCTGTGACCCTCGGAAGACACCCGGCCACCTTGTGCGAGCTGCAAAATACCGCACTTGCCATCGTTGCACGCTGGTGCCAGGTCGAGGGACTCAGGGTGAATCCTGAAAAGACCGAAGCGGTTCTTTTCACGAGGAAACGGAAACTGGGACCGCTACCAGACATTCGTCTGTTTGGAAGCTCCCTGCACATGGAAGGCTCAGTGAAGTACCTTGGAGTTATCCTCGATGCTAAACTGAGCTGGAAAATGCACCTGGAAACCCGGGTAAGGAAGGCCGTTGCGTCCTTATGGGCATGCAGGAGAGCATTCGCGAACACATGGGGTCTACGGCCACAGGTCCTGCACTGGATCTACACGGCCATGATCCGCCCAATCATAACCTACGCAGCCGTTGTGTGGTGGCCGGCGACAGAAACGGCTTTGTCCCGTCTGGTGCTGGACAAGGCTCAACGACTTGTCTGCGGGGGATAACGGGGGCTATGAGGACCGCGCCCACCAGGGCTCTGGAGGTTCTGGTGGGTACCGTTCCTCTACAACTCCATATCAAAATGGTGGCTGCGGGTACGGCGTATCGGTTGGCTGGTCTGGGCCAGTGGGTCGGTGCGTCTACGCCTCGCTGTTATGGCAAAATCTGGGATTGGGCAGCCGAGAACTGCCCGATCCTCCGACAGACGCAGGATGCGATAGCGCCGGCGGTCAGGTTTCAAACACCAGACATTCTCATAACTCAGAGGACGGACTGGGAGAACAAGGACTCTGGGCCGCTTCCGCCAGGGTGACTCGTGTGGTTCACGGACGGGTCTAAGACTGGCGGGTTCAGCGGAGCCGGAGTCTACTCGCGTACACCCAGAAGGGAGATTTCAGTTTCCCTAGGTGGCCACGCAACCGTTTTTCAGGCTGAGGTCTGTGCAATACGGACATGTGCCCTGGAAAACCTTAGACTAAACTACCGAGGTAGACGGATTTACATCTGCACTGACAGCCGAGCGGCCCTGGGCGCACTTCGCGCCCACAGAATGACTTCTAGGCTTGTCTTGGAGTGCAGGGAAACTCTGGTTGAATTAGCCAGAAGAAACAAACTTCAGCTAGTGTGGGTATCTGCCCATTCTGGTGTGAAGGGAAACGAAGTGGCCGATGAATTGGCCAAACGGGGCTCCTTGAGCGCCCCTGGCCCCGACTCCACGATCGGAATTTCATCGACCACCGGGCTCCACGCCCTCAAGGAGCTGCTGGACAGACAGTGGCTCTCGATCTGGCGTGGTTCCCCAGGCATGAGGCAGGCGAAGTTCCACATCAGGGAATTCTCGCCTAAACTCTCTAAAACCCTACTCTCTATGAGCAGGAGAGGCCTAAAACTGGTGACAGGACTCCTCACAGGACACTGTCATCTGAATAAACATCCACACACAATGGGCATTGTCGAAGACTCAATTTGTAGTAGATGTGGGGAGGCGGATGAAACTGCCTCTCATATCCTAGCAGAATGTCCAGCACTGGTTTCTCTCAGGCTACAACACCTCGGCAGTACACATATGCCGCCTGAAGCAATAAGAGATATCAGTCCAGGCAAAATCTTTGCTTTTGGCACGGCCTTGGGCCTGCTGGATTGATTCTCGTATCAAGGGGCGCACAATGGACCCAATCAAGCGGTCTGAGTGCTCCGGACTCGTCCGCCCCCGTTCTGATTGATTGATTGATTGATTGAGGGTTGAGATTAAGGGATCAACGAAAATTCCAAAAACAGGTAGATCCTAGGAAAGTATTCTAAGAGTTATTTTAAGAGTTTTGTCGAGTCTAAGCGAGCGAAAATGTTCTTCGTATCTTAATTTGAAATTACGACAAGTTCTACCTGTATAAAAGTCATCACAGTCTGTGCAAATCATCTTGTAAAATCCAGGTTCTCTATATTTAATGGTTCTGTCTTAGGCGTTGTACATGAGATGGCAAAGTTCATTCAATCTTCCCTAAACAAGATTATGAGGATAAAATGTCAGTATTTATCCAAGCAGAATAAAACGAAATACGTAAAGATCCAACTAACCTTTTTCAATTAAAAACAAAATAATCCCTACAAAATAGTGAAATTTTATTTGACAGTGGTTTCGAAAAATATAAACTCATTAATAGCAATCCTTGCTCTCCTAAACTATACGGACTTATTAAAAATCATAAAGAAAATGCCCTCACACGACCTGTAGTGTCTTAAATCAGTAGTCCAAGAAGGAACCTTGCAATCGAAATAAATCAGGAATTCAAAGCAAATTTAGCAAAAAAACATATTCAATTTTTGTATAGATACGTAGATGATGTACTTGCCTTCTTCGAAGGCACATCCAGACAATTAAATTCCTTCCTTCCATTTCAACCAACTTCACCCAAAAATTGAATTCACGTTGGAAACAGGAAAAGACAGAACATTAAACTTTTTGGATTTAACACTAATACGTGACCATAATGAAATAAACTTCAATATCTACAGGAAACCCACTTATACAGACATTACTATTCCGAACTCATTGTTTAGCCCTCGTAGCCATAAATTAGCAGCATATCACTCAATGATCCATAGAGCATTTTCGATACCATTGTCAATAGAACACCTCAATATTGAGTTGAACATGATGAAACGAATAGCCATCAAGAATGGTTTTCCGGTAGATCAAATAATTAAACTGATAAATCGCAAACAACAATTAAGTTTCTATAAAATTTATCCGCGTATAAAACACATAGATGTAACCACTAAACTCATCTCTTTGACATATTTTGGTACAGTAAGCGAAAATATTGCTTACATTTTATCACGTCATAATTTTAAAATCAGTTTCAAACCTCAAAATGTACTTTGCCACCTTATATACAACGCCAAAGACAAAACCAATTAATATAGAAATCCTGGAATTTATAAGATGCTTTGCTCAGACTGTGATTACTTTTATATAGGTAGAACTTGTCGTAATTTCAAATGGAGATACGAAGAACATTTTCGGTCGCTTAGAATCAACAAAACTGACTCAACCTTTGCTAATCATTTTTTACAAACTGGTCATAATTTTCCTTATCTAGATAGCCTAAGCATTTTACATAACCAAACCAGTGGTTTCAAATTGAATGCATTAGAATCAATAGAGATTTATAAAAGTGTCAAAAACTCTAATAAAAATATCCTTAATGATCAGTTAGACCTATATCAAAGTGATCTTTCCATGTGTCTTTCAAACCGCTCTTAAAATAATTATTAGAATATTGAATTATAATCACACTAATTCACAAATTGTTACCTTGTTAACTATGTAATACTGTATTGTTTTTCAAACCGCTCTTTAAATAATTCGTAGAATATTAAATTATAATCACACTAATTGGCAAATTGTTGCTATGTTTACTATATAATACTGTACTTTCCTAGCATCTACCTGTTTTTGGAATTTCCGTTGATCCCTTAATCTCAACCCTACTTTACTCTTCTCTATTTATACTTGAACTGTTTCATTGATTCCTTCATAATTTTCTAATTGTTTGATAGTGGCACTTCGGTGTTGAAACTATAGTTACGTTTTCACGTCATTATCAATAAAAGTGGTATAAAAACGAAGTACTTAGTTATTATTTCATATAATCAAAATGATAAATTACCATAAAGTAACGGCTCCCACCATCGATTTTTTGAGAGCTTTATTGTAAAAAACGCATTCTTTACATTATGAATCTCGCTGTGGTCCTTTAGAAACGAAAAAACTCGAATTTTGATTCTTCCCCTACTACTCCAAGTAGGTAAGTGCCGAGAAAGCACACCCAAACCATAATCTTGTATTCGGGAGACCTATTCCTGTGAATTTTACTCTATTTTTGCAAAGAGCCGCATCACGTCTTCCCATGTTTAACATTATGATTCGGCTATGCACGAACACTTTTATGTTCGATTGTTACAATTAAAGTGCAACTAGCATAAGCCGAATGTCTACAGTGGCGATACATACAGTTCTCACTAGGCCAACGAAGAGGTCGGCGAAATGTAAAGAGTCGCTCGGATGAGATAACATCACATAATGCTATCTTTGA